>CAXKVY010000896.1:0-157500 GCA_964058915.1 Tetropium fuscum
GTTACTATGCTCGAATTCAGTCAGATTGATGTCGTTCAGAAAATTCGATGATACATAGACTGTTCCGAAAACTTTAACTTCATCAAACGCTTGGTCTCCGTTGACAACTTTTGTGTCATCTTGGTCACTCGTATTTCCAAAATTAGTCTTATCTACGCCGTTGCAACTTTCCGTAAAGTATATATTATTAATTATCGCTTCATTTTGAAACTCTACATTACCGGTTAAGTTTATATCATTTGGTTGGAAAAGCCTCATTTGAAAATTGTTTCTTATTTTTAGATTGGTAATAGTCGCATTTTGTATTACTTTCTTACTGAAAATCTTGAATGTGGTATCAGTAGTGGCAGCGTCACTAACAATGCCTGTGAAATTATGGCGGTTTATTAATCCAGTAGTTCTTAGAGATTTTGTTATCGTATTATTCGAGAGTAAGTTCTTATTAAATACGGTACTGCCTGATATTATTTGGGATTCACTTATTCTTATAACGTCCTCCCATGGGCGAGTACCAAATTTTGTGTGCTGGCTCTTGATACTAAAATAAAATATAGGGCAATATCACCATGAAGCCAAAATCAAGCGAAAAAATTCACAAAAACTTATTGACAACATTTACGAAACGTATAGGAAAAATGGGAACAAATAACAAACATTTGCTATGGGTATCACTACATTACAATGGCCTGCCAGAAGCCCCGATTTTAATCCTATAGAACATTTGTGAGATGAATTAGGGAAAAGGGTACGTTCTAGCGAGAGGCCTCCGGAAAGGCTTGCTGAAATGGCACGTGCATTAGTGGAAGAATGGGATCGTATGCCGATGGAAACGATAATTTTAGAGATTCACAAGGAAATTACTTGTACATTCGTAGATTTCGCAGGGAGGTCAACGGTTCTCAATAAGTTTTCGAATGACAAATCATACAATTTATTCAAAATTTGACTTTTCAACCGACTTCCAGATAGCAGGAGGTTCTCAATTCGGCTGTATGTTTATTTTTGTATATTCGTTACCTCAGAACTCCGTCATTTATAAATCAATTTTGAAAATTATTTTTTTATTGGAAAAGGGAGGTTTTCAAGAGGGTCCCATTTTAGGTTTATTGCTATTGGACCTTGCGTTCCGAAGATATGCCAGAAGAAATGGCGAATTCGCCAGTCAGAACCCTAATTTATAGATATTTAAATTAATTAAAAAAATATTTTCTATCGTATCAAATTGTGAAGATGAAAACCATTCTCGAATCAACTTAATCATCATAAATATCAGTCCGGTCGTTTAGGTGGAATTCATGAAAATTGTGACGTTAGGATCGCCGAGAGGTTTTACCTAGAACAAGGTATATAATATCCGTAAACATTCAAAGAAATCAAATTTATTATAAATCGTTGTAGAAGATATTACGTATAACTTTGTTTACAGTTTTGGAAAACACGGGATGGGAGAGGTCGTATTTGTATCAAACAAACTAGATAGTTGCCAACCTCTACACTCTGCAGCCCAGAATGTAATAAAAAAAATACATGATAGTTATTTTTTAAATTTAAAAACAAAATTCCCATGTTAAATATTTGCCCCGTTATTTATATTTCGTAAATCAAAATGTACATGAAACTCACCGTTTCTCGGCTACCAGAGTTCTGACGTCATGCCTCCCAGTTATCACCTGATCGCCATTAATCCGCAGGACATTCGTCCGTAACCCAGCAGTATCAATATCGTTTATCTTGAAAACGCTCGTATCACCGGTTATTTCCAAACCGGCCTTAAACTCTTTCCACCCTTTGACGACTTGAGTTTGTTTTGCACCATTCACTATCCACGAGCGCGGATCGATATTATTAATTGTGTCTACAAATACGTCCCGGGCGTTTATGTGCTGAAGGAACTCCATGTGAATCGGTATTTCAGGATCGGTTAATTTCAGCGCCTGTTCCTGAACTCGACGTAATGAATTTACTCCGTCTGAAGTGACAATGTCCTGTGACTTTATTATTCCTTCCACTAGAACGTCGCCTGCAATTCTTATGTCTCCGTTCAGATCAAGATCGGAATCGATTATAACGACGGGATTCATCGTATCTAAGTCCTTACTCCTTATTTTTCCTTGTAGTTTTATAGGATTCAGTAACTCCAAATTTTCGAATGACTTTATTCCTGAGATGTATTGCCTCTCGGATGAATTTCTCTGTAGTATGTCTAATATTCCATCCCTTACTGATATGCTATCCAGATAGTTTTTGGCGGTGAGGTTATTTACAGTTAAATCCATGGTAAATTTTACGTCTTTATCTATGAACTGCTTACCTTTACTAATTTGCACGAAATCGCTTAAAACATTTCTTCCAGAGAGTGTTTCGGTTTCTAAATCCTTAGCCTCAATACTATTGAAGAAGTAATTTTTAGTAACTTTTTGATCCCCGTGGTGTCTAAGGGCATATTTTTCTAAAGTAGGAACATTAATATTGTTAATATAACCACCTATTATAATATTCTCCACTTTCAATTTGTTGATGTGCTTAATTTTTGGCGTTTCTTCAGATACGTTCTTGGTTGCAAGTATATTTGTCGCCACTCTATTTAGAGTTTTAGATTCCAAATCTTTTACTTCAATATTTTCGACTATGAGTTCTTTTAAATCCTGATCGCCACTTTTTAAAAGAACGTTTCGTTTATCAATGATTTCGTTGTTCACTGTTTGCGCGACACTTAAGTCATCTAAAAAGTTAACCTCACCGTGAACTAACAGATTCTCAATGTTAAAATCACTGTTCTTGTGCAAGATGCTGGAAGCAGGATGGTTGTTAACATATTCCGGACATATATCTCCTTCTATCGCTAAAGCACTAAATTCCAGAGACGATACAATATTGAAACCTTCATTTATATTTAACACGTTTTCAAGGAGACTGTTTATTGGAACCTTGTTAATATTTTCAATCTTAGGAGAATTTAAAAATACATTTTCCTCGATCACTATTTGCTTCGCTTTTACGTCACGGTCAATGATGTGCTCATTTTCAGTTTGGAGGAAATTTTGTATTTTAATTTCGACGTTTTCTAATAATTTCATATACGAATTGATAGACTTGGATAATTCTTGGTCATCGCTGTTTTCTTCTTGCGATGGACTGTCCATTTCCTAAATTTTATGAACAAATATATAAGTTGTGGAATACAAATCACACTATATTTCTTATTGTTGTCACTATATTTCTTGTTTTTGATAAAACGTTAATTTTCGGCGTAATAAAAATAGTGTATTTTTTTCGTAAATTTGTAACACTCCGTGGGTGGTATACCCCACTCCAATATTTCTTTAATAACTCTAATATTTCGCAATTGATATCAAATTGTAGCCTTATCTTTCCTTAACATTTGGTTTTTTATTCACTTTATTTTCGCTATTATTAAAAAAAACTGAAAACAGGTTTGTCAAAGAAACTGATAACAGAAATAGAAAGATCACCCTCTTTTTAATATTACCTAAAAAATTCAAAAAATTCAGGGACACATTTTATTGTTTTTGAGAAAAAAAAGTATTATTTTTAATGTGATACATCGCATATTTGTTTTTTGAATATTGTGTTTCTCCTACGGGTTTCTCAAAAAAAACTGATGACAGAAATAAGATCACCCTCTCTTTAATATTACCTAAAAAAAATCAGAGTGACACACTTTGTCAAGTGAGAAACACTCAAGGAGAAACGCGACTATTTTATTACAAGCTTTTATTTAACTTGCTATAATTTGATTTTAATTGCGATATTTTTATTATTTACACAATCTTTATTAGGCCCGACATAAACCGAAAATTAACGTTTTATGAAGTATAGTGACATTCTCAAGAAACAAACCTAAAATGCAAAGAAAATCATTGACATCGGACTAGAAATTAAGCAAAAAAGTAGCAACAAAATTTCGGTAAATTTATAACAGTTCGTTAATTTTGAACAGGGGTTTACTTAACTCATGAAATACGCACAGAAGGAGAGAAAACTTATATTGCTAGCTATTCGACTTGAGCGTAATTTTTTTGAGAAAATGTTTGACACTTATTTGAATAGCGCCTCCTATCCTTGGGCATACAAATTGAATTTAAGTTGTTGATAAATCGGATTAAATAGCCCTTGAATGAGAGCACCCGCTCTCCTAAACACAGACATCTCTCCTAAAACATTTTGCACCACAGGTGAAATACTTGGGAGTAACCTTCGATGCTAAACTAAACTGGAATCTTCACGTCGAAAGAAGAATAAATGAGGCCTACATATCATATGAGCAGTGTCGCAACACCGTAGGGAAAACCTGGGGAATAAAACCCAGGGTGATCCTGTGGATATACACTGCTATATATATATATATATATATATATATATATATATATATATATATATATATATATATATATATATATATATATATATCATAAGGCCAATGGAGCTGTTGTTTGGTAGCCGAAGAGTCAACAAATAACAGCAAAACTCAATCTATGCTAGATAAGTTGCCTGTCTGAACATAACCGGCGCTATGCGAACAAGCAATGGAGTTAATGCTGTATCTTCCACTAGATCTACATCTAGAAGAAGTGGCATTGACTACCATGACTCGCCTCAAATCCGTTGTGGACTGAGGCTATGAAAACGTTAGCCCTTTTACAGGCATGTGCAGATGGTATTCCGCCTCGGCTTTGATAAACCTTACACCATACAAACTACTGATGAAGATGAGACCGGTGTTGAAGGTGTAAACTATGTCTTTACTGGCGGATCAAAGGAGAATAAATCTGTGGTCTATATTCCAGGCTGTGGTCTATATTCCAGAAATTCGCGTCTTCGATGCAACTGGGCTATGGATAAAAATGCCAGTGTAGCACAAACAGAACTCGCAGGTATAATAATAGCCGCACAGGAGATTCCTCGCAGAGGAATAACGGGCAAGACAATCAGAATCTGCACAGATAGTAGACAATCACTACTGGCCCTGAGAAACTATAAAATAACCAAAGGATCAACATGGGAATGTCACCAAGCACTTGTGAGAGCCTGTCAGATGAATCTGCCTATGTTGGGTCAAAGGACACTCACAATGCAACGGCAATAAAGAAGCTGACAAACTGGCAAAGAAGGCAGCCAGCCCGAGAAGCTTTGGGCCTAGTCCTTCAAGTAAACCACCAATTGCAGCGAAACTCCAAATAATAAAGGAAAAGACCCATAAGAAATTTAAGACGTTGTGGGATGAAACAAGTCAGCTAGCCAGAAATCTCTTGAGATATCCCAGCGAAGAGACGGCGAGGAATTATCTGGCAATGTCTATGGTAAAATGTGTTACGATTTGTAACAGGAATCCTAACCGGACACTGCTAGGTAAGGAAGCACCTGTACAATAAGAGATGCCCATCTACAGACGATGTGAACAATCAGCTTCAGAAAAATTTTTCTCAATTTCAAAGTTGATTTGCTAGCGAACCGATATATCGATTTCGATAATTTTTTTTGAACTGTAGCTTTTTTCTTTAGTAATTGTACTGTAATAAAATTATTTATTCAGATTTCAGTTTTAGCCGTATACAGGGTGAAAAAATGAGAATAGTTTTTTTACGTTAAATTTGGGACACCCTGTAGGGAGCTTAGCGACAACAACAGATGCATAATGAAATCATACTGTAGCGTCATGTTTTCTGAACATTTTGTTTTTTAAATTTCTCTGATATCTGGAATATCAAAGAAAATGCACAGTTTTATGCCAAAATATGTTTTTTTTATTAAAATGACATTTTGACAACATTAAACTAAGAATAACACTAACAATAATTAACAATACATAGCAAAAAACAGTACATTAGTAGCGCGTGTTTCCACCTCTACTTCTAATAACTGCTTCACATCGCCGAAGCATACTCGATATTAAATTGGATATTTGATTTTGGTCAAGTCCATTCCAAATATCGGTAACCATTATTTGGACATCTTGCAAGTTGGCAGGAGGGGGTTGATGCCAATAATATCCTATAAGTGCTCAATAGGATTCATGTCGGGACTGTGCGGTGGCCAATTTACAGTTCGAATATTTACTTCATGTAAATATTCATTGACGATGCCCGCTATATGTAGTCTTGCGTTATCGTGCAATAGTAAAAAATTATTCCCAATATACGGAGCGAAAGGGACAACGTGCTCACACATTGATATATCTTTTGATATTTAAAGAACCCCTACGTAAAGGTACGATATCCGTCCGTGCTGTGAATGAAATTCCAGCCCAAAACATCATAGAGCCTCCATTAAATAAGGTTGTTGCACTACGCATAACGCTCACCAGGCCGGCAGATAACTCTTAGACGTCTATCGGAGCTATATAGACAAAACCTAGTCTGGGAACTCTGACATGTATATTGTGTATGTAATATAGTGTATATAATATAGTATATAAATAAACAAAAGAATTGTCAAAAACCGATATTTGCTGATATTCTTGATTTATCATAGACTACTTTGTTGGTTAAACCAAATAAGTATCCAGTAAAATTGTGATTTATTGAAGAAAAACATGTTCTGGTATAAAACTGTGTATTTTCTTTAACATTGCAGATATCAGAGAAATTTAAAAAACAAAATGTTCATAAAAGATGACGCTACAGTATGATTTCATTATGCATCCGTTTTTGTCGATAATGCTCCCTACAGGGCGTCCCAAATTTAACGTAAAAAAACGTATTCTCATTTTCTCACCCTGTATACGCCTAAAACTGAAATCTAAATAAATAGTTTTGTTACATGTAATAGTTTTATTACAGTGCAGTTATCAAAGAAAAAAGCTACAGTTCAAAAAAAAATTATCTAAATCGATCTATCGGTTGGCTAGAAAATCAACTTTGAAATTGAGCATAATTTTGGTTGTGCGTTATTTTTGCGACTAAGTGTACATAAGGTTGTAGAAATAAATCAAATTTGTGGACTATATTAATAGGAAACATTATCCTCAACTCAGTAAAAGATCCATAATTCATAGAAGTTAAACCTGATTACGCTGAAAGACCAGAGAATAATTAGTGACGTAAAGATTATAAGTGGATTATAACTTCAGTAACAACTTCTTACCAGAGGGATGTCTCCTCGTGAAGGCTGGCTCAAAATATCCACATCATCTACCGTTTGGTATTCCTTTTCGTAACCATAACACCATTCCAACATTTCTTTATACACATTTTTGCGCTCGGTGTTATGTATGTCAAATATGTTGGTCATATTTCCATTGTCATGTTCATTTGCAATCACTAGAAGAAAGACAAGTGAACTAGTAATTTTATCATAAAATCATTATACAGCGCGTTAGAAAAGTAACGGACAGATTCAGTATTTCTTAAGATAGACGTTTCTATCTACAATCCTCGGATTTTTTAGGTTTTTATGAGTAAAACAGAATATATTTCAAAACAAACTGGTAGCCCTATTTCCACTAAATCCGATTGCAAAACGAAGATCTATGAAAATTCATTAATTTTCTGTTTGATCGATACTTATTTTGACTGTCAATTTCATTGTTTTTTTATTTTTGAATAATTATTAAGGAATATCGTGAGGTGAAAACCAGAGGGTTCCAAACGACAAATTCAAAATGTTTCAGGAAGACAAATATAAAGTTAAGAGTGACAGAAAATGTTTTGCGTCTAGAATTTAGTTTAAGTAAATATGCTGAAATATATTTTTGAGATTTGATTTATAATTTTAAAAAAGGACATGAGTGTACTTAGAACCTTGTGGCACTGTACTTAGAAACTTGAGGAACTTTAAGGTGAAAAATGTGTTTAAATTCGACTAATTTTGCATTCAGTATTCAGAAAATTTACTGGGTTTCTTGATTGCTAATAACCCGTCCCAAAGTTTTTTTCTGAATTCTTTCTGAAGTTCAAAAATTATTTTCAGGATTTGCTATAATAACAAACATTTTGCACCCTTCCTTTTGGGCACATATTCCGATCAAGAGCTTTCAAAATCCTCAAAAGATTCATCGGAGTTGAAACTCATTGTTTTAACTTGAAAAGAACCCACGAAAATGCCAGGAAACAGACTAATTCATTATCTTTTAGGCAATGAGAACCTTATGGGTTTAAAAATTGAGACAAAACGTGGATTTAGAACTATGTTCACATTGATTCAATAGCGAGAATAAATTTATAACAAAAAAACTGTGTTATGTACAGATTGGCGGTTGGAACCCTATGGTTTTCACCTCGCTTTATCCGAAGAGGGGAGCCGATTTTTTGGCCTGCGCGTTCACCAGATATGACTCAAATTGATTTTTCTATTTAGGGTCATATTAAATCACTGGTTTATGACACACCTGTTTATACAGAAGAAGACTTAGTGGCTCGCATTATTTTAGCGTTTGTTGATATTCGTGAACGTCGATTACACATCGTATTTTCGATACAACTTGTGTATCGAAAACGGTGGTCGCATCTTCGAACTACACTGACGGACGTAAAAAGTGGCGCACCTAGATTTTGTCCCAAATTTGATGTTCAATAACTTTTAAACTTATTTTGATAATTTTTTTAATAAAAAAATGTATTTTGGCTTTCCATAAAAAATGTATTTTTTAATATGTACAGCCTTTAAAAACCGATTATGATTTTGACACGAAATTTGATTGTCGCTGTGGAGTGAAATTTTATTTGTACTGAATTCTTATTGGTCACGGTGTTTACCATTCTTTTTTCAATATTCTCTTTTTTGAATCACCTCTCTAGCCCTTTCAGCAACGAAGATGCGACATTTTAGATGAAACGGTGTTGTTAAGTTTGATATTCAACAAGGAGGCCGTGGAGCTGAAAATGTCTAAAGTTCATCGTTTAAGAAATGTTTAGCGTTTTCGATTACGGACGCTGAAATAATTGTTACTTACAAGTACAAACAACATCAAAAAGAAATAACAAACAAAGAATTATTCGACATTTTAGTAAAACGACTGTAATTATTAATGATTAAAACAATAAACTTAAAAAATAACTGAACAACAAACTAACTAATAACGAATATTTCCTCCTCTGGCTGCTAAACAGCTCCCATACGCCTAGGCATGCTTTCAATCAAATATGTGATAGTGATTTCAGGGATATTGTCCCATTCTTCTGTAAGAGCAATCCTCAATTCATTCAGATTCTCTGGGTTGCGTCTACTAACACGTTGTCCCAATTCATCCCATAAATGCTCAATGGGATTCATATCAGGGCTTTTAGCGGCCCAGGACATACGATTAATTCCGACATCGTTTAAAAATTGTGTTATCATCACTGCTGTATGCGGTCGTGCATTATCTTGCATTAAGAGGAATTCTTTGCCAATATAAGGGGCAATTGGGATGACATGTTCATTCAAGATCTCTATGTATCTAACTGCATTTAGAGATTGCCGTGGTGAAAACACAAATAATTCTGTTCGGGCATCGCTGGTAATTCCACCCCATGCCATTAGTGAACCACCGCCAAAACTCTCCCTTTCACTGAACATACCATCCTCGTATCTTTCCCCACGCCTTCTCCGAACCTTCCGACGCCCGTCTACTGATCTCAACATGAATCTTGATTCGTCAGTGAATAAAACTCATTCCAAACAAGATGAATTCGAGCAAAATCCAAACGAGCTACTCGATGTCGTCGAAGTAATCGCATTCCAATAGCAGATCTTCTTGCGATAAATCCGAGACTCCTGAATCTCCGACAAATTTTTCGATCTGACACAACTATTGTTAAATATCAAACTTAATAACACCGTTTCATCTAAAATGTCGCATCTTCGTTGCTGAAGGGGCTAGAGAGGTGATTCAAAAAAGAGAATATTGAAAAAAGAATGGTAAACACCGTGACCAACCTAAGAATTCAATACAAATAAAATTTCACTCCACACCGACATTCAAATTTCGTGTCAAAATCATAATCGGTTTTTAAAGGCTGTACATATTAAAAAATACATTTTTTATGGAAAGCCAATTACAAAATAGTCATCCGCAAGAATCGCCCTTTCAAACAAAAAAAAATCGATCCGAATCAAAACCGATAGGCTGGTTTAAAAGTTATTGAACATCAAATTTGGGACAAAATCTAGGTGCGCCACTTTTTATGTCTTGTTGTATTTATATATAGTTTTTCTTGACACCGAGAAATTTCGGGACACTAGATTATTAATCAAATATGTTTACTTAAGTGTCCTCTATCATTTCTGAAAATTAAGGATAGTTATTCTGTGATACCCTGTATATGTAACCATTGAAATTGAAATACCAAGTATTTATACGTAGTTTTAAAGACGACCACTTTTTCGCAAAACAACTGGTGAATACGTGATCACTATTTTAGCAATATTTCCTTTATAGAAATATTTTTTTTTGACTTTGCATATTACCACCCTATTTATATTACTTACCTATAACAGTTTTGTTGAGAAATTCATAAAAATGCATCGTTTTAATACCGCTTGAGGTAAGTTCACTATAAGGCTCTTTAATTTTGTTCTCGACAAAACGCCATCCGTCGTATCGAAAACTTTTAATGCCTTCAAACGGAGTTGCTGCTAGTAACAAAACTTCTCCATTCTCTACCTAAAATGTAACTCAATGTAAATATAAATAGAAACCGAATATGCAAGCATAGTATTTTGGAAACTCTCGAATCTCCGCAATGTAGGCAGGCCCATTGAATTTGGACGGTTTACAGGTGAAAAAGGAATATAATTCAGATGCATTTTACGCTGTTTTTTCATTAAAAATTATCGCTTCCTACAACACTTTATTAATATATATAGTTGTCATAGTTGCACAGCTGTTCTTTCTAGCATTTTAGATGATATATTAAAGGCATCGGATACTGATGAATTAACAGTGTTAATTCTACTTGACTACTCAAGAGCTTTTGATGTATTAATCACAACATTTTGCTGTCAATATTACATTATATCGGCTTCAGTAACAATGTAGTAAAGTTAATTCAGAATTATCTAATGAATCGCAAACAAATGGTAATTTTAAACAGTGAATCATCTTATGTAGTAACTTTGGATCGTGGAGTACCACAGGGTTCTATACTAAGGCCATTATTATTTTCAATATATACCAGATTAACGTGTCATAAATTCAATTAATGCTGATTTGAAGACTTTGGTAAAAATTCACAGATTTCGCAATCCTTGCAACTATCGGAGACATTGGAAATGATAACAAAATATATGAAACATAATATACCGATCCATTTGAGTTCTTTCGAATACGTCAAATACTAGCGTGCGCGTGCATGCTTGTGGCAATTTCCAGACTGGCTTTAGCATGCTTATGTTTATTAAGTGTTTATTACGTGTTTATTACTAATGTTTGGGATACGATTGGGTCCCTGGCATTTTATAAGTTTAGAATAACACCTTAGTTAATAATTTAATATAATATTGAGTATGGATACTATCATAAGGCGACGTTACACGGCGTGGGGAGTGCCACGCCTGGAGTGAAAACTGTCGCGCCACACGCCGTATAATTGTGCTGGCGTGGCGTGCTGTGTCCCGTCGATTGGCGGTAAACTTTGCACACTTCAAAGCCGCGCAGCGCGCGAAGTGGACTGGCATGCGTATACAGTTACACGGCGCGGAGTCTTCGCCCGTAAATTTTAAAAATTAGTCAAATTCAGTAGATATTTAGCTAAGCAAGTGACAACATGCAGTGGTCAAACGAAGCAATCAGAATTTTTATGCCTATACGAGCAAGAACCAATAATTTGGAAACCGAAGCACAATGAGCACAAAGATAGAAATGCTGTACATGATTCCTGGATGCGAATCCAATAAAATTTTAGTATTACTTGCACAATCAGCGAATTAAAGAAGAAGAAAGAATCACTAATGGGCACGTTCCGAAAATTAAACACGAAAGTAAAAGCAACCATGAAGACAGGATCAAGTGCAGATGACGTGAAGACAGGATCAAGTGCGTGCCACTCCCCACGCCGTGTAACGGCGCCTATACATTGCCACAAGAACATTGCGCAGAACGTACTACGCACCGAGTTATTGTCTCATTCAATACAAGTTGCGTTTTATTTATCTTACTCGCTTCCTCTGACTCGATAGGTCTATTAACTGTTTATTATACACACAAGGACAAGGTTATGTATAAATATAAACATAATTTTTTAGCATTTTATTTTTGAAAAACTTAAGTATTACTAATATAATACACATCTCAATTTACGATTTAGGTGTGTAGTAAGAAATAATAAACATAATTTTTAAATAACCAACTTATATTGGATTTGCAATTAAACTTTAAAAAAATCACAGATGACATCTACATTATTTTGAGAAAGTTGTAGAATCTTCTGTAAATTAAAGGATGTCTCAAAATTAACGCAAGATTTGTATTTGCCGCCATTTGTGCAGTAAAGTGTTGGCAGCCCCAAACAAAAAACAATTCGATAGCTGACAGTTTAGGGTTAG
The DNA here is from genome assembly GCA_964058915.1 of Tetropium fuscum. Classification (NCBI taxonomy): domain Eukaryota; kingdom Metazoa; phylum Arthropoda; class Insecta; order Coleoptera; family Cerambycidae; genus Tetropium; species Tetropium fuscum. Next base: position 12,484 of record CAXKVY010000896.1, read on the forward strand.
TAAAAATGGAGCGTTACACGATAGAACAACGTGTCTTCATTATTGAACAATATTTCAAAAATAATGAAAGCTTGGCGGCCGCAGTTCGAAAATTGCATACAAAATATGGCCGAAATAGTGTTCTAACTTCGTCAACTGTGAAGAGATTAATTGAAAAATTCAGGGAGACTGGTGTTGGAGACGCCAAACACTGGTCGTCCAAGAACAAGCCGTTCAAATGTCAATATCGAAGCAGTGCGTGAGAGTGTCTACAGCTCTCTACAGAGAGTGTGAAGCTCTCTACAGCGTATACTCACTAAAGATCGGTGTCTTCATGCTTACACAATTCAATTAACGCAACAAATGAAGCCTAATGACCATGCACAGCGAAGAGAGTTCGTTGAATGGATTATTGAACAACAAATGGATGCTGATTTTTCGAGCAACATCATCCTAAGCGATGAAGCACATTTTCACCTTGATGGCTTTGTTAATCGCCAAAATTGCCGCTTTTGGGGTTCTGAGAACCATCCACAACGTGTCACTGTTTGGTGTGGATTTTGGGTTGGAGGCATAATTGGACCATATTTTTTTGAAAATGGGGCTGGTCAAGCAGTGAATATTACTGGTGCTCGATATCGCGACATGATAACGCAGTTCTTTCTGGCGAAATTGGATGATACTGATGTGGCCAATATGTGGTTTCAACAAGACAGTGCCACATGCCATACAGCCTGTGAAACAATTCAATTACTGCATGAGACATTTCCAGGCCGTGTACTCTCGCGTTTCGGTGATCAGGATTGCCCCCCTAGATCGTGTGATTTAACACCATTAGATTTCTTTTTATGGGGTTGTTTGAAATCACAGGTCTATGTCAACAGGCCCCTAACCACCCGTGCATTAAAGAAGGAGATTCAACGCTGCATCAACGAAATTCAGATGGCTATTTATTGTATAGATGCCTATTTATTGCTATTTCAAGATAACTTATATACTTGAGTGACCTACGGAAAATTTTAGCCCATCAAAAGGTATTTCATAGAGAAGTGGGGAAGGGGCTAGGAGGGTCTGGGAAAACATGGTTTAAAATGCACAAATTTATGCTCAAATTGTCATGGTTCTGAAAATGCTCCAATGTGGAAGAAAAACCTACGAGGAAATTAATGATTCAATTAAAATTATGGAGGAAGAACCAATGCAGACTGGAAATAATATTAGAGACGAGGACAGTGATGGTCTTGGAGATTTCGATGATCTACTAGAATCGGGAAGGTTTATCGAATCTGACGATGAAGATTCGATTTCATTTCAACGATTAGAATTCATGATAAGGTATTTATAAATAACAAGATTAATGTATTTAAAAATATAATGAATAACGTAATCAGTATAAAGTATCTAAATTCGAGAGTACGATTTAAAACAGTACATATAACTGGACTAAGATTTTGAAATTTGTATTTATATACCTTACACGGCATCTTAACTTTAGAGGCTAATAACTATAGATTTGTTATTGTTAACTTTGTAATTTTGAAATAAGATTTTTTTATATTTTATTTGACTGCTTTTATTAATATTTTTTACATTTTAAAATATACTAATTATTGTTATTAAACTTAATGTGTCTTATCTTGTGTCATAAACGTCAATCGAAAAAGGATAAAAATATTATCATTAACGTTCTTCCACTAATAGGTAAGTAAAATTCGACAGTTATTTCGTTAACCCGCTATAAAAAGTCTGCTTTACTAAAATAAAATCCAGATGTAATTTTCACCAACCAAAATCCGTCCAGATTTGGGTGGAACCAACTAAACCTCGACCGATGACGATAACCGATACTTCATCGTTTATTTATCGAGGAAGAAAAACGAATGCTATTTTTACCCCATTACCAGGGGGGCTTGTGTTTAGTGAGTGGTGACAATGGGTCTTATCACTGATATTTTTTATTGCTTTATTTAATACATGGCCAACCCCCGAGCCGGATCCGGCCCTAGAGAGATTCAGAAAATTGAAGTAACAGTTAAGAAAAGATAAAATTAAAAAACTCATTATCGATTTAGGAAAGAACAAATGTTTCATTCACAAAAATCAAATCTAAAGGATTCAAATCATTTTCTGAGGGACAGTTGGTTAAAGAGTGCCTAGTAGATGTTGCCCGGAAAAGAAGAAAGAGTTTGGGGAACTGAGCTTATCGCGACGTACTGTTGTTCGACGTATAGATATGATGACTAGTGATATCAAAAAGACATTGACCGATAGATTGGCTGATTTTCAAGCATTTTCGATTGCTTTGGATGAAAGTACAGATTTATCTGCCACAGCCCAGATAGCTATTTTTATAAGAGGTGTTGATGAAGAATTTGCAGTGACAGACGAATTACTGTTTGAATGCTTTCGATGGCAATAGAGGGACGGTAATATAGAAGGCACTCTTGGAATGATGTCTATTAGCCTGGGAGATGATAACAGTCTATTTTCTCCGATTTTACAAATGAAAGTGTAACCTTATGACAACAACGAAAAGCGTTACGCCTCTATAATTTCTCAGTCAGCGCCTGTACATATGGACCTGCTAGTCTCAGCGTTACTTAGCAGCATTTTTACTTACCTCCCATGCTTCCCATTCAACAACTCCCTTTAATTGAATACTATGGAAAGGAATGAAGTAATCGTCCACATACTTATAAATAATAGACAAGGTGTTATTTCTTCCGGGGCCACCTGAAAATAGATTAAGATTGTATCAAATATACGGCATGCGACACAATGCGGGCTCGGCGTAGAAGTATTTTTTTATTCGGGATTTATGTGGTGATAGAATTTTTATGATAACTAGCAATATCGCGAGATGAGCGGGAACGTGATAACGCATGAATATTTTACAACAAAATCCCCGAAAAATGTTACAAGGTGTGCTTTACTGGCCTCAAGGCTCGCGCGCTCCGTGTATCTGATATTTATAAAATTTGATTTACTACGTTTCCGTGACGGTTATCTTTGCGCAAATTTCAGATTATATGCAGACCTGCGAATGGAAAGTTTAGTTTCATATTAAACATGTGACGCGATTAAAGGTGCGATGTGAGGAAATAAGTATTTTAATTTAACCTGTTCAATGATGCATGATTATGATATTGTCGTCAAAGAAATTACTAATATCAATAAAACTAAAATCAAATAGGCTATTGATTATGTCTTAAAAAACAGGGCTATAATGAACTAAGACGTTCACGGGTTTTTTGCCATGAAGTTTGTAAAGTAAAGAGTGCATGGGGATTAATTGTGACAACATACAAGAAGCTGATATTGCAGAAGACGACATTACTAAAGATATAGATGATGATATCGATATGCAGTTTGACAATATTATTGTTGAAATGTAGTAGCACCATTGTTCCAAACATTAATTTATTGTAATTGTCATGTATTCCTAAATAATAAACGTAAAAAAACCTTTTTTAATTGAGTAAAAAATATTTTTTTCAATAAAATGCGAACGAAAACAATATTCGTACAAGAGGGATGAAATGCAAAAAAAAGCTAGATTCAAATGGCCATATATCGGTCAATTTTCATCCAAAAAAATTGTTCCGCCCATTTTAAAGGAAATTTAATCTACTTTTTTATCACCAGCAATGCCTATACCTATCTAAATCCAAAAAAAAGATACGGCCGAAAAAGGAAAACAAATTGAAATTTTCGCTTTTTTTTCAAATTTATTTCGACTATTTCGGCATGAAAAATTGTTCTTTTAATATTCAGAAAATACTATTCCGATGGGAAACTTGATTCTCTACAAAAAGTTTCATAAGAGATATATCGAAATTTTGCTTTGTTTACGAGATATATGAAAAAAACTATAGGGGTGGTTTTTCACCCCTATCTTCCATTTCCACCCTCTAATTTAATAGCATTCCGCGGGTTTTTCTTCATTTATAACCCATTGATCGATTTCTGCAATAAAAACCCGTAAAAGTAAACAGTAGCTAATTTTGGAAGCTCTTATCTCTAAAAATTTAAAATACCCAACGAATTTCAATCGCACAATCTACAGTCTATAAAAAAATATTTCTATACATTCCCATTAGGTTTTGGATAATAGAGGACAGGTCGATGTCGTCTATACGGACTTCCAAAAAGCATTTGATCAGATTGACCATAACATACTCCTTTTGAAACTAGAAAGTATTTGTTTTTTCCGAAGCATTAATTAAATTATTCACCTCCTACTTAAGCGATAGACACTTTATGGTCAGATATCAAAATTTCAGTTCAATATCATTTTCTCCAACTTCGGGAGTTCCACAAGGTTCCAATCTGGGCCCCATATTGTTTTTATTCTTTATTACAGATCTTCCTGAAGTCATTCATCATGCGTGAACTGTTCAATCGTATCGCTTCTGATTGTGATATTATTCACTGTGATAATTTTAAGCTCGGTTAGCTTAAGTATTATTAGGTACTTGTTTGATTTGTTGTAGTAAATTATATTTTGTTTGTTTGTTTTATTTTGCCATATATGCCTATTATGCAAATGCATATTTAGTTTGGCTAATAGGTATTACGTCTTATGTATTGTATTGCTGTTTTGTATTATTTTACTGCTACTTATATTGTTATATTTTAATTATTACTTGTATTGCTTTTATTCCTGTAATTGGATTCTTTTTCCTGTTGGAATAAATTATTATTATTATTAGTTTGAGAGTTTCTGCCAATTTCCCCGCACATAAACTATAGGTATACGAAAAAAATCTAAAAATTCAAAAAGGTAATTTTGTAATTACAAACGATCTTACCTATTGGTTTGCTATTAACGACAATTAGAAAATGCTCCTCTTCTTCATTGAGATGTGTGTTAAAATATTTGATGTCTCTGCAACCATACGTTTGTATCCTTTGAAATGGTTCATACTTCTCTGTGTCTACATTAAATTTCAGTATTTCTGAATACGATTGTGTATTATCTGAAAATATCAAATTAATTATGAGTTCTTTTATTTTAAATCGCTACTGTATTAGTCCAATCATATTAGGCAATAAATTGAAGAATTGAAAAAATAAATTATAATGTTTGGCATTTGGTTTTGCCCGCCAAAGTTATATTTTTTAAAATAAAAAAGTTATAAACTGTAAAGGGGTCGCTTCACCCCCAAAAACCACCCCAAACGTGCACTTTGGCTTTTTTGTGTATTTCTTGAAAGCGGTCGATGTCACAGAAAATTTGTAACTCACTAAAACAAGAAAACTGCTTACAGTTATCACGAGAGATTCAGTATCAAATAACATTGTAATTTCTAAAAAAAATACAGGGAGAACAGCGCAATGAGTCAGGGGACACAGACGTCGTTGTTAGTATAGAGAAAAATCGTGTACAGGTTTTCTTTGCGAACATTCGAATATGATGACAATAAATATTAACATAAATATAAATAAGTAAGTGTTAGTTGGATTCATGGATTCTTTGTTTTCTTAATTTTCCGTATGACGTATAATGAAGGCATAATAAATATATTGCTTGGACTTTTTATATTAAAATTACTCTTTAGTGGCTAAATTACTTTACCTCAGTAGTGATCTAAAGTAGACTTAATTCACTACTTTATCTCACTAGTGACTTTTGGGTCACTTTATGCCCTTAAAATCTCATCAATAAAGATCACTTTATATGAAAGTGTTGAATAGAAAATTATATTCATAATACTGAATGGATTTACAGGTAACAACTACTCAGAGAGCTAATACTCCTTCCTGCATTGAATTACACCTGCAAATCCGATATGATAGCCATGGTCATTCACCAATACCTTCACCAGGTGTAGACTAGTTTCGAGCTGTTGGCTCTCATCAGTACACCGTAGGTAGATGAATTAATGAATGACCAAAACTATCAAAACAGTTAAGCAGACCAAACAGTAGAGTGCAAGCGAGGGATAACCAGACCCCTCTAGCGGTCAGTTCTTGAATATTTCCTGATCTACCTAAAGAATAACTTACCATCACTCGATTTTGAATTCGCCACCGCTATATAATGAACGTCTTCAATAGTAAAAGGTGATATTTTTAAAACCCCGGAAGTTTCTATGATCTGAATTATGTCAAAGTGTTTACCATACCACTTGTATATCGGAATATCTACTTCAAAATTACATCCTTGAGGACCTTCCTTCATAAATTCTGCCACGGCCATATATATATTTCCCTCAGCTTCCCTGAGGATGGGTTAAAACATGAGTACGAAAAATAAATTAATTCTAAATGCATTTTTCTTAGCTTTTATTTGAGGTTATATCGTCGTATTGTTCAGCGTGAATTAAATAAAATATTTAAACCTGCATATTAATTTAATAAAAAAACTAACAAACATGCTTTAAAGGGAAACCGAACTCAAATGTAGAAAATAATGTTTAACTCAATGTAATTAAATGCTCTTTACTAAGTTGAAAATAAGAATAAAGTGATTGACAAAACATTATTTTTTTGTACAACTATCGTACTACAAACTTGACATTTCTGCATCTCTACTGATTATATTATTAAATGTTTAATATGTTTCATATGATTAAACTATTAAATGTTTACTTTTTTTCACTGCCAAAATAATTAACAAAATAAACATGAAATAGTTTTTGAATGATTTATTTTTAACAGAGTCAATTAATTATTAATTGATTATTCATCACAAAACAATTTCATTTATTGGAATAATAATTGATAGTAAAGTTTGATCAATTACTTCCAACATAAAATCCCGAAGATGTTCCATGTTGCTGCTGATCAGAGACGTTAGATATTTCTTGAAGAGTTGATCCAAAATTCAGATCAGATATTTTAATTTGTTTGGAAGAAGATGGACAATTCAATATTTTATTAGAAATCTCAATTTTGATATTCAAACTATCTTCTATATATGCTTCTGCTACGGAGGCAGATTTCCAGCCACCGTGACGTTTTATGGATGTAATGTTGCCCCCTGCATTGGCCAGAAGAGTAACAGAGCTTCTCCTGAAACAGTGACCTGTGTAGCTCTTATAAATGTCTTTTCCAAGCCATTTTGCAATCAAGCTGGAATTTCTCCTATTTTATTTATCTCCACATGTTGGTTAATACATTTTCCTCTCGAATATTTCAAAAATAATCTGTTACTTTTTGTATGAGGCGGCCGTAGTGCTCTATATTTCCGGTATATCTCAATATAATCATAATTTGAAACAGTAAACGTTCTTGCGCGATAGGTCTTCGTATCAGGTATTTTAACAATCAATATAGATCCAGCACCGCTGATACCCAAAATTAGGACAACCTACAAATAAAAAATTATGAAATTACTACTAATCTTACAAAATTATGATCATATCTGTACCTTATGAAGTAAATTTGTTTCGTTATCAGCATCTTGAATAAATTTATTGATATCATCCCTTGATAAAACTAAAATATTGATTTCTTTATATCAATATTTTCCTTAACATTCAATGTACTTTTCAACCTTGAGTAGACACTACATAACGTAGGAGGTTTTATAATTTTTTATTTATCCCCAAAATAGCATATAAGCACATTTTCAGAAGCCTTTTATACATGTTTCTTGTCGCACTTGGATTTGGCCGGTAACATATTAGATACTATTGCATTTGCTTTCTCAGATATATCTGATGAGGTATCACAATCAGATGAGGTATCATAATCAACATCCATCTTCTTGAAAATAACTTGAAATTGAAGCAACTACGAGCAAACACAGTCAAACACGCGGCGTGTCAACAAACCGTTTCTATAGTAACGACACAGAAAGACCACTGGATGCTGTGAAATTGTAATTAGAAGTATTGATAACATTAAGGATAACATGTATGGAAAAGAGAAGTATTATTTAGTTATTTTGGACTTATTTTTTCAGACAGGAAAAATTTTTGAATACGATATTATCGAAAACATTGAATAATATTTTCAGGACAGCAGTCGTTTAAAAGCGATAACTTCTCGGGACAAAAAAACACGTCAAGATGTATTGGAAGTATTTATTTTTAATATATTTCAGATGATGTAAATTCACATTAACAGTTTTTTTCACATTAACACAAAAATTCGTGTTTTCATGGCACATTCGAGAAAAAATTTTCGCACTTTATACAAAAGTAACTATTTTGTCAATCACTTTTTATTCACTATTCTATTGTTATTTTAAACTTAGTAAAAAGCATTTAATAAGTTCAAAGTAATGTAATAATGTAGTAATGTAATAAAGGTAATGTAATAATAAAAGCTATATATTTTAATAGGAAGTTTTTACCGATCACCTTCAAGTGACTTAAAGTATTTAATTGGCAGTAATGTTGACAGTCCTTGACAGATGTTAGATAATGTATATGGACCTGATATTCCGTTTGTGGAAATGTTGACACTGATTTTGATGAAAAATGCGATATTAACCAAGAGGGCATCTATGTATGTAATATGTTTAATACATATGGCTTCAAAAAATGTATACACATGTATACATGTAAATAATGATCGGACATGTCACAGCATACCACAGTGAGATTTAGCATATTATTGTCGATATTCGGAAAAATATTACCTATGACAGTGTTTTGTTATTATAGTGTATTCACTAGAACAAGCGTTCACGTTGTAGTTAATCTTGGAAATATTTAAAGTTAATCTTAACAATAACACTTACCAAATAGCAACATGACTAGCAAAGGATGTATTAATTTTGTGGATGATCTCCATTTCCTCCTGAGAGTTAAACATAAATACGTTCGTTTGATATTTGTAATTTTGTCGCGCCGTGTCGTTTTCAGCTACAACGATAAGGGTTGATGCATTCAGAGGGAACGTCGCAATCCGTACTCCTTTTGTAATGTTTCTTTCTATGATATCTTCAAATGAGTTATCCTGCAAAAAATTAATTCCGGTTACTGACGGATATTAGTAACTTTTTAACTCTCAAGAAAATTATGGTATCATAAGTCTTTAGAGTCTTTAAAGACTGCAATATCTTAAACCAATAAAACAAAAGCTTAGTCACTACATAACCAAATTAACTGTACATTACGGTAGTGTCCAACAAATACCATAAAAATAAAGATAAACTTTGTTAAAGCGATTCCGTCCATTTGCTGTTGTGAACGGTTGTTTTGTCTCCCAATTCTGTCACACAAATGGCCAATTGTTCCGTATTTGTACGTGTAAACTGAGTTTGAATTTCTTTATTGATCAATTCCCTTTCCTCTAGGGAAGTTAAATGTAACTTAGAAAAGTCTCTATGGCAGTTGTTTGTTATTGTAGCACATTTCAGGAAAATACGAAATCAATAGATAACTTCGCCTGTAGAGAACACAAGTGCAAACTACGCTACGGTAAAAGATGAACACATAAAACACAGTAAAACAACAAATTTTGTATTTTGTCACGTATTACATACATAAAAATATAACAATATATATATATATATAAACTATCGGACATAAAAAGTGGCGCACCTAGATTTTGTCCCAAATTTGATGTTCAATCACTTTTAAACCAGCCTGTCGATTTTGATAATTTTTTTTGTTTGAAAGGACGATTCTTGCGGATGACTATTTTGTAATTGGCTTTCCATAAAAAATGTATTTTTTAATATGTACAGCCTTTAAAAACCGATTATGATTTTGACACGAAATTTGAATGTCACTGTCGAGTGAAATTTTATTTGTATTGAATTCTTAGGTTGGTCACGGTGTTTACCATTCTTTTTTCAATATCCTCTTTTTTGAATCACCTCTTGCCCCTTCAGCAACGAATGCGACATTTTAGACATTTTAGATGAAACGGTGTTATTAAGTTTGATATTTAACAAGGAGGCTATGGTAACGGTTAACACTGAAACGTCAAAATATTCAATTGAAATTCTCGTGAAAAAGTAGTCCAATTCAAATAGCTAGAGTTGTGGCTTTGGTAGAAGATGGAAGGAGTCCAAGATATACAGCTCGTATTGTTGGTCTACCAGAAATAACTGTCCGAAGAGCGATCCAGCGCTACCGAGAAACGGGCCAATACAGCAGACGTCCAGGTTCGGGTAGTTCCAGGATTACGCAAAATATTGACGATCGATTTATTGGTCTGAAAATATCGAGGAATCCCTATCAAACAGCTGTGATCACAAACCGAAATTTAAGAAACGCACGAGGAACAGTTGTGTCAGATCGAACAATTCGTCGGAGATTCAGGAGTCTCGGTTTTATCGCAAGAAGACCTGCTAGTGGAATGCGATTACTTCGACGACATCGAGTAGCTCGTTTGGATTTTGCTCGAATTCATCTTGCTTGGAATGAGTTGCAATGGTCTCAAGTTTTATTCACTGACGAATCAACATTCATGTTGAGATCAGGAGACGGGCGTCGGAGGGTTTGGAGAAGGCATGGGGAAAGATACGATGATGGTATGTTCAGTGAAAGGGAGAGTTTTGGCGGTGGTTCACTAATGGTATGGGGTGGAATTACCAGCGATGCCCGTACAGAATTATTTGTGTTTCCACCACGGCAATCTCTAAATGCAGTTAGATACATAGAGATCTTGAATGAACATGTTGTCCCATTTGCACCTTACATTGGCGAGGAATTCCTCTTAATGCAAGATAATGCACGACCGCATACAGCAGTGATGATAACACAATTTTTCAACGATGTCGGAATTATTCATATGCCGTGGCCCGCTAAAAGCCCTGATATGAATCCCATTGAGCATTTATAGGATAAATTGGGACAACGTGTTAGTAGATACAACCCAGAGAATCTGAATGAATTGAGGATTGCTCTTACAGAAGAATGGGACAATATCCCTCAAATCACTATCACAAATTTGATTGAAAGCCTAGGCGTATGGCCTTCATCGAGGATCTTCAGAGTGGTGTACGACCTGTTTCATTGATAATTTATACTTGAATTTAAAATATTAATACTCCAACACTTGCACTGACGTTTTAACTCAAATTCCTAGAATACACAAACCTAATCTCCTATTTATATTTGTCCTATTTGAACATATTATATATAAAAGCATTAGGCATTATATATAATATATTAGATTTTATGCATTTTAAAGTTTAACATCTTCTGGATAACTATGCCTAATGTTTTTATATATAATATGTTCAAATAGAACAAATATAAATAGACTAGGTTTGTGTATTCTAATAATTTGAGTTCCGTCAAAAACTGATGTCATAAAACGTCACTGCAAGTGTTGGAATATTAATATTTTAAATTCAAGTATAAATGATCAATGAAACAGGTCGTACACCACTCTGAAGATCCGCAATGAAGGTGAAAGAACTTGTACATTTCTAAGTGTACAAGTTACAGTTCTAGTTGTAAAATTAAATTACGACAGGGAATGTGATAAGTGAATACAGCTTAGAAGTGAAAATTGAACCATGTATATGGTAAATTATGGAATTTAAAGCTAAACCTAAATAATTATAATAATAGCATTAATATGATTGGCTAGATTAGTCAACAAAAGTAAAGCATGAAGCTGGTATCTAAGAAAATTCAATTGTTCAACATAGAACAACTTCCGTAGAAACAGAGGAGTGCAAAAGAGTTTAGCAATAGCGTTGGAGGTAGTAACAGCTCGTTAATTTACGTTCATAAAATTGTAAGATTTAATAGTTGAAAGTAGTTTGAAATTTAACAAAATAGCGCTACGTGTGCAGAATCCCAACGGGAAATATTCTACAGCAAATTTAAACAGTATTAAGTGGTTTTTGGTCGAAAATACGACGACCAAGTACAGCGTCTCCAGGCAGCGTCAATAGGAATTATATGAGTGTGACAAGCTGAGTAATACAAGAAACAGAAGATTCCAATAAGAGACAGTGAGTAGAAATTCTGTATAATTCAAGTTTGATAAGGGCAAAACCCAGTAAGAAAATATAAACAAGCGTCTCATCAAACGCAGCAGTGTTCCATTTCGGCATAGTTCCGGTAGATGCTAAAGAAGTTAGCCGCAGTGTAAAAGTGAAGCAACGCTCCAAGAGAGGACAGCAGGTATAAAAGTGCAACAGTATTCCGAGAGAGGGCAGCAGGCAGAATCCCGCATCAAAGTAAACAAAGCCTTAATAACTATTTAAAACAAATCTTAATGTTAAGGATACATTGTTCTAGATGCTAAGGCCCATGTAATTAGTATAAGTTACGTAGGTTTATGGCATAGGGTAATATTAAGTTTCTATTTAGCTTTCTTCCTGTTGCAATATAACTTGCAAATATAAATTATCTTTGCTGTGCTTTAGAACAATTCAATTCATACTTCCATTTTATAATAATAATAAATACTCCTATATACACTTAGCTTCTGCTTTATCATTTTCATAATTTATAAATATTATTAAATTTCAATCGTTCACAATAAGAATATTAGATCCATTTACCATTCGAAATAATTTCAATTCTCAAGACAAAAGATTCTATAATAACTGACCATAAAGTACTCATGCTCAGCAGTGAACCTTTAAAAAAATATTAAGTGTTCTTAGAACTGGCTTACAGAACAGAATTGACTATGAACAGAAAATTTCAGTGACCGATTTTTTCAAATTCCCAGTCGCGTTTGCCCATCACGCGGCTTCGGTAGACAGGCTGTCTAGTACACCATCTTGGCAAGCTGGTATCAAACCTTCGGTCTCTGACATTAGCCCAGCTGACCATCATAAAAGCATTTATTATTAATATAATTATTATTGTATTTGTCAATCTGGGCGTTGTAACATGGAGCGTTATGTTTAATAACTCGCCATTTGAAAATACATTAGTGTAAGTAGACTATTACGTGTCAATAGTAAGTACTTACCTGAAACTTCTTAATTTTTAAGATATGTGGATATTGTTCTTCGAATTCAGCTTCCAAGCTAGCAGCATACCATGCAGAATTTTGTTGGAATAGTACAATGTCTCTGGGAGACGTCGCTGGGATAGTATGACCAAATGGCTTCATATCTGCAAATTATGGCTAATAAGTTTAAGTGTGTGTGTTTCACTTTTTTGAAAAAAATTGCAGTCCTACGGACGTGGTTCTGTGCTTGAATTAAAACTAATTACGACTTTTCTCCCCCTATTAAATTTTCTCCGATTTCGGGGACCAAAGTTGACCAAATCTTAAAATTTCACTTTTTTGGAAAAAATTGGGCTATATCTTGGTAAATATTATACTTATAGAGCTGGTTCGGGTCTCAAATTGTAGCAAATGTAAACTGCTTTCAAATGTTTTATGAACAAACACATAGTTTAGAAGATATAGTGAAAAGCAACGAAAACGTGCAGAAATTTCGCGGTTTTTCGAGTGCTACGAAGTTATCAGTCTTTGAAAGCTGAAAGCTTTGATTTATACTACTGTCAAATGTCCTAACAACATATTAAAAAAATATAACTAGCCTATAACATAATTGGCATATAACATAAAAATATAATAAATAAGAATCTACATCTAAAGCAGTTATCTCTATCGTAGGCGCTAATATCTAGAAAATGAGAACTAAATGAGCTTTAGAAAGAAATTGTTATAATTTATTTCGGTAGCAGGTCTTACGCAAATGCTATCTTTAGCCCAAAATATGTTTTTCTGTCATACTTCAAAATACGCTACAATATTATCCGACATATTTTGTAGGTACATTATTATTTATAATTTACTATTCAAATTCAAATGTATTGTTCCGACCAAGAGCCGAGTATTCACGACTGCCGACGAGGATGACGTCAAAGCATCGTTTTCTAATATTACCATATGTGTGCGTTACACAAAATTTAACTCCATTACAAGATTTAAAATATATGTTTTCAAAGGATTTGAATTCACTATTCATTCACTATATGCCGGGTATTGTAATTGCTTGCGTGTTTTATTGACCATTTCCAGTGACCGTTTCTTCGGGCGAAAGAAGCTTTGCGAAACTAAAAATTATTAAATCTTTATGACGCTCTAGTATGGTGCAAGAAAGACTTGTGAAAGAATGTGTTATTCGAGGAAAAATGCTTAAGTTATTTCTCAAATGGCAACACGAAATTGACTTTTCCGAATTACATTTAACCTACAATAAATAAAAATAGGTAAAAAAGCTTTTAATATAAACGGTTTTATTTTGAATCATCAGTTGTACTAAAAACTACAAAATAATTGGGACACAAACTTGGACAGTATAGTTACAAACAGTAACTTTAAACAACCCCAAATACCAAGTTTCAGACAAATCTGTTCATAAATTCGATACTCCGCCATTTTGGATTCGCCATTTTGATTTTTTAAGTTTGAGCCAAAAATTGTATTAAGTGACCTTAAACACCGCAAAATTTCAAGTTTAAGACTGATCGGTTCATAAATAAGATAGTGCGCCATTTTGGATCCGCCATTTTGATTTTTTAAGTTTGAGTCAAAAATTGTATTAAGTGACCTTAAACACTGCAAAGTTTCAAGTTTAAGACTGATCGGTTCATAAATAAGATAGTTCGCCATTTTGGATCCACCATTTTGATTTTATTAAGTTTAAGTTAAAAATTGTATTGAGTCACCTTAAACACCGCAAAGTTTCAAGTTTGAGACAAATCGGTTCATAAATAGGATAGTCCGCCATTTTGATTTTTTAAATTTGAGTCAAAATTATATTGAATGACCTTAGACACCGCAAAATTTTAGGTTTGAGACTTATCGGTTTATAAGTCCGCCACTTTGTATATTTTTGTATATTTTTATATTTGTTTTTTGAAAAAAAAAAATTAAAATGTCACCGGAACACTATATACGTACCAAATTTCCTGCCTCCAGCTCTTGAAAAAGCTGTTGCAAGATTTGAAACAAACATATAAACAAACATTTGTTTGTTTATACGTATAAAGACTTACGTATAAAGTCAAGCTACATAAAACATTGACGTATATTTATACGTCAATGTTTTATGTAGCTTGACTTTATACGTAAGTCCCATAACAGCCAGTCGACGACGTTACCGTTCTACGGCACTTTCGTCATTCGTGGTCACTCCGTATATAGTATAGCATTGTTATATTCGTTTTAATATCATACTTTTCTTTGTTACAGACTTAGACAAAATCTCTAATGAGAAAATTAGAGATAACCTTGAAATCCAGCTATCTGAATTGGAAAGTTTGGAGTCAATGTTCTGCAATCCAGGGGAAATCCGCGCGGAGGACATTCGTATTTTATCCGACATAAAAAACTTCGTGAGCAACAAATCGACGTATGTACCGCAATACCTAGATCTAACCATCAATTTGCTACTAGAGGATTTAAAATTCGAATTGTGTGTAACCTTGCCTCACGAATATCCCCACGTCGAACCTGAAATATTCGTCAGAAATCAGAAACTGAACAGATCTCGCCAACTGAATAAAGACTTGTCTGAGTATATCAGTAGCTTGGAAAGGGGCGAGCCTTGTATTTTCTCTGCTATTTCTTGGCTACAAGATAATGCCCAGAGCTATGTTGAGGTAAAAGATGAGCCTGCATCACAAACAGTTGTTGTAAAGAACGACAAATATACTAGATATTGGATATATTCTCACCATATCTACAGTAAAACTAAGAGGCGGGAAATAGTTGATTTGGCACATTTATTGCATATAACTGGGTTCAGCATGCCAGGTAAGGGATATAATCTAAAATTTCTAATATACCTTTAAAATAAATCTAATATACCTTGGACCAAAAGACTGGTCAAATTCCACACCAGACGTTTGTTTTAAATCTTACTTGAAAACTTGTTTCTCTTATAATGTGCGGATTATTTTTCGACCAATGATAATTTCAACTTAGCGCGAATTTAACTGATAACGCTTTTTGACATGAACAACGAATAGGCCTCAAACGTCAAATATTTCATTTGATCACGGCCACCTTGAGAAAATCATTTTACTGTTCGAGTTGTTTTATTGTTCCATTTTATTTCAAACTGCTATAAAATCGTTAATTTTCGTCGTAGAAAAGCTATTAAAGACATGGTTGTATCCGCATAAAAAATCTCTATCTGAATATCAAAAAATATACAGGGTGTCCCGTTTAAAAATCAAAAGCTGACGTTAGTTCCGGTTACTTCCGGAAGTGCAATCAGGTCTCCGATAGATGAAAAGATACAAAAAGTAGTTTTAAATGTCTCATAAAAATTTCAAAACTAAAGATGCGATAGGAAAAAAGTTACGGCGTGGTGCGGTTTTGGAAAACCACACGGTATGGTAAGTTACTTGGATCGAGATTATAAAAACTCGTACCAGTTGAACATCTTTTATGCTAGCAAGTTTATTACAAAGCCAAGGGCGTAAGTGAAAAGTAAGTACATAATAGTTATAACTGTGAGAGAGCTAGTTCGACATAATATACGTAGCGAAAAGTATTATAAGATATGGAGTCTGATTGGTTGTCTAATGGCTATATCAACAAAAAAACACGTGGTACTAAGGAAATGTATTTGTTTTTTAGGAAACGATTTCCGTAGGAACGACTAACAACGCACAAGAGTTAGCTTATGTCGTCAAACAAGGTCGCCACAAGGTCAAACAAGGTGCCAAAAATGGTTTAGCGTCCTAGGAGACCATAATTACTTGTTATCAAAGGCATTGTAATTTTCGGTGACAACAGCTGTCAAGTTTTGCCGCGGGTAAACTCGAAAAAACTGCTGACAGGTGCTGTCATACAGTTTTTCCATCTAGAAACCATTTGTAATTCAAAATTGCGCGTTTGTGATCGGTAGAAATTAAGACGAGGGAAATAGTCAATGCTATAAGAGTTGTTTGACCATAAAAGAACAAACAATATCCAAAAATGATTTCGTTCTTGAAGCGTCAAGATGTAGTTTTAGCAGCAAAACAAGTAACCAAATTTGTATGAGAAGTTTTAGACGATGTGGTACTTAGTAGATAATTGAGAGCTTTCTTGTCGTGTTTTTACGAGAGAAAAATACGTTAGAAGACTTCATATTTTTCTTTTGCTCACGACTGTAGGTACCGACAATTCGAGGTGGCAAAAAGACCCCAAAAACATTCCATATTATACATCTTTCCAAGCACAGATAACATTATGTTGCATTCATCGTAAAATTGACTATTGATTTAACTATTGACAAACTAGACGTTAAAAATACGTTAATTTGACGTTATAATTGCAGGAAAGCCTGGTATTATCTGTGTTGAGGGAACGGTTTCCGATTGCAACGAATGGTGGTTATCGATAAAGTCAATGAATTGGAAGAAAATATTTTGCAAAATTACCGAAGACGATAAAGAGAACGAAGGGGTATCGTTTTTGAAGTTTATTAAATTCGAGGAAGTGGTGTTTCAGAACAGTGGTATCAAATGTAACCATATGGATATGGGTGAGTTATATAAATATTTAGAGCTGCATAATGTGGGTTATATTTTTAAACAGATATTTGGGGTTGAGGCTAAATCAAGTTCTTGATTAAGTAAAGAAATTATATCGGTTTTGTGTTACTTTTTACACCGTTAGTTGTAATTATTTGTAAATATTTTAGAATTTCCTTTTTTGTAATTACGGCGAGAATTATATGTTTATTCTGTTATGCGTTTCTTTTCTACCAACCTAACAGCGAGATGTGAGAGATAGAAATAAGTAGATATGCGAGGATATTGTTTTTTCCCAGGAAACATGTCAGTTACGTCATAAATTTATTGTCCTACATGGCAATTATTGGGTACCTGTCAATAAGTCACTCAAACAAACTTCTGTTGAAAATTTCAGTAGTTTAAGGATCTCTAGAACAACATGGCAACTATGTCAGTCACAGTTACGTCTCGCGTTGTGATGACGCAACTGTCTTGTTTCCTGGGATAAACTATAGCAATACTATTTCATGCAAATTAATATTTCTTGACCCACGCCAATGCTGAAGTCTCGTATAACCGGCATAGTGTTACGGAATCGTCAGAAACACGATATACTGAACATTTCCTAGATCTAGGGAAAATCTGCACAATCTGGCAACACCGCACACGAAGATGCCGCTACATCGCATCTGGAGGATGCGGACTTCAAATTAGAGACCCTTTAATGAGAGTCTGGCCAGAGACAACCACGAGACGCGCAAGTCCATACAAAATTTCAGTTCGCGGAACCTCACTCTGGTCCGCTGTAAGGGCACTTGCATGCAGATGGCGTGCGTGTTAGTTCCGAAGCGATTTAAAAAAGGGCGCGCTACATTTAAAGGGGTGTTTTAATTTTAAATTTTATTTCAATCATGAAATAAAACTCAAGTTGATATGTGATGTTTATTTAAAAAAAAAAAAGCATTTACAGTTTACAGTCCGCAGTTAGCGTGCTTAATAATCTAGGACTATATATACCTACATACAACATATAAATTTAACATATAAATTGTATATAAATTTAACAATAACATTAACAATGTACAAAGCTGTTAGAAATATTATTACAAGTGTTAAGGACTTACCACATGTTTAAGCTATATTTTTATCGTATTGCTACACATCATGTGATGCTCATAACACGCCTGCGTCATTCGGCATCGTATTTGCTCACAGTATATAACGTTTGGGAAAAAATAGCGTCAACATGCGGGAACTCCCTAATGTCCACAAAGTCTCTATTAGCTAAAATTACTTTACATATTCAATTGACTTCACATGTAAGTATCAGGATATAATGTGAATACAGTATAAAGCAGGTTATACAAGTAAAATGCTGCAACTAGCAGTACATGGGGTGTATCTGGATTATTCGTAAAACCTATGAATAATTGCGATATATATATGAATAATTGCGGATACATCAGGTGTACGCATAATCACAGTAAAACCGATGTACTGCTAGTCACAGTGGAAGTAAAATATAAAACCGATCACCACAACTACCTGTGTTAGTACTTGCCAAGTACTT
Organism: Tetropium fuscum; assembly: GCA_964058915.1. Lineage (NCBI taxonomy): Eukaryota > Metazoa > Arthropoda > Insecta > Coleoptera > Cerambycidae > Tetropium > Tetropium fuscum. Next base: position 31,381 of record CAXKVY010000896.1, read on the forward strand.
GCTAAAACTTTTACTTGCTAAAACTTCAGTTACCTTTTTCTTTTGGTGAATCTTGCTGAACACGGCATGGAAATAATGTGGGAGCAGCATCAGAACGCAGCTTTCTTGTTACAAGATTTAAGTAACTGTCTGGCGAAAAATGACGACTGCAAATTTAATAATGGCTTCGTTTTAAGCCAGGCACATACTTTAATCCCATATTTTCCTGCCAAATTTTGGATCTAAAACAAGAGTAAACATAGAATACATAGGTAAATACTGTACGATAAAAACTTACTTTTTATCGTTTACTGGAAATCGATGCATTTTCTCCACCTCATCAACACTGTATCCACAAACAAGACAATGTTTTGGGGGCATTTTTAAGTAGTCTATCACAACACTCAGTTCTATAATAAAATTAAAAACTGGCAAACCTAACTCCTAACCTAACCTAAATCAACACGTGTAAACTACAATAACTAACAATAAAACTAACTAAAACTAACAATAAAACAAAGTTTTAAAAAGTCACAAAGCTTTACACAGTACACAATTTTGCGTCAAAATAATTTAAAACATCAAAAATTATTAAAACGCCCGTGATAACAGCACACGCCCAAACAACAACAAAATCAAAAATCAACAAGATGGCGACTTGACACTTGACAGTGAAAGCTTTTGCAGCGCTACTAGCGCCCTCTGCATGCAAGAGCCCTACAGGCGAACAAGGATGCTTTAATAGACATATCGATTTATCCGACAAGGACGCAAATATACCACTAATTTGTGGGCCTACCGAACGAATTTTGCTATGCACTTGAGCGTCTCGTGGTTGTCTCTGGTCTGGCCAAGGGGTTGCCACTTTACGATTGGTGCCGCCATTTTAGTTCAGAATTGAGTGAGTCACTCTGATTTTGACATTTGTAGGTTATTTATATCCGCAAAATTGTGACATGCAATGTAAATCTACCATTCTTCATTGTGAAAAACTCAAAGGTAAGCTTCAAATATTTGTGCATATGTAGAAATCAGAATATTGAATAGGCAATTTGCAAGTTGTGATTAAAAATTGAGGTTGTGTTGATTGTTGTGTTATAGGCTTTGTGTCTAAAGAAAAATGAACTCAAAACGTTTTCTAGGAGGTAATAGGACTTAATAACTTAAAATGACGGGATGTTGTGTACCTGAGTGTCACAATTCCACTAGGAATGGGGCTGGGATGAGGGCATTTTCCCGTGATCCAAATGGGAGAAGAGAACGATCAACAAAGATTGGTAGGGAAAATTAGTGGACACCTAAAGACGGTGGAATTAGAATATATTTCTCGAAAATATAAGGAAAGCATAAAAAATAGAGACGAAACTAATACTTAATAGATTATATATATACGAAACTTAATAGATTTATAGTGTATAGATTAAAAGTGAACTGTAAAAAAAATGCAAAAAAGAAGCGCCAAGGGTAGTTGTAAAATAATCTTTTTATTCTTGTATTTTGTTCTGATTAATAAATTGTTTGATAATAATTATTATACAGTTTTCGTCCCATTCTTATTATTCATGAAAATACATATTTTACTGCCAAGTTACAGTTCATTCAATATGTATGTATAGTTAACTGACCCCATACCGCGCAGTTGCCACATGTAATTCTCAATTTTCTCAGTATTCAATTAAAATATCAAATTCCACAATACTATATTAAAGTTGTATATATTATTTATGAATGTTATTAAATAATAATTGTGCACATAATAATATATTATAGGCCAAGATGTTACGTTTTTACATTTATTTTCGTCTACTTTAAATATGACAATTACGTAAAGATCTATTTTTATAGTAACGAATATTCGAACAGTATATCTCTTTCTAACTTATTGGAATCGTATCTCTCGGATCGGGATCGGATTCTCGGATCTAATAGGATCAGGTTCGCATATCTTACAGTGGCGTGTTCGCGGGAATTGCTAATATATTATTTATATACCTACCTATGTAGGTATACATCGCTACGAGAGTTGAAATAAAAGAGTATGGCGGTTAGCAAACATGTTTGTTCGTTTCGTATGAAACCTGAAAAACGTAGATTTCCACCAGACCTCGCTTTATTTACGAGATAGGATAGGCATGTTTAAAAAAATTAAGGAAAATATTATTTGACGGCAAAAATGGACAGTGGGTGTTAGAGCAGAGCCGACTTTAACAAAAAAAAAGTTGATTTATGGGCTGCTCGAAGTAGGTACTGACGGGTACTGAGGTAGGTAGGTACCTATTACATCCTCCACTTAAGACATTTCTCAAATAATTTTATCCAAAAAATATTCTAGTGCTTGAGGCCGCTAGGTTATAAATGTTAAATGAAACGATATAACTTAGGTTTTTTATTGGGATTTACAAAACTGAAAACGCTCTCTGGTTTATTACATAAGTAGGTACCTATTGTCCATTGACTTTATTTTTATGTAGGTACCTACCATCCTAGATAACAAATTAATAATTTACATCAGTGGGCAAAATTAAAAGTTCTATAGACTGTTTATAAAATTATAACCGTGTACCACAAACCTAGCCACAAAAGAAAGAATTTTCAATGACTGTAAAATACCTCAAGGTCAGTTTCTAATTTTGATTGGCTGTAAAAAGTGTGTATTGGAAATCGCTTTGCGATGAGAAGCTGGTATAGGTAGGTATGTATTGCATTTGTAATGATTTTTAAAAATGTGTTGAATTTAGTCTCGGTTTAGTTATGTAGGTACCTATTAACAAACAAGCTCTGATCTTTGTCAAAGCTTGTCTGTTAATAATCTTTGTCTTTGTTGAGTGTTAACGATTTGGTAGATTAGGTAGGTACCTACTTACACAATAAATATGATTGTATTTCAATCGCAAGTATATTTATTTTATTTTTCCGTTTTAAAGTTTATTTTTCTTGACTACTTAGCTGTTTTGTACATATTTATTTTTGTTATTGTGGGAAATATGGCTACTGGCGAACCACCCACTAAAAAATGGTTACGCGCTAAAAGCAATACTTCATGAGTGGTGTGGAAACTTGCATTCAATATCAGCTGTGGTGTTGAAAATATGCATATAAAAACCTTCTACTTTCACCCCCCTAAGAAAATGTCTACGCCAATGAAAAACATTGTGTAGGACAGGGTTGCCGGTCGTTCAACTATACATACATATTGTACGAACTGTAGTATAAGCAGTACTACTCATTTTTTAAACATTTTATTTTATACCGCACATCCATGTGTATTGGTGCGAATGTTTGCAGTAAAATCATTTCTGAACTTTTTAAATTTGGTGCCACGAATTGTGATATAAAATGGCTGCCTTGGCCAGACTCTCGTTCAGGGTAGGGTGAAGTAGGGTCTCTACTTCAAATAACCGAGATACGCCCCCTGGTCCCATTTAGAATAGTTGTAAAATTCTTCAAGACAATACAATCTAGAATGGGATGGAATAATTGAGAACAATCTAGAACTGGATGAAATAATCGAGAAGCTTCCAGAACCTTGAAAATATTATATAAGGGCCAGCCGATCGTTACATTATTCAGATTTAGTATAAACGTTCTTAGAGACAGGACCAAGTAACAAAGTGTTCGGTTTATAGTAATAATGGTGATTTATCATTGTAAACAGTTGTGACTTGTTGTGTTTGGATGCTAATAAAGTGTATTTGGATTCTGGACAGTACCGCGTATTACACGAATCCAGTGGCGTAACAATATCATCATCATCATTACATCATACTTATGCCATCATCTCCTTTAGCGATGAGCAGCTGCCTTGACCATGTCTGCACGCTGAAATAAGTTGTAGAGGACGTTAGAGAGGAAGAAGAACAACTCTGTCTTATTTTCGTCGACTCTGAGGAAGCTGGCCCAGTTCCCGAGTATAGTTGAACCACCCACCCTCGTATTATCACTCCTTTTTCCTTTTCCAACTTTGGCCGATGGTTCCACATCCAAAATTGTTCACCGTTACATCGGTCTACCTCTGTGTTAAATTTGGTGTTTTATCAAAAAGTGCACAATAGGTTAGCTAATCCGCTGAACTAACAGTCGTTAATAAAAAGTATTATAGCAATTAGAACACTTATTTGACATGGAGGCTGTGGCGTCTGGAAGTTAGCAGCATTACTTGTCAAAACGCCTAAATAGCCCATGCCCACAGCTGTAGTTGTTTACGCTTAGTTTTGTGGTTATGTTTTGCGCGTTCCTCTACGAATTATCTTTTGCCTTGAATTTTCCAAAGGAAGTGCAGAAAATCTGCCGAAAGTCGATTTTAGCATGGCGGACGAGTTTTGCATGTCAAATTTAGATTATTTATCAGCAGGTCAATTCCAACGTACTGTCAAAAAGCAGGGAACCAACTTTGGAATATAGTACTAATACACCGTTGTGAATTGTTCAAAGTCGTAGGCTCTGTGACGTCATTAAAGTAGGATATATGAAGTTTCGTATAAGCGCGCGCTTTATTTTTTCACTTATGAAATTTTTTTTCGATAGAAATCGTGCTCAAAAAAAAATAAGATCATACGGCGGGATTTTTTTATAATTGCCCAGTGTAATATCAGAATGTATTGTGATGTATTGAAGTTTTTAAAATATAATTATTTATAAAAAACGTAAATTAAATAATTTTTGCGGTACACTAACAACAAACAACTGTATTAGAGAAATATATTTCCTTACAGTTACAGTACAATGCTAGTATCTGCTGCTAGTAAAACCTATCACATGGATAGCAATAAGTATAATTTAGGAAACAACAGACTGAATAAAGGAACAGAACAGCAGTCGCCAGAGCCGGATCGCAAATGGAGGTGATGCACCTGGGACTCAAAATGGCTGCAAGCGAAAATTTAATTTGCCGTCGAAATTTCACTTTCCCTGGCAGAATGGTGATTTGTTTCTAGTATAAATAAATTATTTTTGAATACTTATACCAGATACTCACCCAATAAATAATTTTCTGATGTACTGTCAAAATCTGCTGGTAGACTTCTCTTGGATCTGGAAGAGTCAGCATCTTCCGATTTCAATATGAGATCCAAATAGTTTTTTACCTGCTTATCTACAAATGCTTTTGATGTTTCGGAGAATTCTGCATCATCTAAAACAATTAATTGTTATTATTTAATAATGTCTTCTAGGATGTAACTAATTTCTGACCCGTGTCAGAAGAAATCAAGTATTATTTGACCCTAACTTAAACCACGATTAAAAACTTGGGTAACTATTATTGATTTATTGCCAGCTGCTCATGGCTCAGTTTCACCATTTTTAATAATGGCTATTTCTCAAGACAACGCAATAATGTAATATATGATATTATTATTTATGATAAACAATTTAAGTATTAATTAGAAGCAAGTATAATTAATATTAATAATAGGTAGGTACTATTTCTTAATATAACCGCAACTGTGAAATTATTGCGCGCTGTTTTGCCCGGCTATGTCGGTGAGAGGGAAGAGACCACTTGATTGGAAATAGCGCTACACAATTCACCAAATTATACGGTTTTGATCATCAGCGCCGGAATGGGAGGGGGGCAAAGTAGAGCACTTGCCGCCCCCTTAGAAAATTGAACACCTAATTGAATTGAACACAAGTATTTTTAATAATGGAGATGTATTTTTTATATCTGTTTTACTTCCCCCCCACCCCCTATATTTGACCCTTCCGGCGTCCATGGTTGCCATAGTAACAGTTACCCACGTATTCCATCGCAATGAGGCTAGTGAATCATCATCGCTTTTAGTGCACTCATTTTTAGTCAGAATCGGTTTAATTTTTTTCAATATATCGCAACCAAGCAAAATTATACACTCCCCGGCACAAAATTCCGTCACCCTAAAATTTTGCCCAATTTTGATGTTTTATAACTTTTTTATTTTTCATCTGATTTTCATGAATTTTTTACCAGTCTGTAGATCAGTTCATTGTGTGTCTTTTTAATTATTGTAATAAGTCATATTTTTCGTCCAGGCAATATTATACAGGGGTAAATCAAAGTGTTGTTTTTTGTCGTAAACTCAAAACACCCTGTGGAAAAATTGAGGCGAATAATTTTGTTTACAAACTGTTTGCTGCCATCTTAGACGTATTGTAAACATCTTGTTTTTTGATTCATCCCATTATCTCATTTCTTCTGCGAGCAGCAAAATTTTAAATGAAACGCTGTTAATTTTATCATTTTTAATTAAAAAACATCGACGTTGGCTAAATACGCGGTTATTGTGACAGAATATTTGACAGTACAGTTAATTTAGTGTGTTGTCATCATGGTAACTACAGCAGACGTAGGTAGAATTGTTGCCTTAATAGAGGATGGCCGCAATAAGAGTTATGTCTCCCGTACTCTGGGAATTGCGCGGTCTACAGTTTGTGATGTTTGGAATAGGTATCTACAGACGGGAAACTTTATTAGGCGGCAAAGCTCTGGCAGAAGGAGAATGACCACTCAAGCTGATGATCACTTTGTCATTATGAGTTCTTTAAGAGATCGAAGAGCTACTGCTGTGTATCTGAAAAATGACTTGCAAATGGTACGTCGAGTAAGTGTAAGTGAAAGAACGATACGTAGAAGATTGTTAGAAGCAGGATTGCATTCACGAAGGCCAGCAGTATGTCCAAAATTGCTTCCTCGGCATCGACAACACCGACTGAGATTTGCAAGAGCGCATGCTGACTGGACTGTAGAACAGTGGGGAAACGTACTATTCACAGATGATTCCAGGGTTTGTTTAAGGTCGCCGGATGGTCGTGAACGGGTATACAGACGTAGAAATGAAAGATATGCAGACTGCACCATATCTGAGCGACTGCAATATTACGGTGGTTCAGTCATGGTTTGGGCGGGTATTTCTACCGATGCACGTACTGACCTTGTATTTGTTGAAAATGGAGCACTAACCGCCCACCGTTACATTGAGGAAATCCTCCAAGAAATTGTTGTTCCATTTGCTCCTTTCATTGGGAACCAATTTACATTAATGTATGATAATGCTAGACCTCACGTTGTACGGGTAGTGAGCGAATATCTGGATGAGGTTGGACTTCCAAGATTGGACTGGCCCGCATGTAGCCCGGATCTCAACCCAATCGAACATCTTTGGGATGTTCTTAAAAGAGCACTCCGTCGCCGTCCTGTGCAACCACTAACCTTGCAAGACTTACGGCTGGCGCTGACAGAAGAATATCAGGCTATTCCTCAAGACATAATAAGTAATCTTATTAATTCGATGCCACGAAGAATGCAAGCTGTCATTGCTGCGAGAAGAGGACATACACGTTATTAAAATTTGTCTTTGTTAATTAATTTTGTGATATACCTAGTGGATGTTTTTGTTAATAAAAATAAGCTTGAAATCAGCGTTTCATTTAAAATTTTGCTGCTCGCAGAAGAAATGAGATAATGGGATGAATCAAAAAACAAAATGTTTACAATACGTCTAAGATGGCAGCAAACAGTTTGTAAACAAAATTATTCGCCTCAATTTTTCCACAGGGTGTTTTGAGTTTACGACAAAAAACAACACTTTGATTTACCCCTGTATAATATTGCCTGGACGAAAAATATGACTTATTACAATAATTAAAAAGACACACAATGAACTGATCTACAGACTGGTAAAAAATTTATGAAAATCAGATGAAAAATAAAAAAGTTATAAAACATCAAAATTGGGCAAAATTTTAGGGTGACGGAATTTTGTGCCGGGGAGTGTATATGGCTATACTTTATATGAAACTTTTTGCAGATAATTAAATTTCCCATCGCAATGGCTTATTTAAAAAATTTAAAACATTTTGCCTATAACATTTTTAGGTCAGAGATTGCCTATAACTTTTTGGGTATAAGCATTACTTTATAGAAAAAAAAGTAGACAAAACTTCCTTTAAATCCGCCCGTAAATGGAAAATAATTTACGGGCGATCTGAGGTCGGGGAGTGGAAGAGGGTGGGTTTTTAAGGGTAAAAAACGGTTTATCTCGATTTCCGGCAAAACTACAAGGCCTATGGAAAAAAGTTAAATGGCAAAGTTGTAGGCAATGAAAAGATTACTTTTGTATTTACACTTTTTTCACATAACCTCAAAATTTATATGAAAAATTCAAATAACCAAGTTTTTGGTTTTTTATTTTTATCCTATACAAAAAAAAATATTTTTTTAAAGAAATTTGGTGAAAACTTACCTTTTTATGTCCTGTATGCACTGTAAATTATTTTAGTTTAAAATATTTATTTTTTCACCTTATTTTGACTTAATATCGAAAAATAGGGTGCTTTTTCGATATTTTTCAATCGAAACTTCTCGAGGCAAAATATCTGCTTTTTTAAAAAAGTCTGTGGGCTTTTTGTTCGTTTTAGTCTTTACTTTTTGATGGTGTAAAAAAATATACATTACTAAGTGAAAAAAGTGTATTACAAATACACATTACTATATTATTATGTTATGTGAAAAAAGTGTAAATACAAAAGTTAGACAGATTAAAAAAAAATTGAGAACTATTGTCGATGCAATAAATGAAAATAGCCGCTTATAGAATATAAAATTTTATGAAAACGTGCTATTAAATCGATTTATGGAGTTACCAATAGATCTGTCCACAAAATTTTGCTTTCAATAGTGGAGGCATTGAAGCGTTTTGGGTCCGTTTTTTTTTACTGTGCACCGAATTGCATGAAATTTTGAAATTAGGCTCATCTTACCCTGAACCTCAAAAGTGAAAATGTCCCGAACTGAGCCGGCACCCTGGGGAGGGTTGCCACCCCTTCTCGGTGGTGTACATTTTTTTTTCAAAAAAACAGATATATTGATAGAACAGATATTGATAGAAGGCCTCATTTTAAGCAAAAAATGTTCTATAAAGTTTTTCAAAAAACTCAATACTTTTCAAGTTATTGGAAATTGAAAATTCGAAATTCTTTCACGTTTTTCATTGGTTTTTCGCAAATATCTCCAAAAATATGCATTTTAACAAAAATTTTATGATAAACAAAATTGTTGTAGATTAAAATGAACAAATTGGTTTTTTATAAACTGTGCTAAGTGCAAAATTAAGCGAGATATTGAAGGTCAAAGCCTTTTTTTATTTTGCCTGAAATTTTATCGATGTGTTCAATGCCATCTAGCGGCGAGCAGATATTTTATGCATTCTATTGAAATAGGATTTTGTAGTGCTTGAAAAAAGCTTTAAAATGAGCACTGTTAAAAGTCTTTTGCACCTAAAATGAGTGAGCTGTAATGAAAAAAAGGGGAATATCTAATGATTTTTTTTTAAAATCGATGGGTTTCATAAGTGCCACCAAAATTAAAATTAATCGTATTCCGTCTAGAATTAACTTTAGTATAAAGAGTTTGATGAATTCTAGCAGTTTGACTGCTTTAAAATACGTATTTTTCAAAAAAATTACGATTTTAGAAAAAAAAGTATTTTTCGAATTTTTAAAAAAATCCCCTTTTTTTCATAATATCTCAAAAATGATGAAAGATACGTGAAAAAGTGTGGTGATAAAAAATGTAGGTCTTTTTCTGACAAAAAATTTGGTGTTTTTTTTATTTCTGCCACACAAAAATTGACGGAGATATGATTGTTTAAAGAGCGCGTGGTAGCGCAATCACAGCCCCTCTCAAGCCCTTTGACCCTTCACCGTTTCAAAATAAAAGGTTTTTCACTATACATTGTAATGAAAAGTTGCTCTTTAAATTACCTTTAAAATGCTTTTTGATAGTTGTGATAGGATCAAAATTGAAGGAGTTATGGTCCAAAAACTAATCGTATATTTTTTTCTACCTATTAAACTGAAAATTTCGGAGTGTGAATTTTTGGAGCAAAGTGAAAGTACACAGTAATAGAGGCCCAAAACTGTTGTCTTATGTATATATATACATATTATGGCACATATTTTGGAAACGTAGGCATGAATACATACCAACGTTCATATATGTATATTTAACACGTTCAACGCCGCCGTCAACCGGTGGTTGACAGCAGTAAACAGGCGCCCATGGCCGGTGTCAACCACGGGTTGACATCAGTATACAGCGCCCATGGCCGGTGTCAACCCGTGGTTGACATGCGGTAACCTGTTTTACATTTGCTGTTATCAAGACGGCTATTGCCGTACACACATGAAATTTCTGTCGGCCATTCATGTTCCCATTGTCTTTTATCATGTAAAATGTTTAGAAATAAACTACCCAAACAGCTGGAAATTGATTCTATTTGCACATTCTTTCACTGGGTGTGACTCAACTTCGGCGGCATATAATAAAGGCAAAAAAAAATTCATGGATCTTTTAGAACGAAGGGAAGATTTGAGAAATAAGGCACAGATATTTCTGAATAATAATACATCTGGACTTATGGAAGATATTTTAGAGGCTGGTAGATATTGCATGGTATGTTTATATGGACTTGCTAAAGACATACAACCAAATAAGCTGAGTCGAGTAGAAAACTTATCAGAATATCTCGAAAAGATGCGGTATGAAAGTTTCGTTAAAGCTGCCACAAAAAACACTGCCGTGAAATTATCATCCTTAGTCCCAACTGTTGGTGCCATAAATGAGCATACAAAGAGGGTTTATCTTCAAACACAGATTTGGCTTGGCAACAAAAACATTCATCCAACAGATTGGGGATGGGCCATGAACTGCAAAAAAGGTTGTGGAGCCTCTTGCGGATGCCGAAGAGTTGGTCTGTTTTGCAATACTACCTGTGGAACGTGCAGTGGAGATAACTGCCAGAATAGCCTTCCAATTCAGCCAGAAGAAGATATCGATTCTGACAGCGACTCCGAAATTGAATCATAAAGGATAATGTTTTTTTTTTATAAATTATATGAAAATTATGACTATGGAATTTTTACGTATCGTCATGCTTTTATTGTAAAATATTTTAAAATGTATTACTAATTCAATCTGGTACAGTTTCAGACCACTTGTAAGTTTATGTTTTATTCAATAAATGGTGATTTTTTACTCTATAATTAATTTTTTTTTAAATGTGTAAATCAATGTTTTAATTTAGGGTCGTTTTAAGGGTTGAAAAGATTGAGAATATGATAGTCATTTTCGAGAACGTGGAATAACATTTAATTCCTTTTTATTTCATCAAAAGTAATTTTTTTAAACAATTTTTTATCTAGGGGTTGATTTGAAGGGTCGAAAGGGGGTTGAAAATTCGATAATTAAAATAGAGAACATAAAATATCATTTACTCTATACTTAATCTTTTTATGTCATACCAAATTAATTTTTTGTGATTTTTTCAATTTAGGGGTTGTTCGCAAGGGTAGTAAGGTTTTCAAGGGATTGGAAATGATTTTAATATGAAGTGATTGTGTTAGAAAATACTTTACAATTTCACCCCTTAATATTAGATGCGTTTTCTAGCGATAAAATGGCTCAATGTGAATTTTTCCATTAAGGGGTTGTTTTTACCCCTTAAAAATCATAGGCGCAGTGCGGGTCGGTTCGGGTTCTTTTCACTTTTGAAGTTAAGGGTAAGATGAGCTTAATTCCAAAATTTCATGCAAATCGGTGCACAGTAAAAAAATTCGGAGGTAAGACCCTATTTTACGCTTCAATGCCTCCACTACAACTGAAAATGATAGATCGATGGGTATTATAAGCCCATATAAAGTAAAAAAAAAAAAATAGTTATTTACTTTCTGCGTTATTCGTAATAACAATTACCTCAACGCAGCGAGGCTAGTAAAATGCTCCCGCGAGCGAGACTAGGCGGATGACATCACATGCCAGCTGTATGTGTCAGACTGGATGTTATAGTAGGGTTAGTGACTATTATGAGCTAGGACGGGCCGGTTATTTGTGCCGATAGTTATTGTTATTGCCGTAGCTATTATGCCGACTAGCTTTCACACCACTGGATTGGGGCTGGTTGAAGTCGGTATTTGACGCCGGAAAATCGGATATCAATAATCACGTCTACGTTCGGCAAATTATGAGATTCTACTTTCTGGAAACCCTCCTCCATATTTGACAACAAGCAATAAGCAAACTATATTTGACGTTCTAAATAATAAAGGCACTACTAGATAATACTGTGAATAATACGGTTGATCTATCGCGCCTGCAGACCTTTGACGTCACAGCAAGCATGTGACGTCAAACCAATGACAACGCGTTTATCCGATCCAAATAAAGCAAGCACTTTCTACGGACGCTGTTGTGGTTCGGATTGACTTTTTTCAGGCACAGTTCTAATATTGCTATTATTAGGTCAAAAGCTTCATTCTTCACTACTTTTAATGTATATTATTTTTTTTGTGGACACACCTATTGACGTTGTTTTGCATTTAGGAAAACCTGAGTTGGCTTTTCGTGGCCATGGTGAAAATATTAATTCCTTAAATCGCGAAAATTTATAGAATTATTAAAACATAATTAAAGGCATGTTTTCAGTTCAAGTGGATGATTTTCAGCATCAAATTACTTATAACGTTGATTGAGAGAAGGAACTTTTTATGGTAACTTTTTTTGGATAATTTTCTTGGTAACTATCCGGATAACACCTTACACCAGCTACTTTTATCCAGCTACTTACCCCATCATACTTTAAAATACTTCATAACTTACCTAGTAACATAGGATGAGCTCTTAAATTGTCGAATAAATTATTTGTAAGCACCTCAACATAATTTTCCATTGCACATATGACATTAAACAGTGATGCACTTAATAATATAATTAACATGTTTGTGTTTGTCAACGACATCTAAGTACAATACTCATAACAAGAGGTAAGACGAACTACGGAATCAATTAACTCGAAGACGACGTTTATTTGCAGTTTTTTGCGTTTTTTTTAATTCAAAAGAAACTGCAGTATTGTAATAGTTAATCTACAACCAATGGTGGGCCTATAGTAAACATATTAAGTATATTAGGTATATCCATAGTCGTAGGCATATGGCAAAATTAAATACTTACCTTTAAAAAATGCCTATTACGCCTAGACTTTTAGAAAGTAACTTATAAATTATAGGAAGGGGTGTAGCAACATTTGACCTTGTGACTTTAGGTATTTAGACGTTTTATCATGTGCCTAGGTATTTTACAAAACGCGTTCCTTCCTTAGGTTTAGCAAAATACTCCTCAAGCTTGAGCGTTGAGTGAAGGAACTATACCGGGTGAGCCAAAAAAATCTGCACTTTTTACGTTTCCCCTTAACGTTTTTGGGACATATTACTAATGATGAAAAGACACTTTGCATGATTACGTAAAGCAACCTGTGCTCCCGATGGACCGATTTTTCTCATCGACGCGACGTCTTAAAATGTAGGGAAAGGCCCGTTTGCTTCCATTTTTGTATTGGATCAGTCATTCCGACTTTCCTTACTTCAAAAAGAACGAGCCTAAACATAGGGCTATTTTCAAACGCGGCTGTCATCTTGTATTTTAAAAAATCGGCCATTTTGAATTTTTCTATCCATAGTCCATTCTGTTTAGAATTCTGTTCTGTAAGCAACGACATCTACAAAATGTGTTAATAAACAAAAAAGTTAAAGGCAAATGTAAAAAGTGCAAAGTTTGTTGGTATTGGCATATAAGTAAAGATGCGCAGATACACGACAAAGGACCATAACCTTGAACTGAAGGCACCACAGTGGTTACACCCATGCATAGCTATGCGCATGCTTCAACGTAGTATAACTGAAATATTGCAACAGACATTTGCCAAAGCGTTCAGTATCCCAGCCGGTAAAGTGTTTTACTTGTGTACACGCTCTATATGGGTTCGAGTCCGACTCCCACAGCTTCTGCTATTTTTCTATTTAATTATTTAAAACACTTACACTTGAAGATACGTGTACATCGCATAAGTTTTGCCCAGGAAGACCAGTTTTGTCTCAGGGTTCCCGACTGATCATATCCCAAATATAGATACGTGTATATGGCATAAAGTGCCACAAGGTGGACCAACTCGTTTTCCAAAAATATTTTTAAGCAAACAGCTGCAAGATGCCATGCGGCCAAATGGATACTATCTCGAGACGTTCGTTACAAGTGTTGTAGTGACATCCATCGGACAAGTTGTGAAAGTATGCATCATGGATTTCCTGTCCACGAAAGTCCCGCGCTTTTCTTCCGTCACTTGTCATTTTATGTTTCATATTTTATTTTTGTTCATCCCTTTCAGTCAATTATATTTATATTTACAAAAACTAGATTAATAATGCCGATGCAATTCGAACAATTAAAGTATGCTCATACTGAAGGGCATACTGACGTATGTTATACGGAAGATGGAAAGTACGTAATTAAGTTTTGCTTTATATTGAGGGGTATATAATGAAATATTTCTTTCAGTAAATTAATAACCTGTGGGGCCGATGGCGACATCAGGATTTGGTCGATTGATGAAAGCGAGGATACAGTTCATACTTGTATTGGAGAATGTGCGGTGTCCGTGCAACAAAAAGGCAGTAGTGTTTATGTTGCTACTAGTAGTAACGACATTCAAATTCTTACGTTGCCTAATGGCGAACGAGATGGAGTTTTAGACAGATTCACCGCACCTATTAATCACGTTGCTGTGGGAAAGAAAACCCAGGTAAGAACTTGATTGTGTATATTATGATGATTGTGCTTATACATTTAAGTTTTCAATCATATTAAAGTTATATTACACTTGGTCTAGTTTATCGCTTTAGCTGGAGAAGATATGGAAGTCAAATTGATAAATCTGGAAAAAGACCCAAAAGAGACAATTACATATGATGGTTTAACAGGTCCATGCTTGAGTGTCGCGATTTGCCCTAATGCCAAAATGATTGCCGCATCTTCTGGCGATACCAAACTGCGAATTTGGGAGATAGGATCTAACAAGCTACTTAGAGAAATTAGCTGTTTTCCCAAAGTGAATAGTTTTGAAAACGCCAAACTTTTATGTCGGATCCATTTTCATCCTCATAGTGGTGCACAAGTTGCGTACCCGGATAAGGATACAGTCGTTATTTTAAATACAGTCGATTGGTCTCAATACGCAACTTTAAGTTGCCCCGAAGTATCTGCATCGTATTCCATAGTGCAATATTCGCCTTGTGGGTCGTATATTCTGGCTACTACCGATGAAGGACACTTTGTGATATGGGAATTGTCTACGGAGCGTGTTGTAGATGAAGGGAAGCATGAGAAGTCTATAGCTATATGTGGCCTTATGTGGAACCCTAAAGGTAATGTTACTGTATTTTTTTAAATTAAGCATTTTTGTTATTGGTGGAGATTTTTGCAAACGATGATATAAAATTAAGGAAACTTACTGGTCTACTACGGTTGTTAATTTTTTTTGTGTTTACTTTTTTTGTGAATAGGCTTGAGATTGCTAATTTTAAATTATTTGAAAATAACATAGTCAAAATAAGTGTATGAGAGACACCTGTACACACCTGACCTGAAAGTAAACTGTGTTTCAGGATTCATTGCCTTTTTAACATTTGTTAGGTGGGGCTGAACTCCAGAATAATTGAATAGAATACGAGATGGAATGTATTTATTAGAATGTGTTGATAAGACGTATCATTACATTCATGGGGTTTTAAAAATAAATTATAGTTTAAAAAAAACACTTTACAAGTCTCATTTTTTTCGAAATTTTCACGCTTATTTTTGTTTCTTTTAATTATTCCATGGATATTCTTTATAGAATGTATTCTTTAAAAAAGTTTTTGTTTGCCTAAAAATAGTGATGGCTATGTCAAAAATTGTGTTGTATACACAGGGTGGTTAAGAATTTCAAAATCTTAATTTGGTAAGATTAAACTTTGTGATTTCTGATCACCCCGTATAAAAACATAATTGTGGCAAAATCATCATTAGTTTTTTATACATGGTGATCATAAAGTACAAACTTTACTCTTACCGAATTTTAAGATTTTGTAATTTTTGACCACCCCGTATAATAAACATAATTTTTGTCGACATTACTTTAGGCAAGCAAAAACTTTTATAAATAATAGCGTTTTCCCGAAAACTAAATTTTTTTAAAGATTTTGTAATTTGTGACCACCCCGTATAAATATATGATTTTTGCCGATGTCATTACTATTTTTTGGGCAAGTAAAAACTTTTGTAAATAACATTTTCTTTTTGTAATTTTTGACCACCCCGTATATTTTTTGAGATTTTGTAATTTGTGACCACCCCATATAAAAAATATGATTTTTGCCGACGTCATTACTATTTTTTTAGCAAGTAAAAACTTTTATAAATAACATTTTCTTTTTGTAATATTTGACCACCCCGTGTATTTTTTGAGATTTTGTAATTTGTGACCACCCCGTATAAAAAATATGATTTTTGCCGACTTCATTACTATTTTTTGGGCAAGTAAAAACTTTTATAAACATTTTCTTTTTTTAATTTTTGACCACCCCGTATATTTTTTGAGATTTTGTAATTTATGACCACCCCACATAAAAAATATGATTTTTGTCGATGTCATTACTATTTTTTGGGCAAGTGAAAATTTTTATAAATAATAGCGCTTTCCCGAAAATTTTTTTGAGATTTTGTAATTTGTGGCTATAAAATATCAATGAAATATTTATAACAATTGATATAATGCGCCCCACGCTTTTTTACAATAAAATAATTTTTTGTCAATCACGTTATTCTTATTTTAAACTTAGAAAAAAATTATATTGAATTAAAATTGAGTTAAACATTATTTTTTACTTTTCAGTTCGGTTTTCCTTTAAAGCGTGTCTGTAAAAATATCTATTAATTTACAGTATTTTGGGTTAGAATTAAATATTTTTAATCATTTATTCTTCTCTTGTTTGTAAAATGAAGAGACTGTATCACATCGGGCTGTGATGTGACGGCATGAAGAAAAGCTTCATATTTCGATAATCCCCAGATGCGATGTTGCCAGATTGTGCGGTTTTCCCTAGATCTAGGGAATTTTCAATATATCGTGCACCATCGCTTCTGATGATTCCGTGACAATATCTACAACTTCCTCATTTAACTTTTTTCAAGGAGCTATAGTTTTTCAGTTATTTACGTAAACCCGTCTTTCGCAACTTTGCGAATTTCTTAGGTTAGGTTCGACATTCAGGCGCGAGTTGACAGATATGGAAACTCATATTTAAATTTCATTTCCTGTACGATCAAAATTTTTTATCCGCGTACGAATTTATCACTACTTGTCTGGAATGCTTGGACTACAAAAAGGTCTCAAAGGTCAAATTTATTTTAAGGAAACGGTGAGATAGTATACACTGATATTGAGGGGCAGCTAGGAATCATTTCAAGGTCAGCAGCGTGTGGTTCTGAAAACAAAGAATCCGAAGAGCTGGAAAACGTGTTTAACGATGCCAGCTCTGATTGCAATGGAAACTTTGAAAATGATCCGATAAATGACGACGAAGACGATGAGAATGTTATTTCCGTAGAGAAACTGAAGAGGCAGTGCATGGGAAGTCCGATGTCGGAACTAAAAAATTTCGAAGATGGTAAGCTATGTGAATTAAAAATTAATCAATATCCACTGTCTAATCTATCTCCAGAATCATCCCATGCTCATACGCCAAGACCCAGTAGCCCGGTGACTCCTTTACAGACACATTTCATGCCGTCTTCCACTCCGGAGCACTTGGTGCAGCGATATTTGTGCTGGAATAACGTGGGCATCGTTAGATGTTACGGGAATGACGCGGTCGACGATTACACCACAAAATCGATAGAAGTGGAATTCCATGATGCCACATTCCATAACAGCTTGGTCATGACGAACTATATGGATCATACGATGGCCGCCTTGAGTAAATCTGCTCTCGTTGTCGCCAATTCCACGTAAGAAAGGCTGGGCTATCTTCGATTGGGCGTTATTAAAATTCGCACACATTTCTTGCAGTCGGATTAACGTCATTCCACTATCGACGAGTACCAAGGAATGGCAGTTATCCGTAGAGGAATACGAGGAAGTTGTTCTGGTAGCTGCGTCAGAAAATTTGGTATGTTTTGCCACGCGAAATTACCTCGTCCACATTTGTTCCGTGTTTGGGACTCAGCGTGCTATTGTATCGATACCGGGCCCTCTGGTGTCCATGGTGGCGTTTGGAAATGTGCTTATGGTGGCCTATCACATGTCAGGTGTCAGAAAAGGGGATCAGTGTATTAACATAAGACTGATAAAATTTGAAGGTATGCCTAGGAAATGTATAAAATCTGGTCGGTAATTTTTGAAACCAAAAAAAATAATAGCAGGATGAAACCCATTGGAGGAGGAAGAGAATATAATAAAAATGAAAGGAACAATAATTATGGACGATCCGATGTCCGAGGGGGTGAGTTTTTAAGGGTGAAAACGGTTTATCTCGATTTCCGGAAAAAATGCAAGAAAAAAGTGTAAATACAAAAGTGGTAGATGAGACATAAAAGACGAGACAAAAGTGAGATTGAGATATAAAAAGGTGTTTTCACCAAATTTCTTTTAAATTTTTTTTTTTGTGAAAGAAAAAAAAATTTAAACTTGGTTATTTGAATTTTTCACATAAATTTTGAGGTTATGTGAAAAAAATGTAAATGCAAAAGTGGTAGATGAGACATAAAAGACGAGACAAAAGTGAGATTGAGACATAAAAAGGTGTTTTCTCCAAATTTCTTTTAAAAAATTTTTTTGTGAAAAAAAAAAAAGTAAAAACGGTTACTTGAATTTTTCACATAAATTTTGAGGTTATGTGAAAAAAGTGTAAATACAAAAGTGGTAGATGAGACATAAAAGATGAGACAAAAGTGTGATTGAGACATAAAAAGGTGTTTTCATCAAATTTCTTTTAAAAATTTTTTTTTGTAAAAAAAAAATAAAAACGGTTACTTATTTCAATTTTTCACATAAATTTTGAGGTTATGTGAAAAAAGTGTAAATACAAAAGTTGTACATCTTTTTATTACCTACAACTCTTCCATTTAACTTTTTTCCATAGGACTTGTAGTTTTGCCAGAAATCGAGATAAACCGTTGCTTACCCTTAAAAACCCCACTTCCCCCTCCACTTACCGACCTCAGATCGCCCGTAAATTTTTTTTTTTGGTTTCAAAAATTATCTACCCTGGTCTATCTAGTCGGGAACCATCCCATGCATAAACTGCAATTTAAGTATATACTACGTTTAAAAATGACAAAATAAATAAAAGTACAAACTTTTTTGGCCCACCCGGTATGTGGAAATCTGTCGTTTACGCAAACTACACTAAAATTTTATCACATGTGCTGCATAAAACTCACGTTTATTTGTATTTTCTATTCAGTAGAATAATAATTATCTTTGCAGGGACCGCGATAGACGCTAAAGATATTACGTCCGCTCTTGGTCCGGAATCTACTTTGATGTGGCTTGGGTTCTCTGATGTGGGTACTCCTGCCATGATGGATTCTCTGGGTATGCTAAGTTTATACCCAAATTCTAGTAACACATGGATTCCTTTTTGCGATACGACTCGTCATGTAGGTGTAATTTAAAAATAGGAACGTCATCAATATTGCATGTGTGGCGGAGAATCATGTGGTCAACATCCAATAGTCTGGGCTCTCAGAGTGTCATAAAATCATAAAAATCATAAAATTAGACATCTTGTCCTAAAAATGTCCAAAAATGGAAATATGTCATAAAAATCGTTGTAGTTTTAGTAAAATTAAGTAGTAGTTCATTTCATATCTTATAATCAGTACACGTACACAAGCATTTGAGGCAGAAGAAGAAGAATATGAATGAATATTAGTCAAAAACCGATTTTGACTAATGACAGCTGTCAAAAAAACGGTCATTAAAAATTATTTTTTTGATTATTTAAAATTTTTAGGATTTTTTTATATTTTAACACAAATCAAGTAGTTTCGTCGTAAAAAAAATTGTCAACGTGTTTTTCGCTAAATGACAGCTGTCAGTGAAATTTTTGGTCGAATTTTCAGTTTTTTCCAATTTTCAATTCGGAAAATAGCCTTACATAAGTGTTTCAATACAGCTAAATCCGAATATGATGTCGAAAACGAGTTTGGGGACTCTTGACAGCTGTCAAAAAAGCTGTCAATACAAATAATTTTTTTCATTATTTAAAGAATTTCAAGGATTTTTTTATATTTTAACAAATCAATTAGTTTCGTCGTTAAAAAAAAAATTCAACGTGGTTTTCGCTAAATGACAACTGTCAATTAAGCTGTCAAAGTAATTTTTTTTATCAAATTTTTAGTTTTTTCTCAATTCGGAGAATAGTCTTAATTAAGTGTTTCAATACAGCTAAATCCGAATATGATGTCGAAAACGAGTTTGGGGACTCTTGACAGCTGTCAAAAAAGCTGTCAATACAAATTATTTTTTTCATTATTTAAAGAATTTCAAGGATTTATTTATATTTTAACACAAATCAATTAAAGCTTCGTCGTTAAAAAAATTTTCAACGTGTTTTTCGCTAAATGACAACTGTCAATTAAGCTGTATATAGTATAGTTTCGATGTAAAAAAAAATTATGTCATTTTTGCTAAATGACAACTGTAAATTTTTTTTTAATACTTTAATACATCTCAATTAAACTCTAAATGTTTTTTCGATTTCTGTAAGAAGAGATATTATTAATTAAAAATCGAAATAAATATCAAAAATTCGATTAAAAATTTCATTGACAGCTTAATTGACAGTTGTCATTTAGCGAAAAACACATTATCAATTTTTTTTACGACGCAACTTACTTGATTTGTGTTAAAGTATAAAAAAATTCTTCAAATTTTAAATAATCAAAAAATGAATTTTTATTGACCGCTTTTTTGACAGCTATAAAATTCAACCGGCATGGGACACGGGTTATTATTTTTTTTTTCGGCTATTTGTATCACATTTTATGCTAAAAGCAGCTGCTACTTTGCTATTATGTACGGCTGCTGTTTTTACATGCGAATATTCTCTGAACCTCCCGGAAGGAATATTCTTTTTTGGATATCCATAAAATATCACAGGAATATTTTCTTATAACGGATTATTCATAAAATATTCGATTGAATATTCCTACATATTAATCGGACATATTATGCAGAAAATATTACAGGAATATCCAGATGAGTTTATCTTTTAAAGAAGTAAATAAGAATAATCTCCCAGTATTTTTCATAAAATACTAATTATGTAAAACAATAATTCATTTTTAAAAATATTTTTTGATATGAAGACATCAAATATAGTAAATATTGTCCTAAAATCATAAAATAAATGTGAAAGTTTGCTCTGAGAGCCCTGAATAGTGAATGACTACTCAAATATCGTCATTACCAGGTCATCTATAGTATCTTTTCTTATAGAGGAAGAGCCCGTCTGATGGTTTCTTTGTGACAACCGTGTTTGAGTCAAATCAGACCGTGGGCGGTATCAAATGCAAAGGCAGTGCCTACCCAGGATTTACGCCCAAACCGGTTATGTGCGAGTTGCCTCTAGAACCCCCATTCGCTGAGCCAGCCCTTGAGAAAACTCAAATGGAAATGAACTTATTCACGTGGAGTACCTTGCAAGTGGCCAATGTTGACAAGAAGTTCAAAGAGACGGCTTTAAAAACGTTTGCTGTAAATGTTTTATATTGGCGTTAATGCGTGTCGTAATTTAATAAATAAGCGTTTTTTCAGTTAGCGTGTAGGAACGATCTAGATCAGAGGGCTTTGGAATTGATTGAGATACTTGCCAATCCGCAAGTGGCAGCACTCGCTTTAAAGTATGCGTCAAAGGTTGACAAGAGAAGAGTAGTCGAGAAATTGATGGAGATCGCCAGCCGGATAGCTGATGATGCCGATGATGTCGGTGTAGCTGTAAGTGTATTCGTTAATTGTAATTTTAAAATGGTATTTCCAGCGATTAAATACATTTTGGGCAATGTGTTTTGGACACGGCACATTTTAAAGATGTAGTGCCATAACGGCCACACGTGTTCTCAATATCTTATTTGTTATTGTATATAAAGTAAAACTAGTTCACGTGGTGTAAACATACCCAGTAAAATTGCCAGCTAAGACATTTTTCGGATCAAGGCCGACTTCATACAATTAGTGTAAATACCTAAGTACCGACCTAGTCAACATTATATAAGGCGGTAACTAGGTCACCCAACAGAATTCATTCCAAGACATTCGCACATACTGCATGTCTGCAGTCTATGCTGTGTCATTATTTAATCCAATGTCAATACCGAATAAACGTTATTAATTGTTCCTGGCGAGTTTCATTCGAATGCCATTACGGCATTACAAAGACACGTGGTTGGCTTTAAAACCTCTGAGTGTAGAAAATGAGACCAAAGTAGTGATGGAAAGTAGTACCAAAAGTGGTCATATTTTGCCCACAATATGTGTCCTAATGGGTCTTTTTTTGTAGATTTTTTTTTTATTGTTTTGTGTTTTATAAAAAAAAACGCCGTTTTTTTTTTTACGATTTCTATCGAAAAAAAAATAGTTTCCACTCAAAGTGATGATGGAAAGTAGTACCAAAAGTGCCCACAATATGTGCCCTAATGGTTCTTTTTACTGATTTTTTTTATTGCTTTATATGATAGTTTTATAAAAAAAACCCGTCTTTTTTTTTATTTTTTGTTTATCACGATTTCTATCGAAAAAAATCATAGTTTCCACCCAAAGTGGTGATGGAAAGTAGTACCAAAAGTGCCCACAATATGTGCCCTAATGGGCCTTTTTACTGATTTTTTTATTGCTTTATATGAAAGTGTTTTATAAAAAAAAACACCTTTTTTTTATTTTTTGTTTCACAATTTCTATCGAAAAAAAAATCATAGTTTCCACCCAAAGTGGTGATGAAAAGTAGTACCAAAAGTGCCCACAATATGTGCCCTAATGGGCCTTTTTACTGATTTTTTATTGCTTTATATGAAAGTGTTTTATAAAAAAAACACTTTCTTTTATTTTTTGTTTCACAATTTCTATCGAAAAAAAAATCATAGTTTCCACCCAAAGTGGTGATGAAAAGTAGTACCAAAAGTGCCCACAATATGTGCCCTAATAGGCCTTTTTACTGATTTTTTTATTGCTTTATATGAAAGTTTTATAAAAAAAACACTTTTTTATTTTTTTTCACAATTTCTATCGAAAAAAAAAATCATAGTTTCTACCCAAAGTGGTGATGAAAAGTAGTACCAAAAGTGCCCACAATATGTGCCCTAATAGGCCTTTTTACTGATTTTTTTTTTGCTTTATATGAGTGTTTTATAAAAAAAAAAACTTATTTTTTGTTTCACAATTTCTATCGAAAAATAAATCATAGTTTCCACCCAAAGTGGTGATGAAAAGTAGTACCAAAAGTGCCCACAATATGTGCCCTAATGGGCCTTCTTACTGATTTTTTATTGCTTTATATGTGTTTTATAAAAAAAACACCTTTTTTTAAATTTTTTGTTTCACGATTTCTATCGAAAAAAAAATCATAGTTCCCACCCAAAGTGGTGATGGAAAGTAGTATCAAAAGTGCCCATATTTTTCCCTCAATATGTGCCCTAATGGGCCTTTTAACTGATTTTTTTTAATTGCATTATGTGAAAGTGTTTTATAAAAAAATCCCGCCGTTTTTTATTTAATTTTTTGTTGATCACGATTTCTATCGAAAAAAAATTTATAGTTTCTCCCTGAAAAGGAATCCATCCTCACGCGATCGGCACGATCCTCGGTCGCGGCGTACGTGGGCTGGGTTGTGATTTATTTATTTTCTCACGATGGAAATCACGATGTTTCGAGAAACAATAGAATTGATGCTGGCTATTTTTTATAATGATACAATTTTTGCGAGTCCCCATGTTTCAATAATGATATTACAAATTACAAGAAGTGCATGATCACAAGAGCGATGCATAATCTTTCCCCGCCTTCCCACCCCACATTTTCAACAAAAAATAAAAATTTACCCTGGTCGATAATTTTTTATACCAAAAAAAATTATAGTAGGATGAAACCCATTGGAAAAGGAAGAGAAAATAAGAAAAATTAAAGGAAAAATAATTTACGGGCGATTTGAGGCCGGGAAGTGGAGGGGGTGAGTTTTTAAGGGTAAAAAAGGGTTTATCTCAATTTTCGGCAAAACTACTATGGTCCTATGGAACTACAAAGTCCCATGGAAAAGATTTGTTCCCAAAAAATTTTTTTTGTAAAAGAAAAATAAAAAACCAAAAAATTTTGAGGTTATGTGAAAAAAGTGTAAATACAAAAGTTGTAGATATTTTTATTATCTACAATATTTAACATTTTTCCATAGGACATATAAAGCAAAAAATTCTCAAAAAAAAAGCAATAAAATGAATATATATTCCAAAATAAAGCAAAAAATTCTCTACAAAAAATAAAAACAATAAAATAAATACACCCATATTCCATAATAAAGCTAAAAATTCTCAAAATAAAATGAAAACACCTTAATACTTTAATACTTACCTTAAAAACGAGTAATTATTCACTATTTTCTATATGAAAATGATATACTTACTAAGATATTTTATTGTAGGAATTATCTACACCAGAACCTACATCTGTAAAGCCAGTATATAGAAAATTAAGTTTGAGTGCAGCGAAATACTCGTCTAAATATAAAACGCAAAACTTCCAAAAGTCACAGGAGGTATGGAAATGAAAATTAAATAAACTTTTCCTTAATATTTTGTTGTTGTTTACAGGCATCTTCTAATGTCTCTCAAACTGAAAAGCCTGTAAGTTTTTCATCCAACAATTTTAATGTGCAAATAAATACAGATAAAAGACTATCTTTATTTTAGGAAATAGCAATACTATCAAATACTGCTAGTGAAAATAGTCAAAATTCAGATGAGACTGATGAGAGTATAAGGATTACCCAGGTGAGGAATTGAATGTATTCAAATATTCTAGGGTGTCGGCTGAATAGCGTGCTGAATTGAAAACGAAAACGCCTCACGGCCACCACCTCCTCCCCACTATTTAACTTTTAGGCGGTCTGCTTGCTCCAATGTGGCATCAGCGGAGATATAGCTTCTTCAAAATAGCTTGATTCTCGTCTAATGCATTATAAATGCTATCTGTAATCTTGGCTAGCCCGGTATTTGAACAAATGAAATAAAATAAATAAGAAAAAAATAAGATCTATTAACAATATTTAAACCAGTATCACTTGCAATAAGACCCCTGATATTTTACATCATTTCTTTTTATGTACTTCCAAGGAAGAGCCGAAGAATCCATTTCTAAGGAGTTTAAAAAAGTCTGAAGTTGTTAGTACCAATCCTCTCAGTCTGACAGACAAATATGCAGGAGTTGCATATGATAAAGAAGCAAAAGAGAATAAAAACGGACAGGTGAGTTTAGTTGTCAACCAAATAGAAATCTGGCATTTTAATTATTTTATTTTTGTTTTTCAGACCAGCGAAAAGCGTAAACTTTCAGACTCCGAAAACGGTAAACCAAAAGAAAAGCAACGAAAGTTGGATAGTTTTAGGTTTACAAAAACTTCCTCTTAACTTTTTTTTTTATTTTATTCTTTCCTTATTGAGAAAACAATATTATAATTTATTTAAAAATTCCATTGCTGTGTTGTATTTAATTAGTGATCTACCAAATATATGTTAGATCGTTTTAAGTCATTATAATTCTGTGTTGTCATTTGTTCAGGTGTTTGTTATTTTTTTGTTATTCTGTTCAAAAGCTAAGTTTTAATATACGTATTTATACTGCATATAAATTTGTGTCTATGATTTCTAATCTCCCGAAAACTTCCAATCTCACGACACCTGAAATATTTACGTTTTTTGAGAATGATAATGACGGTTCAAAATATTTATTCACAAATTACTCAGGGTATAAATAAAATGGAATAAATAAATTATATTTTATTAATGTGCCAAAATTCTCCGGGATCTGACAACGTAAACTCAGAGGGAAGAAAAACGACAGTAAACTAGAAATATAAAAAAGTATTAATAAATGATAAAATAAAAAACCTATCGTATTAATTTGCCCAGGGCTGCCAGCTACCTCCCCCCCTGACGACGCCCATGTTATTGGCTTCCAACGTTCCGATTATAGCGCCACTCGCGGCCCGTACGTGAAAGGTTTCGTGCACAGGCGCGAATTTCGTGTCGTTGGTGCCGTATACTCAACAACTCAACGATTATTAGGGATGGGTAATCCAAAGATTTTTATGGATCAGGTCCAACCTGATCCGGTTCCAAACATATACCTGTTCCATGGATCAGTTCCGCGTACGCGCGCGTACACATTGGGAGTTTCAGTTCCGCGCAATGCAACGGCCAAATCGGTACTCTTACTGGCCGCATGCGTCCGGACTGATTAAGACTGTACTGTAGTGTGTAGTACATAAGACTGTACTGTACGTGTATCTGCTCTGTATAGATTAAATATAATAAATTATTATCACATTTAGTTTTTTTTTAGGTTCTTACAACTATGACATTTCTTATTCATTTTCAAAGCGTTGTTATAGCAGCCGTAAATACACAATCAATAAATACACGATTGTATTAGAAACGAATGAAACGATACACTCCGGTCCGAACTGGAAAAATGTCGAATCATCAATCATCCGACAAATCAGAATCTGGCGCTGCGCCGATCGCACATCATCCCTAGCTCGTATCAATTGTTTTTACGTATGAATACGCGTACGACGCGTATCAGTTCTGCGTCCGAGTCCGAGCGACTAAGTTCAACTAAGTTGATCCTGCACTCGTTCGATCCTCAATCACCAACTGCGGCTCGTTGGACCTGTTGGACTCGTACGCGTTCTGTTTTATCTATGGATCAGTTCCGCTGATCCTAACTGTAATACCTGTTCCAAAATATCAGTTCCAGTATTGGGTTCCCATCCCTAACGATTATAGACATAGACTAATCTATAATCGTTGCCGTATACTGTGGTCACAGCTTTAGAAAACTTTTGTTTTCTAAGCTGTGCTGTGGTCCTACTGATGGTACAAATCGATTATAGACTAAACAGGATTGCGTATCCCCATAAGCGCAACGTTAGACAAATCTCGTAGGCCCCCACCACGCTTTTGACGGCGGATACGTACGGTGTAGGTTCATTGCCCCACCGGTGTATTTCCCGGCGTTTGTGTAGTGTGTCATTTGTACATTAACATCGTGCCTATACCCTGGTTCCGAAATAGTGTGGAGTGACTCATACATAACATCCAACTGTGCAACTACAATATGTAATGTTACATACCGCAATAGATTGCACAGCGAAATGCAAGCTATGGGTAATACGATTTTCGATATATTTACGTGTGACGCCGACCAACAAAAAGCGGAACCGCGGCTGCCTGAAAAATGTCTCAAAAATCAGGGTGTCCGCGCTTTTTTGAGTGACAGTGACATCGCTTTTTGAATCGTGTTTTCATTATTAATATTGTTCTCCTCTGGAACTTAACGTTAGAAACTTGTTGATTAATTAATTTTGTCGCATTTGTGTTCTTCTGTTTCGTTTATTTCGCCTTCGTTTCAATTCGCGTTTTGCCTTGCATTTCGTGCTTGCAGTGATACCTTTTTTTTCGCGTTGTCAACTTAAGACGGATTGTCGTTTTGTTTTCTCCGTAATTTAAACAAAAAATCTTCGTTTTTATTTGTCCTTAATCCGCTTAGCCGGAGGATTATTATTTAATATTTTAGTGAACGTAAGCAGCCTGCCTTAGTGTTTTTGCAGTAAAAGCCGGCGTAGGTAGGAATAGTGTTATTCCACAAACCGAACTTATTTGTATCGCAACGGCCTTCGAATTCACGACCATATCTCTCCGCTACAGCTAGTCAGGACCAGCGACCTGTTCAATCTCGTTGGTGGTGCCCAACATTTATTTTTGCTATTTCTTTTTTATTGATATAATTAAATTTCACTTTGTATTACCTTTACGTTCGTTCAAATTCCCGCGACCTTGGAGAACGGGGCATTATTATTATTTTTCTCAAAAAGAAAAAGGTCGATCGGAAACAGTAACCATAACATGAACAATGACAGTTCATGTTATAGTTACACATTACAGTCACACAGCTAGATATTACGTATGAGTCACTCCACACTATTTCGGAACCAGGGTATAGAGAAGTGTTATCCGACCAAGCATCAATTTGGAATCGACCGTTGGCGCAAAAGGATGCCGGCCGAACTTAACCGCTGACGTCAGATCTTGTCTAACGACACGTGGCCGATAAGCAATCCTGTTAGTCTATAATCCTTGCAAATCGCCAAGCAGTTGGAACGGCCTTGTGTTGGTAGTTGGTACACAGTGTTTTGTCGTTTTTAGCAGAGAATGCCCACAAGTGCTTTGTGGTTTTTAGGTTATATTGTAAATATTGGACGGCATCATTGCCGCTGATATATGAATTATGTTTATTGTTAGAAAATACG
Organism: Tetropium fuscum; assembly: GCA_964058915.1. NCBI lineage: Eukaryota > Metazoa > Arthropoda > Insecta > Coleoptera > Cerambycidae > Tetropium > Tetropium fuscum. The sequence continues at coordinate 59,785 of CAXKVY010000896.1, forward strand.
AACCTTTATAATAATGTATTGTCAATACACGTCAAAAACAAGGCCTATTAATAAAAAATAAGAGCAGCCTTCATGCGATACGCCCTAATCGCTAAATATCGCCAAAACAACTGATGACCCCAAAGATTCAGTGCTGTCAATCCGTATTTATTAAATTATCCTACCTCTATATTCAGATTATCCGAAATTTTCAGCTTTGGCTACCAACTTAAAATGTACACATTTCCATGCAAATGACCTTTTTTAAATTTGGAAATATTTTTACACCGGCAGCATTTTTTAATCGAAAAATTTTTGCCAGTAATACCAGCATCAGTGTCTGTTAAATTGAGCTCTGCATAATTTAATAAAACATGTTGACGCCATTCATTGTCAAGTCAAGAGTCTGAGGATCGTCTATAATCTGTTCAAGAACAGGGAATCTTTGAATACCTAATCAACAGTAAAGATTTTTGCTTAAACAACTGAGCATTTGAGGGATTAATGATATTTAGCATGTCATAAATTGGATCTTCAAATGTAAAACGTTCCTTGATATTTTCTACTAAACAAATGTAGAATTCTTTAAAAAAATCTACATCAGTTACATTCAAGTTATCTTTTAATGATTGTCTATGATAGGTTGTCTCTGGAGCTAGAGCCAATCTTGACAGATTGCACTGAAGTTAGGCGCACAGAACAGAAACAGAAATGAACAAATCGAAGCAACTTACGATACGAAAACGGAACCAAACCAACTCATTTCTGTTATCATATTTGAAGAACGAACAAATTCAGGTTGAAACTAATTAACCGTGACAGTCCCTCTTTGGGTAAGGCCTCATTTACAGCCCAAATTATCCGAAATTATCCTTTTTTAAATGATATCCGATTTGTATCCGCCACCTTATCCGTATGATTATCCGCATTTCGGATAATTATCCGCCAATTGGCAGCACTGCCAAAGATAAATCAGCGTGAACATTACTTGTTCTATAAATTGGAAACTATTCCTTCAAATGAAATGTCAATCAAACGAAAATAATAATTGTTTGTACAAGAAATATAAAAGTAAATAGGTAACTATGCAAATAAAAACGCAATAAATATTTTTAAAAAATTTTTTATCCAAAATAAAAAAAATTAAATAAGCTATACCAGAGGACTTATTCACATACCTTCATTGGCTGTTTCAAGACAAGCTATATGAGCTTTGACGGCCGAATGCAGAACTAATGTCTAGTACACCATATTCTGTGATTATATAATGCTCTCATTTTTTTACAGTTCCAACACTAAAAATTGGACACGATCATAGAAACCAAAATATTGACATATTTTCTATGGAAACGATATAAGAAAGATTAGTTGCGGATAATCCGTCATGGCACTGAGATCTTAATCTGAATTTCCAATAACTTCGTTTGTGGTAAAATATATAAAAGATACTGCAAAATAATTATCACATCATCATTTTGCCTCTTTGAAAAGTCGCCCTCTAACAACTAATCACAGTTGTGATCACAGACCACGGTGTATAGAGACTAGAGACTACCATTCTGTGTTAGTGATCGTTGATGCGTTGGTGTGCCTGAGGCCCCGAGCCGCGATTGTCGCTAACTTTCTGGTTGATGTTCTTTTAGTTTTGACAGCTGTTGATATAAGGCGTACGAGTATGTTCATATTTTATTCTATATTTATTTTATTCATCCCTACATGTTTTCAGTTAAAATATATATTTTTTGATATGTCCCTATTTTTTCTGTGTTCTACATACGATATTGTATTATTGAATGCTAGAAATAATATCTAATGTTTTTCATAACCTCTGTTTTAGATGGTTCTAATAATTATTATTTCCTTTATACCTACCTAATATTGTTCAAGACTGTTTTTTGGCTAATTATAATTTTGTTTTAGGATGTTGATGCCAAAAAAGAATAGAGTGGCTATCTATGAGTACCTTTTTAAAGAAGGTGTTATGGTGGCCAAAAAAGACTATCATGCCCCAAAACATCCTGAATTGGAGACAATTTCAAATTTGCAAGTAATTAAAGCCTTGCAATCCTTGAAATCAAAGGGGTACGTGAAGGAACAGTTCGCGTGGAGACATTACTACTGGTGAGTACCTAGACATGGTATCGACATTTAAGGCACTAGGCGTATCAACAACAATTCTGTTGTGGCAATTCTTAGCACAGATGATTGAATTATCGCTACATCTTTATTACATTACAAATTACATGGTTTCGAATTAATTGTTGTTTGTCGAGAATTTTTGTGTTTCTTTATTTTATTATTATAGACTGTTGTATCATAGAGCGTCATATTTTTAGTGTTTTTGGTGAATTTTCTCGACTTGTTTATACCCATAATTATTGATAAAATTGTTTAACTCTCTCGATATTCAATTCTCACAAGCAAATTATAAATGTTTAAATTTCCAATGAATGTACTTTTTATTACAAATAAACTAAACAACTGATTAATGACACATAACCCTACAGTACTTATATATCTCTCTTCGCTGGTGTTATTTTGTGGCAATATTGTACGTTATTTATTGCTCAATTAAATGATCTTGCCCGACCCCCATCATGTTAATAACTGCTGTTCGGTATGATAAAGTATATTCTCTTCTGTTTGCAGGTACTTGACCAATCCCGGTATTGAGTATCTTCGCACTTTCTTGCATTTACCTCCTGAAATTGTACCCTCTACCCTTAAACGGCCCGCTCGTACGGACTCTGCACGTCCACGACCGGCTGCTCTTAGGTCGGAAACGTCTAAGCCCTCTGAGGACCGTGCTGGCTACAGAAGAACGCCAGGAGGTCCGGGTTCTGACAAGAAAGCCGATGTTGGTCCGGGTACAGGGGATGTGGAATTCAGGCAAGGCTTTGGCCGGGGTAGAGCTCCGCAGTAAGTTTATAATAATTAGTTTTATAACTTAAACTGATCTTCAAATAAAGTGATTTGTTGGTTAATTTTGTTTTAATTTAAAAAAAATATGCGCTTAACTGGTCCAATTATCTTTTCACCACACTGTTATTAGACCGATAATACACATAAAACCTCAATAAATGATCATATACTGTAGAATTGTACTCCAAATTCTATGGATGTTGGTCCGGGTACAGGGTATGTTGAATTCAGACAAGGCTTTGGTCGGGGTAGAGCTCCGCAATAAGTTTATAATAATTAGCTTTATTTATAACTTAAACTGATCTGAAAAGAAAAATATGTGCCTAACTGGTCCGTTTATTTTTTGACATTTTTCTACGAGAACTCTGTCCATGATACAAAGCCAAAGATATGTCAGGTTGACGAACCAAAATTGGTCAGTCGTGCGCATGCAACCCACATGACGTTTTTCTCGCCCACATGATTTTAGGCGCAATTTTACACAGTTGAATGTAAATACCTACAATAGAAATATACCTACCTACAATCGGCACCAAAGAGATTATATCTGTGATCTGATCAGCACACATAAGGAATGTTTTGTGACAAGGTGGCATAATGGTTTATGGACTGTATTTGCCCGTTGTGTCCACATCCGCAGAGATGTGGTTGTGTCTCCAAATATAAAATATTTATCAACGCCGCTGTCTATGCTTTAGCTTTATGGAGCCTAGTCTTCTGTGCTTTAGCTTAATGCATGTTTAATTTAATGCTAATGGAATCGATCAATAACATGTATTGGGATAATAAACAATCTCATTTCGCGGACGTTTTATCACTTGCTAGAGTTTTATCTTCCTATTTTTAATTGAGCAATAGGTGTGTCCACAAAAAAATAATATACATTAAAAGTAGTGAGCAATGAAGCTTTTGACCTAATAATAGCAATATTAGAACTGTGCCTGAAAAAAACAATCCGAACCACAACAGTGTCCGTAGAAAGTGCTCGCTTTATTTGAATCGGATAAACGCAAATGTCGTACGAAGAGACAGTTTCAACACTAACTTTCATAACGCTCATACATTTATAATAAATTTATGTTAAATAAATAAAATGTTTTCATGTTTTCAAAATAAAATTTATTTCACCTACTTACGAATTTATTTCATCGAATGACGGTCCTGCGTAGCTCGTTACAGAGCCCCTCTTTAGTCGCCGATGCGCAAAGCAAGTCCATTCTCTCGTTGGATAGAGTATAGGTCTGCAGGCGCGATAGAACAATCGTACTCCGTACTGTACACAACTTACACACCGTGTCTTATCTATGCTGTACAGCGTTAGGTTTATTCCGTGACGTTCTCGTTAGAACGAAGGCCTGATCCCCAAACGAGCGTTTTAGCGACTGGCAGACGCGGACAAATGTGCCCAACCAATCACGGCGCGATTTCGGTTCAAGGTCAATATGCCAATTCCGCCGAAAAGTTGGTTTTATTTTAACCTTTCGACGTATTTTAAGTAAGACATAACCTATTAGTTGTTGATTTTATTTTGTATCATCAACATCATTTAACGTTTTTTTTCTGGCGACTCCATAATATTTAAATTATTTATATGTACTTTACTTTGGAATTTTCTAATTTCATGACAGTTACTATAAACTACAACAGCTGTTTTTAGGTTATGTTCACTCATTTACAGAATAGTACATGGGGAAGAGGGTCTCCGTGGAATTCGGCGGATCTATAAAACGTCGTCCGCATCAACGCTCGTTTGGGGATTAGGCCGAAGTCTGCATACTATTATTCACAGTATTATATAGTAGTGCCTTTATTATTTAGAACGTCAAATATAGTTTGTTTATGGCTTGTTGTCAAATATGGAGGAAGGTTTGCAGAATTGCAAATATGGAGGAAGGAAATTCACATAATTTGCCGAACGTAGACGTGATTATGGTATCCATAGATAAGACACGGAATGGTATCCGATTTTCTCACGTCAAATATCGACTTCAACCAGTCCCAATCCAGTGGTGTTAAAGCTAGTCGGCACAAATAACAGGCAGAGAACATTACAGTTCTCTGTAACCGGCCCGTCTTAGCTCATAATAGTCACTAACCTTACCACAGAAGAGAGAGCTTATACAGAAGCGAAGATAACGACGGCCCCTTTTATGTTGGAGGGGCAATTTTCAGGGACCTTGAAAAACTTGTTACACTGAGAGAAATGTGATATTAACATATTATTCTGTGATACATGACACTAAAACCTACCTACACGGAAAAAAAGTATTTCTAAAAATGACTAAATGTAAATGAAAAGGTAGTTGAATTCATGTTTTTGTAAACCAGCCAATGTAAGCATATTGATTGTTAGAATGAATGTTAAGTTGCTTTGGATTGTGTAACCTGTTGTTACAATTTTTAATATTTCTTTTAAGAAAATTCTGTGACCTTACTATAACATCCAATTGTCAAAAAATGACATATCAAACAGTAGTTAACATATGGTTGCAGCCATGTTGTTCCCAAATGAGGTTCTCTGTCTAACGCATTTAAGCCAATGAATTGCTGTACTTTATTTAGTGACTTTAGATATATGATGATGAATGTTGCACCCTCTCGTGGCAGATATTATTACTTAAGACTACGTTGGTTAACCTTGGCCGGTATCGACTCCAAAAATAACAATAATTGGTATATTATTGGCCTAATAAATTGATTGTATTCTATGTAAGAAGGAATAAGGAATTTATTTTGTTGTGAAAAAGAGTCAGTCCTCTTGTCTTTTGAATAGATTTTGGAACAGATTTTGCTGATAAGAATTAGTTAGCTGTCATTTTATTACACTGTTATTTCAAATGATTTATTATTACAAAATTGATACAAGATTAAAAAAAACTATTATAAAATACAGTATATTATGTAAAAGAACAGTCGGGCGTAACAACGTTCGTTGTATGTAACGTTTCGCTGAAATGCGGTATTTTCTTTAGGCAACGTATTAGATCCTCTTAGAGTGTATTTATGGGTGCTATTGAGATAAACATATTTTGCCACATGACGCTACCTTGGAGTAGTGACGTATTTACATATGAAAGTATAATTTTCCCCTGAGTGATATCGTTATTTTTCCCGATTTATTCTGTTCACTTCTCTTGTTACATACAACGTTGTTACTGCCTCTCTCACAAATATTTATCTCGAAAATATTGCCTATAAAAAACTAAATATAAACAGGTATACATAAACATAAAAATGATTCCCAACATATCCAGATTGTTATCAATATAGCTAAATAAATATAAATGCAAATAGCTGGGGAACGTTACTTGATATCACTAAATTCACAAACTTTGGTGAGGTTTTCACGGAGGGTGTTCAATTGACGAAGTGTTTCCGGATCGAATTGAGGTATTTGCGATATTCTCAGCCCTCTCTGAGGCTGTAAGGATAGCATTCTACCGTCGAGAAGAGGGATATTTATATTGGCTACACTTTCGGTAACAACACTTGCCGTGTACAAAGGACTTCCCTGCATCGATAATGCCACTTCTCCATTTTTAGGCCTCCTCAATAAAACTTGGGGTGTGTTCGGTTTACACTGTAATAGGAGTTTTGTTAATATTTAAAAATATAGGTTCGCTTGTTCAAATCTAGACGACCTAGCTGTGTTGTTATCTATGTATATGTTTGGGTTATGTGGTTCATTCAGTTACAGAGAATGTTAGTATGAAAATATAAATCATAAAAGTGTTTGCTTGCCTAAAGTAATGTCGCTAAAAATTATGTTTATTATACGGAGTGGTCAAAAATACAAAATCTTAAAATTCGGTAAGAGTAAAGTTTGTACTTTTTGATCACCACATATAAAAAACTAATGATGATTTTGCCACAGCTATGTTTTTATACGGGGTGAGCGAAAATCACAAAGTTTACTCTTCGACAAAAATCATATTTTTTATACGGGGTGGTCACAATTACAAAATCTCAAAAATTGTTTAGTTTTCGGGAAAACGCTATTATTTTTAAAAGTTTTGGCTTGCCTAAAGTAATGTCGACAAAAATTATGTTTTTTACCCCGTATAATAAACATTATTCAGGAAAATCCAAATATTACAAAAAGCAAATGATATTATTTATAAAAATTTTACTTGCCCAAAAAACAGTAATGACGTCGACGAAAATTATATTTTTTATACGGGGTGGTCACAAATTACAAAATCTCAAAAAATGTTTAGTTTTCGGGGAAACGCTATTATTTATAAAAGTTTTTGCTTGCTTAAAGTAATGTCGACAAAAATTATGATTATTATACGGGGTGGTCAAAAATTACAAAATCTTAAAATTCGGTAAAAGTAAAGTTTGTACTTTTTGATCACCACGTATAAAAAACTAATGTTGATTTTGCCACAATTATGTTTTTATACACGGTGATTAAAAATCACAAAGTTTACTCTTACCAAATATTGAGATTTTGTAATTCTTAACCACCCTTTGTATTGTTTCCAATCGACCTTTCTTTTTGAGAAAAATAATAATAATGCCCCGTTCTCCAAGGTCGCGGGAATTTGAACGAACGTAAAGGTAATACAAAGTGAAATTTAATTATATCAATAAAAAAAAATAGCAAAAATAAATGTTGGGCACCACCAACGAGATTGAACAGGTCGCTGGTCCTGACTAGCTGTAGCGGAGAGATATGGTCGTGAATTCGAAGGCCGTTGCGATACAAATAAGTTCGGTTTGTGGAATAACACTATTCTTACCTACGCCGGCTTTTACTGCAAAAACACCAAGGCAGGCTGCTTACGTTCACTAAAATATTAAATAATAATCCTCCGGCTAAGCGGATTAAGGACAAATAAAAACGAAGATTTTTTGTTCAAATTACGGAGAAAACAAAACGACAATCCGTCTTAAGTTGACAACGCGAAAAAAAATCTAAGGAATTATCATAAGTAGGTATCACTGCAAGCACGAAATGCAAGGCAAAACGCGAATTGAAACGAAGGCGAAATAAACGAAACAGAAGAACACAAATGCGACAAAATTAATTAATCCACAAGTTTCTAACGTTAAGTTCCAGAGGAGAACAATATTAAATATCAAAGCACGATTCAAAAAGCGATGACACTGTCACTCAAAAAAGCGCGGACTCCCTGATTTTTGAAACATTTTTCAGGCAGCCGCGGTTCCGCTTTTTGTTGGTCGGCGTCACACGTAAATATATCGAAAATCGTATTACCCATAGCTTGCATTTCGCTGTGCAATCTATTGCGGTATGTAACAGTATACAATACAGTTTTTGACAAAGCCATCACTATTTTTATGCAAACAAAAACTTTTTAAAGAACACATTTTGTAAAGAACATCCATGGAATAATTAAAAGAAACAAAAAATAGCGCGAAAATTTTCAATGTCAAGCGGCTTTAAGGTTGGGATTTTGTAGACTGAGAGGCAAATAGATGCATTTATTTTGGTTAACTAGTATTGGTTGTTTGAATCGCTTTTTACAAAAAAAAAAAAAACAAAACCGACAAAAAATAGAAAATAAAATATTTTTATCAAAAAATACAATACAGAGTTTAAAAAAAATCGATTCTAAAAAACTGCACTAAAAGGTAAAAAATAATTACATTATTCATTCTTACTTAGAATACACTCAATTTATTAGGCTAATAATATACAGTTATTGTTATTTTTGGAGTCGGTGCCAAACAAGGTTTAAAAACGTATAACGAAGTAACGTGAGAAGTGTGGATTTATGTTTATTTGTAATTGTGGTGTCACTTTAGGCAGTTATATTCAATTGTAAGTAAACACGTTAGTTAACAATGGCTGGCACCGACTCGAAAAATAACAATAATTGTATATTATTGGCCTACTAAATTGATGGTATTCTAAGTAAGAATGAATAATGCAAGTCTGTATTGTTTTTTCTGATAAAAATATTTTATTTTCTACTTTTTAGTTTAAGTTTGTACATGTAGGCATAGTCTTGAGGTCGGTTTTTGTTTTTTTTTAATTAGTTTGATATAATATATCAATATGTTTAGGGAGAACAATTATAAATAGTAGAGTAGGTTTAGTAGTCATTTTCTATGAATGTGAGTTCTCTGTCAAAAGTAATGTCACATAAAAGTGCAACTGTGAGAATGGTAGTTTCAAGTATCAACTAACTACCAATTAAATAAATCGTACATCATTCTGAAGAGCCTCAATAAATTTTTTTAATTTATTTTAAATATCTATAAATTAGGATTGTGGCCGGCGCATTCGCCATTTGTTCTGGTATACCTGGTGATTTTCCCGGTATATCTCCGGAATCCAAGGTTCAATGCCAATGAAACTAAAACGGGACCCACTTGAAAATACCCCCTTTCCGACAAAAAAATAATCATCAAAATCAATTCATAATTGGCGGAATAATCGCGTGACAAACATACAGTCGAATTGAGAACATCGTCCTTTTTTGGAGTCGTTTAAAAATACTTCAATCCTGTTACCGGACCCTGCACAATATTATACATCACGACCACCATTTTGACCAAAAAACACACGACACTGTCAAGGGCCGACTCGCCGATTTACGCCATTTCATTTTTCTACAAAATCCCCCCTCAAGTTGGCCGTATTTTTCAGTTACATGTGATCATTCATCAAGTCTCTATAATATACCTTATATTAGTCATACCTTAGGGGTCACAACTCCATAAGAATTAGGAAGAATATTCTTACTGGTTGGGGTAATCAGGTTCGATGTTTTTTGAGTATTACTCCTTGAAAGAGATCGAGATGATCGAGTGGATTGTGGCACTCTGGCCTTAATCCTTGACTTTCGTCCACCTGAAGTAACGCTCTCAGCTGTAAGGTAACCTAAGATGGCCAATGCCCCAATACCAATATTAAATGATATGAAGATGGGTTAAAGCAGTATAGAATTACATGAAAAGGTAACAAAATACACTTGCGTGCAGACAAATCGGCCCTCTGCAAACGGTTCAGATGGTTGCATATGAGTAGTCTAATTACATTAGAAACTAAAAAGTAGTTACATTTAAATTGGGCTCATAAGTTTGCGTCTCTACAGGTTAAATGATCAAAACTACTTATAAAACTTACTTAATTGATGTAAAACGGCTTCGGGAAGTGGCCTAGCAATTAGACCCTCAATCAGTAAGAATTAACGTAACGCAGGGTCTCAATTTTCAAATTGTCCAACCCAACATATGCATTAAACTAACACACTATGAAACTATTGAAATTATGAAAAATTAAGAATGTGCAAGTTTCAATTGCAAAGGCAATAACATCGATCTGTCACAAGTTTGTTATTCTCGCTATAACCACCACATAAATACAATTCATTTGTTTATCGGTTGTTACGCATATAAAGGTAAGCACTCTTGATAAGTTTAAGCTCATATTAAATTGTCTTTCAAACAGAATAGTGGGCGGATATCTATGCACGCAAGTGTAGATGATAAATCATTTTCGTATTTTGGTAGAGGAAATGTATAAGATGCAGAGCAGTACGCTGAAAGAATAGTCACACAGAAAACAATTTAACTCTAATTTTTAATTACCTATTGCGCTACCTAGAGTTTGCATGTATGCTGCACCTTGCTTGCATCTTTCTCGTCATTTTCTCTACAGCAAATGTGCAGCATGCATTAATTAATTTAAACCATTTAAGTAGGTATAATATGGAATATTCTGCAAATATGTACTTTCTAATGATATCAAAGCTAAAGGAAATAAAAGCATGACATCCCCAAGTTAACCAAAAATTATGACACTTATACAGGTGAATATACGGAAACCACTAGTGCAACAGTTATTAAAATAAGTTTGTAAATTCTTTTATAATAACAACGTTAAGAGCCAAGAGTTAAGTTATAATATAGGCTGATTTAGATACTTGGAAGTTTTAGTAGGCAGAGTATAGATATAGATATCTATGTAGGTGTTATAATGTAATTATCTATCCAAGTGTTTCATATTTTTTTGTTAACTGGAGCAATACCTAGCCCTGAGCCACGGAAATTCTAATTTTACAGTTTGAAACTACATTACCTTCATCATCGGGAAAAGATGTACTTCTTCTAACCGTTTTTCTTTCTCTTTTAATTGATTTCGTGATGTTTAATAACTCTCCTTTAGATAATATGCAACTTCCTGAACTTGTGGTTTCCATAGACTGTGAATTGATCTAAAATTAAAAACAGAAACTACTAGAAAATTTGTTATTACTTGTTTTTCGTAATAATAATAGGTAAGTAGTTAGTCATATTTAAAAATCACTCCTCTCAAAAAACTGTAGTGCCAAAGTTGGTATCTTATAAAAATAAAATGTTCACACTTTACCGTGTTGAGTATATTGTAAACTTACAATTTCTCTTATCGTCATATTTAGATATCTAGCTGGAACAGATAGTCTATCTTCAGTATCCAATACATCATAAGCCTCCAGCATCGATTTCTTCTCCTTCTCTATTACAGCCAGGGCTTCACTTTCTACAAACATAGTTTAAACGATACAATAAAATCCCATAAAAGTACCTACAATATATGCTTGGTAAGAAGAAGTTGAAGAATAAGTTAGGAATTAACAATTATTATATTTTAAGAATGAAGTGGGTATATATTGCTCGTAAAGTCTTAAGTAATTTTTCAATTATTATGAAATCTTACTTTTACGGCGCACTTGTTCCAAAAGTGCTCTTAATTTAGATGCCTCCTCATTTTTGCGAAGCTGACTTGCTGTTTTAAGAACTTTGGTACGCGGCATCTGAAAAAGAAATCACAATTTTCACTTTATTTACCAAACAATTTTTTTTACACATCAAGTGAAACTACCTACTTTTAACACTACAAGACACAAATATATGCTTATATATTTCTAAGGCACTATTTTTTACAGAAATGATTTCTAGGCAAGTATTTCCGATTCTACAAAGAGTATAGTAATATTATCTCTCAAAGTTTTGCTATTATATGTTATGTTATGACTTATGACACGCCGTGTGATGTTTGACCGTTAACGTTAATCAGAATGATAAATTTGAATGTTCTGCACGGAACTTCTGTAATTTGTCTACACTACTCAAAGAACATCGAAATTCGAAAAAACCATCGAAAAACATCGTACATCGAAAAAATTATAAAAATGTCATCCTACATTTTGATAGTTTATCTACAATGTAGATAAGCAACCTTATGATTTTTTTTTACTGATAAGTTTAAATAGATTTTGCTGGTTTTGCCAGCGTAGGTAGGTATACGTTGATTTTACTTTACAAGAAAAACCACAAAACATGGACTGAAAAACCACATATAAAGAAATCTCAAAAAATGTTATACCTACCCAACAAACAAACTGTCCTTGGCCGATTTCTGGGCCAACGCAGTATTTGCTGACAAAGTGTTGGCATCGGGTACATAGCGAGGCCAAAAAAATTAATTGTATAGGCCAGTCATACACGATTTCGCCTGCATTGGTTAAATAATGGCTAATACTGGCCTAAAAAATATTTAATATTGGTAATCAAGCTGAATTTGAATTAGTGGACTGTCGCGTAGTCTTTATACTTTATCTATGGTCATAGTGCACTGAAAAAAAATAGTTATACCTATGAACTTAAATTTCAAGGTAACAACCTACGTTTGTATATCTACTTCAAAATATTATTTTATTTATTGGCTCTACAATGGTCCATCCGTGTTTCGGTTTTTTAGTAAATAGAATAGGAAATATTGGAAAAATCGTAACTAAACATTTTCATATTTATTTTGAATTATCTTTATTTTGTAAAGTTTCTTTTAATAAAGAATACTGTGTATGTGATGTAATAAATATGAAACATTTAATATTTTTTTGTAACTTAATTTCCAACCGCGAATTTGAAAACAGCGCTCTAGCTAGATGTCTCTATTCCTTTTCGTCGGGTTGCCAGATTGTGAAATGTAATAGGTTTCAGTCACCCATTTGCAAAGTTTAATTAAACAATATAATTCAAACAGAACATTTTATATTTACTGTTATTAATTTCAAGTGTAAGCCCGTACTTGGCGAGAGTAGTAGAAAATATGTTACCAAATGTTTGTAAAAGTTGACTATTCTGGCAACGTGGGTTACTACATTAGCATAACCCTCGACCATAAATAGATAGACCCGGTAAAGCGTATCCCACATACAGCATTTGTTTACATTGCAAAGGGGGCGCTGTTGACAGAGCGGTAATCTATGATTTCCACTCGGCCACAGTGAATTCACTCAGCATTCTCAGCAACTGAGTGAATATTCAAGACGTGTTGGATGTAAACCATAGATAAGACACATGTAAACAAACACGGACTACACCGGGTCTATTCTATTTATGGTCGAAGAGTGAAGAGCATAACCGCTACATATGACGTATATTAATCAGCTGATCAGAAATCAAGCACGACGTCAGGACTATCTTGGACCCCGGACCGCCTGATTTGAAATTTTATCAGGTCCGAGAGAATATACAATGTACAGCATTTATATGTGTAAAAATTGAGATTTTTATTAAAACAAACAGAACATATTTATAGATATAATTCTAATAAATTAATACAATGTAGGTGTAAGTATAAAAATTAAGTTTTATAAATATCACTTAAAAGCTATCTAATAGTTGCGTGTTGTTGAAATTCGACAGTAGAAAAATTTAGATAATTCTCCACTGGTATACTGGGATTCTCTATTGGGCTGTGTATTTTAATTTGTCTCATATGTGTGTCTCTGCCATTTTGGTGATTACTAGTCACTGCTATTTGAATCATGAAAACGCGAATCGGTTTATCCCTTATATCTTTAATTGGTACGTGTACCCAACCTAAAAAATATGTCAGTAAACATTATTCCATATGAGATTTGGTATCCTTAGATTTTTTTAGGATAGGATCATGAGGGTAATACCATTTGGAGTATTAACATGTCAAATATTTAGTCTAACATCTATTAAAGTTATTTTAGCTAAATGTGGTTATAATAAAGAAATATATAAGACTTGTTGACCTCAACAAGGTTCATATATCACTACAATCACTGTAATGTAGTTTTGATTTTGTAAACATGTTAATATTTAATATTATGACATTATGCGCCTCACGTTTATGATTATACATGCCTGATGGTTCTGTTAACATTATGACCTCAATCTCTTGGAGATCATTAAAATGTGTACCAACTCTTATAGAAATCCTGCTCGGAGTATAACTTTCGTCCAATTTGTAATCTGTGTAAATATATATATCGCTAATAGTGGTTTTTCTCTGGAATTGTACGTTAACTAAATGGGGTAATTGGCCATCTGACTGCCAGTATGTATCCGCTCTATCATCTCGTAACTGATCCACTCCAAAACCTAAAATTCATATAAGTAAGGTTGATAATAGTAATAATACCCCATAAACTATGTTAAGTACCTGGTTTACAGGAAGAAAGGCTCCAAATGGCTTGCGAGCCTACTTCTCTAACGTTGCCCGTTCTCTCATTCTTTACTGGATCTACATCATTTGTTGCTTTCAAAGACATAGGCATTTAAGATATTTTTTGAAAACGTTCTGTGGTTTTTATTTAATTTTCAGTTTTACTTCTGCTATTATATATATTATAATTCAGAAGTGCGTACTGTTCTTAAATTAATAGTTATATGTTACATTTAAACACAAAATTTATTTACAATGTTTATATTATATTTGACAATGACCACAGACCAGACATATGGAGATTCTCCACATCTCTTCCACAGACCTACATACACTACACTGACCATAGATTGACACTGGTGGTTGGGGCGACGCGACCTTCGACCATCGCGACAGTTGACAGCACAGAACATCAACAGAGAAGTTCTACATGTTAAAAGGAGATATCTCTGGTTAAAACGCACCGCCTCCACACAACAGCGTTGACGTTTGGACGCGCATTAGCGTCCCCATGATGCCGGGCAAACAACTATTTTTTTTTTCATTTAATAAACCCAATGTTACAAAAGAAATATAAATGCTCCATTAAGCAAAATGTCACATTATAGAAGAAAATAGGGATGTAGCGGAATTTTGAAGGAGAGGATGTTCATTGTTTAAGAAGTTTTTCTCAACATGACATAATATATGTTTTATTAATAACATATTTATTAGAAAACAAATAATTTTTATCATCCACTATACCTATATAAATAATTAATTAGGTACAAAACTATTTAACACTATTAAATAAATACTAAAATGATAAATAAAATTCAACAATATATATTCACCTACTGTAACTTTGTTTTGAATATAAAGTCTCACTGTTTATTAAAGAAATATATTTATTATAGCAATTTGATATTGGGACTGAGTGACGTCACACAGCCGGGAATTGACAATATTAGTTAGGTTATCAAAATCCGGGCGCGAAATTTGAAATGGGTTCCTAAACACACTTCAGCAAATTTGACTACCATGTATTTCTTATGGGAGATTCAAAAGTGTGATTTTCAGACGGGAGTTTCTCGGGTTTTGGGCATTTCTTAGTATTTAAACCTATTATACGTCAAACTTTAAACATATTTCTCTACAATTCAAGTCCAAATGATTTTATTAGACCTATGAGTTAATTAAATAAATGATTTTTAGTGAAATTGTCTGTTTTTCATGGACGTACGTCGCGTATTAGTTTTAACATTTATTACGCAAGAGCGCCAGGCCAGCTGTAAACGTAAGGTTAAGGTTTATGTTATGATATTGCCGGTGGGTGTTTTATATGTTTATTACTATTTTGGTCAATGTTTATCGATTTTTTACATTAATGATGTAATAATATACCTACTATGTACAGTTTTATGAAAGAATAATGGAAAAAATGGGCTCAAATGTGGATTTCTCCATATAAATAATAATCCGGTAAGTACCTATCTAGATTTTTGTTTTGTTTAGACATTTTTGTTAGGTATGTAAGGTTTTTATTATCTAACTAAACAGATATCGCACAGCAAACTTGATGATACTAATGGAAAAGCCTTGGAAAAACAACGGTATTGTGCTTTATACCTTTCGATTGAATAGATGTTCTGCACTTATTCCTATCATATGCATACTATTGCATACTCTGTTCAGGCATCTCTCGGTGCATCTCTTATTAGAGGGGTTATTCCCTCTAATAAGAGATGTTGTTGGTTAAGGTCGGGGCAACCAAGAACAAGATACCTACATCAGTTGATGCCCATACTGAATGTACTTTAATAAATTTAATTAGTCATCAAATTGAATAGATTTTAAGTTAACTGAAACTACATATTCTGACCTCTAGGAAAAAATCTATGGTTCCGAGTTTGATTAGGATTTTCACCAACACTCAAAATCAATTATTTGCAATCAGAAAAAAACAGATAAGTCTGTGAGGAAAACTGCAAAACGTGAAATAGGTAAATCAAAATAAAATGAGATTAGAAGCTACCTAGGACACAAATATAATACGAATTCAGCGATGTTGCCACAAATATTGCCGGTTTTTAAATTAACACAATGAAATTATAATTTATTATATAGGAAACTCTTATTAAATATTAAATAAGTTTATCCAAAACCTTACAGTACCTACACAGATAGTGTAGCACCTACCTCCCAAGGACCATATGTCAAACCCCTTCCTCTCTGACCCATTGGATCAAGCAACAACATACGTTTTTCATACAAACATCGCCTTCTAAAATTGGTAATATTTTTATTTTGATAATGTTTAATCAACATTTTAACTCTCTCTCAGTCAAATAAAATATCAAACAATGTATTTATTCAACTTTTTTCACTAAGAGACTTTCTATATGACGTCTACAACGCCCTGAACTTGAGTCCCCATACGATATCAATATATTTAATTTAATTTTTAAACTAGGAACCCCCGCCAATTTGAGATTATAACCTAACTAATATGGTCAATTTACGTACTTACAAACAAACATAACTTTGTTTGCCCCTCAAGATAATAAGAGCGAATTATCAAAATCTGGTGATCAAATATGATCATCTAAATGTTTTGATTTGAAAAAAATGTGTTTTTGAAAATGTTTTGCTTTGTTTCTGTAGGTTACTGTAAGAAAATGGAGTTTTACATGTCAAATTTAGATTATTTATCAGCAGAGGTCAGATCTGTCAAAAAGCAGGAAACCAACCAACTTTGCAATATAGTACTGCTAGTACATCGTTGTGTCATATTCAAGGTCGTATATAGGCTCTGCGACGTCACTAAGGAACGATACGTGATGTCACTAAGGAAAGATACGTGCGTCACGCATAGCGCGTTATCCGCTCTTTTTGATTTTTTTTGCGATAGGATCCATGCCAAAAGAAAATAAAAGAAACGACGATTTTTTTATAAAACACTATCACATAAAGTAATAAAAAAAACAAAACAGTGGAGGTCCATTGTTCTATCTGATTTGACAGGTAATGTCTTCCAAATATAAAAATCGTTGCCATGAATCTTTGCCCTGGAATTTTAAGGAACAGCACTGCCCCCATCTTTCGTCTGTTGTCCAACTGTGTCAGATATTTTACCCCTACCTTTGAATATGATTTTCTCTATGACAATAACAGGCGATTCAAAAGCCAGTACCCAAAAGACGGATACTATAGAGCTAATCATTAGTATTCCCCAGAAAGAATACACCTAAAAAGTAAAAAGATCGATTAATATCGGTCAGTTGCAATAAGAGCGTCAACATACCATATAAAATTCAGTGAAGTATATACCCGTCTTTGAAGATAATGCAATCAGGTAATACATAGTCAGATGTATAAGATATATACTATAAGCAAATCTGTTGAAAATTTGGTATATTGGCAAGGACAATATCCAATCTACTGGACCTGAAAAATACGTTACCTATTATATAGTTAAGTGTTATCGCCATATATAACGCCAGATGAGTAAATAAATGTAACATATTGAATAAATGTATACATATATAGTGTCACGGAATCGTCAGAGGCGATTGTTGTGTACCTACGATATACAGAAAATTCCCTAGATCTAGGGATCTAGATCTGCACAAACCGGCAACACCGCATCTGGGGGTTTTTCGCAGTTTTTCCTTGGTAAAAAGCTCTATTTCAAAGTTGTAATAATGTTAAATAACAATTGAATGTGTAAGACTCCTCAAATGTATTTAGTTATTTGTGATAATTCGTAAAATAGACTCGACTTGTTATATATGTCAATGGCCAATGCCGGAAACTCCCGAGAACCGTAAACTAGAGAAGGATAGTTTATTCCCATAAGACCGTTAGCCTTGTAAATGAATCGAGGCGTGTGTGTGTGACGTCACCAACTGGCCGTAAACCTTTCATTAGCTGTCAATCTGTGCAAATGGTTCGCGTTTTAATTAAGTTTCCTGGCTTTTAATTAATCGTTGTGATTTCGTGTGTTGTGTATGTTAATTTTGTGATTTCTGTGTGGTTGTTTGTACTTTATTTATTGGACTATAGACTATAGACTATAGACATTGCAAGTTTTCTCGTAAATAATTACGGATATAAATATTGCTATTCTTTAATATTTCTGGTGGCTGTAGCTATACATACAACATGCCTGGAAGAAGGTGTTCAATCAATTCAGTATGTGGATGTAATAATAGCAGATTGGTGACAAAAGTCACTAGTCACTAATGAAGATACTGTCTACCATTCATTTCCGAAAGGAAAAGACTTTGTTTCAAAAACTATTCTCGGGCAATGGATAGTATGTTGTAAACGTGAGGACAAACTTAATCCAACTACAGGGGCCATTTGTTCAGATCATTTTACTAAAAATGATTATGAAAGGGACTTACGAAATGAGCTGTTAGGTAGGTAGGTACCCAATATTATACCGTAGTAAAAAATTTTAGGTACCTACCTTGAAACGGAGCGAAACGAAAACTTTATTTCCTACATTAATTTACAAATATTATGTAATAGTCAGTAACATGAATATGATTTGCAGGATTGCCTTTAAAGAAAATTTTAAAGAAAACTGCAGTTCCGACATAACATTATTGCTAGGAAAGGAACCAAATATGGGTGTCGGGTTAGCAAAACAGGAGCGACAAGATAAAAGAAATAGAAATTTTTCAAAAATTATCACAGGTATATCATATTAAAACCGATATGAAAACAAAATTATTTTATTTCAAATATATTGCTCACATAGTGGCAAATTATATAACGATAAAATTTATCTTCTTTTACTTATTAAAAACACAAATTATTGAAAACACCCATTATTTAATTTTTTCCGAGTAATATCATAATAAAGTATAATATTCCTACCCACGCGATACGCAGTACCCAAAAGCAAGTTTGCTTGTAAAATGATACGTAAAAACTATAAATATTGAACCCCTGGCACCTTCCCCATATAAAAATTTAAATTCTGGTCAGATAACTACGTCATCAACTGGCCAAGCTTAGCCACGCCCACAGCTGATAAAACAGCGTCTCTGAAACTAACCTTCCCTGTCTATATTCGTTGGGTTGGGTAATGTTTAGTGCGTTTATGACTTAATCCCATAATTGACTCCTGAAGAATTTCACAATACAACGCAATAGCCCATTGTATGCCTTCTAAAAACTATCCCCCTGATAGACCTTTATCGGCCGCTGCGTCAAACAAGTACAGGTCCGTCTTTAGATTAAATACTGAGAAATAACTATTATCAATCAATTATTCATTTATAAATCTATAATTATAAATTAAATATAATTATATCATATTAATACAAAACACAGTAAGTATACCTATGTACATAAAATAAATAATTTTAAGATTATTAAAATATTAGGATAGGCATTATTTTATATAAAAATATAAATAACGATCAGTGGAGTAGGGGACAAAGACAAAATTAACTTAAAAAACTCTAACTTTGATGTGAATGCTCAGAATCCTACATCAGACTAATCACTCTCACCAAAGTCACTATCTTCACTTGAATCATCATTGATTCAACCGGAAGTCCGGAACAAGAAATTGTCTATAAATATTTTCTTCTTTTTTTACGTGATCTATGCATTTCCTCCAATCCTGCTATCAAGTTAATGGTGGTGTTGCTGAATTTTGGTGCGGTATTTTTTTCTTCTGACTTGAACCTTTAGTTGCGCCCATATAAGTTCTATGGGATTAAACTTACAATGATAAGGCGGTAAACGTACAACCATATAGCCTTTTTCTTTGGCAAACTCGTCAATCCGGTGCTGTTTTGAGAATTCTTTTGTACAGCTTGGTTCGAGGTATAAATCATTTCTGTGTAAAAAATTCTGGATATCCTCTTTTTTTGAAGCGGTATTTGGAATTTTGGTAGCCTGAACCGAATGATAACTTATCCAACACAATCGTTGTATTTTGAGGTAGGTTTGGTAGTCAAGTTTCCAAAAACCAGAGTTTCCATAAGCACTTGACGCTTATTGATTGTTTTGTGACGAAATCCGATTTTCCTCATAAACAATCGTATGCTTTCCTCACTGCAATTAATTTTTAAATCATTTACAACTTTGCTGTGTAACATATCGCAATAGTTAGCACCAGTGGCGGCTTCTCCTTATGTCCTTATGTGCTGCTGAGCTGCAGAACTACCAAACCAACACAGTAAATCTTAATTATTAAATAATAATTAATATTAATATACTTGTATTTTAAATCTGCCATATTAAACGTAAATTTGGCTACGTATTGCTTTTCCACTACAAGCACGAGTGCGGCAGTAAGTTTTACACACATATTAAATAGGTACCTACCTACGATTTAATTGTAGGTACGTATGCTTTTCAACCAGTTGTTTTGGTCTCTGCTTCTGCGGATTCTGCTCTCCTGATAGTTAGAATTTTATGATACTCAGCCTGCCGGCATGCTCGCCCCCTCCCCACGTCCCGCTAATAGGGACACGACAGATTTACGTCAAGTACAACCGAAACAGTGGCAGCTCTAAGATGCGTTTACTAGGCAAACGGCGAACTTAGCCGATATGCTTCGGGTGCACTGTTTAAACCGCCTCGGAAACATCTCTTCGAGCTGCAGTGCACTGCAGATATCGGCAATTAACATCGTGGATGACTGTGGGCCGGTGCATATGAGGTGATTGTAGTGTTAAAGTTTTGTTCCTGCGTGATTAAAACTATGGAGTGTCAATTTAAATTGGGTGTAGATAAGTTTCAAAAACTTAACTATCAACAACAGTTGTTTATAAAGGAACGTGGCCGTCCTATGCCTGACTTTAATATTGAGGTGGCCGGTAACAGCCGTGGAAATACATGTACGCGAAAATTTACTAAAGAGATATATTTACGGAATCAGTGGATTTGTGGATGTTCCGAAAAATATGCTTTTTTCTGTTTTCCGTGTGCATAATGAAGAGGTGGAAAAAACAGGTATATTTTGACTGCTCTGACAAAAATAATTGACTGTATAAAATTCTGTGGGGCTTTTGAGCTCGCATTACGAGGACACGATGAATCTGAAACATCAGATAACCCTGGAATTTGTCGTGGTTTAGTGAATTTTTCTGCAGAACTGGATAAAACTCTTAGTGAACATAGTGAATTAAAAAGTTAGACCGGCCGCGGCGTATTAATCTCCAATTTAGTAAAATGCAATAATGTAAGTTACTCAGATTTTTATATTATGCCATTATTAACAATTACTATTAGGTGAGCTAATTTAATTGTTTTTGGTTTTCCTCTGTTACTCTATTTCTATTATTTTATATATTGGTCGTGATTCATGCAGCACACCCAATAACAATTGTCACGAGCCGCCACTAGTTAGCACGACATTGTTTTTATATGCGTCGTAAATGACACGTCTTATTAAGTCAGCATCTTCCTTTTTCAAGACTTTTTCAGAGCCATCTTCCGTGGTTGAACACCATTTATGACAATATTTCTTACTGTGGATGGTGGAACTTTCGTCATTCGAGAAACTTTTGCAATCGCCCCACTTTCTCCTTCCTCGTTTTTATTGTAATCGAATACACTCAAAATTAATTGTTTGCATTCGACAGGCAAATGTACACGGGATCGCAAATTGTTGCCTTCTTCCGGGAACTGCACAAGTTGGCCATGTTCGTCTTCTTGATCCACCTGCACTTCTTCAAAATCACCATTTACTTCCCACGGTCTGAACATTTTATAGTGGTCTAGAAAATTGGGAATCACTTTTTTCACTTTTATCAATTGCACCAAGAAAAGCATCTACAGTTCATTCAATATGTATGCATAGTTAACTGACCCCATATAAGATACCGCGCAGTTGCCACATGTAATTCTCAATTTTCTCAGTATTCAATTAAAATATCAAATTCCACAATACTATAGTAAAGTTGTATATATTATTTATGAATGTTATTAAATAATAATTGTGCACATAATAATATATTATAGGCCAAGATGTTACGTTTTTACATTTATTTTCGTCTACTTTAAATATGACAATTACGTAAACATCTATTTTTATAGTTAAAAGACGACCTTTCCAATAAGGAATATTCGAGCAGTATATCTCTTTTTAACTTATTGGAATCGTATCTCTCGGATCGGGATCGGATTCTCGGATCGAATAGGATCAGGTTCGCATACCTTACAGTGGCGTGTTCGCGGGAATTGCTAATATATTATTTATATACATACCTATGTAAGTATACATCGCTACGAGAGTTGAAATAAAAGAGTATGGCGGTTAGCAAACATGTTTGTTCGTTTCGTATGAAACTTGAAAAACGTAGATTTCCACCAGACCTCGCTTTATTTACGAGATAGGATAGGCACGCTAAAAAAATTTAAGGAAAATATTATTTGATGGCAAAAATGGATAGTGGGTGTTAGAGCAGAGCCGACTTTAACAAAAAAAAAAGTTGATTTATGGGCTGCTCGAAGTAGGTACTGACGTGTACTGATGTAGGTAGGTACCTATAACCTCAAATTTTAACGACTTCCAGGAAATACCTAACTGATGTGTTTCGGTTACCTACATACTACAGATGGACGGAAAAAGTTTAATACGGCCCATAGTTGTACGGCCCAAGCTTTATTGCGGTAGATCGCAGATAATGCTAATTATGTTGTAAACGGCTTAAGAAAGCAAAGCCATAAACGCACTAAACCGATATAACAAACGAATGAAAAATGCAGCGTCAATCTACTCACATTAGACGCTTAACTACAACCAGAGCTATATACCCGGTGGAAGTTTTTCTGTGTAAATTTGACATGTTCTGTGTAAACTTTAAAAGTATGTTTCTTGTGTTATAAAAAACGTGTTAGTTAAAAATATACTTCACTACTTAAGGTAGGTGTCATTTACAATAAAACGCCATACGGATATTGGCTATTTTCTAGAAAAAAGTGCAAACAAAATAATACACAGGTGTTTTAAAAAGTAAAATCTTAATTTTTTCCATTATGGCTTCTAAATGTTGCGTACTTAAGTGCTCAAGCAATTACGATAGTACCAATGGGGAAATGGGGAAATTAAACAAATATGGATTAAAGCCATTACTTGTCCCCAGTCTTATGGAGGTCTCGGATGGAATAATTGAGAACAATCTAGAGTGGGATGTAATATTCGAGGAGATTCTAGAAATTTCCAGAACCTTGAAAGTAATAGGTATATAAGGGCCAGCCGATTGTTACATGTAATAGTAATAGAAAATTAGAAAATTTACCATCTAGAATGGTAATCCTAGGATGGTAAATTTTCTATGGTTTTAGTTAAAACATTCTTAGCAGAGACAAGAAGTAGCAAGTAATTAAATGTACAGTTTGTGATTTGCGATAGTGATTTATAATTATTATAACAATGTGACTTGTTGTGTTTGAAAGTTAATAAGGAAGACATGTCTTGCTAAAATTAATAGCCAATAAAACTATATTCCCCTAAAGCTGGAAGAGCAAAGTCAGCAGAATCATAAGTCAGCAGAAAAATAAGTGGACAATTAAAGGCTAATCAAATGCCCTAATCCAAAATTTTCCGCTCCAGTAGTTTTCCGGGAAATGCATGTTCTGCCAGCTTAACGTTAACCTGGCAGAGCATGCTCGTAAAAGTGGTTTACACAATAATTACAGTAATTTAATTAGCACAGTAATTAAAGGCTAATTAAATGCTCCAGGAAAATATCATTCGTTAAGAGATTGCTGCATTTCATCAATATGAAAATTGGATTTAACGCCGCGCGCGCTCGCCACGTGGGCAAAGCATAGTGAAAAAAACTCTTTCGAATGACAAAATCGGACTTTTTGCTGTGAATTATTTAAAGGCTGCTAATAAACACTAATTTCCTATTTTCGGATCCAGCCATTTCCCGGGAAATCCATGTTCCGCCAGCTTTATCGTGACTAGCAGAGCATGATGAAAAAAACAGTTTTAACAATTACTACAAAAAGTTACCAGTAATTAAGGGCTTATTAAAGCCTCCCGGAAAATATCATTCGCTAAGAGATTGCTGAATTTGTTCATTCTTAAAACTGTACGTAACGAACATTTTGCTTTTTGAAATATTCCCTGAATATTTCCCCTGAATATTCCCCTTCAAAACTTTTTCAAAACATTGAATCCCCTGAATATTCCCCTTCAAAACTCACGGCGATGTCTCATCCACAACCCGAGATATAAGCCTTTAAGTGCTTGGTATACCTAAGCTCATGTCACTTTCTACTTTTTACTACAGCTTACCTTTGATGGCCTAATGCCCTCATATCATTTTCGTGTCGATTAACCGACCACCACGGTGATATCGCACCTAGAGCATATTACAATCATCACCCCCTGTAGCCGCCCCCATGCCTCGCACATGGCTACAGTTTCACCTCAAGACACCTACCTATAACTACTAAGTAGCCTGAATTTTTGAGCCTGAATACCAAGCCGTTGCTGAAATATAAAATGCTAATGCCTGCTCTGCCCACGTGCTGAGTGCGCGCGGCGTTAAGGCCAATTTTTAGAATGAAAAAATTCAGCAAACTCTTAGCGAATGATGAGCCTTTAATTTCTGTGCTAAGTAATTTTTTGTAGTAATTGTTAAAACTATTTTTTTCGTCATGCTCTGCTAGTTCACGATAAAGCTGACAGAACATGGATTTCCCGGGAAATGGCTGGAGCCGAAAATAGGAAATTAGTGTTTATTAGCAGCCTTTAATGAGCCTTTAAATAATTCACAGCAAAAAGTCCCGATTTTGTCATTCGAAATAGTTTTTTTCACTATGCTCTGCCCACGTGCTGAGCGCACGCGGCGTAAGGCGAAAGTCCAACTTTCATATTGATGAAATGCAGCAATCTCTTAGCGAATGATATTTTCCTGGAGCATTTAATTAGCCTTTAATTGTCCACTTATTTTTTTATGAATCTGCTGACTTTGCTCTTCCAGCTTTAGGAACATTAAAACTATAACTATTTTACAAATTATAGATAATTTATTAGTGTTATTAGGTTGTCTGCTTTCTGTGCTGCCTGTTATCGTATTTGCAAATGATACTCTTGTGTCTTGTGTTTACGTGTTATATTATATATGCATGTGTTTACCTCCATAACCTATTACGCAGGCAAATATAACCCATGCTAATGCCAGTGCCCAAGTCGGTCTAACCAGAGCTATGTAAAACGCGTTGCCCCATCTATTATAATCTGCACCTCTTAATGTGCTATGTCCACCATATACACATGTTAGCATAACAGCAATGGATGAAACCCATAAAATAGTTAGCATTGCCTGGAAGAGAACATCATATAGGCACATAGTATTAGAACCCAGGCAGCAGAGTGACGTCATTTTCCCGTGATATTCACGGGACCCATTCCGTCGAAATCGCCAATATAATAACGTTGTAACGACGTAAAAATGACGACACTGTGTCTAATCGAAATGACGTCATCTAAAGACGTCATTTTCACGTGTAGATAATGTGTAGATGACTTGTATGTATTATTCTTTTCCTCGTATGATACGTAATTTGGAGCATGGATGAAAGTTAGGCTTTGAGTTAATAAATAAACAGATTCTATAAACTTCCAAATGTATAAACAGTACTGCACCTGCATAATAAATAGTCTTACAAAATAAATGATCAATTTTCGAAACCAATGATTTATATTTATCAGTTTTTATTCCAAAAAATTAATCCACAATACATATAATGCAATGATAGTGTACTTTTTGCATTATATGAGAGTTCTATATGCTACTCTTCCGTTTTTTTACATAATAGCCGTATATATGTACATTAGACGTTTCCTAGATGACGTCGCTAATGAGTGTGAAAGAAGACGTCTAAAATACGTCTCTTTTTGGGGGACAATTGACGAATGACGGGTTACACTACAAGTCGACGTGAATGAGACGTCAAGTGACGTTACTCTGCTGCCTGGGAATATATTAAAATAATAAATTTAGAGGATTGTTTGTTACAATCAGAAGCGTGGGTAGTTTTTATCTATAGCGTTAACACCGCTCCCAGTTCCCCAGTTAATCGATATTACATAGTTTATTTTAAACAGCAGAAATTTTTAGATATACCGGGTGGGCAAAAAAATTTCCACTGTTTACGTTTACCCTTAACTTTCTTGTTTATTAACCGATTCTAATCAGCATGGTGTCATTGCTTACAGAACAGAATGGAGTATGGACAGAAAACTGACTCATCCAATACATAAAAGCAATAACATGGACTTTTCCCTACATTTTAGGACCTCGATGAGAAAAATCGGTCTCATCGAGATCTTAAAATGTAGGGAAAGGTCCATTTTATTGCTTTTTTGCATTGGATGAGTTGTAGACAGTTTTGCGTAAAAAATAACTAGTCCAATGGCTATTTTGGGCGCGGCTGCCATCTTGAATTTTTAAAAATCGGCCATTTTGAAATTTTCTGTCCATAGTCCATTCTGTTCTGTAAGCAACACACCAAGCTGATCAAAATCAGCTTAGGAACAAAAAAGTTATAACAAGGGCAAACGTAAAAAGTGCAAATAATTTCGACTCACCCGTTATACGTGTAGTTTACTGCATAGGTTCCAATCCTAGTAGGTATTGCAATTTACATGAAATTAAAAAAATATTAAAACAAAACAGTAAATTTTAGTCAAACATATTTAACAGCAATATTAGCATCATACAACATTATAGAAAATATAAGAAATATGGAACGAAACAAAAATAAACGTTTTATAGATTATAAAGCGGCCAAAACTTAATAAAAAAAATAACAAATAACAAAAACTACACGTAAAACCACAAATAAAAAGAAAAACCGGAGAAACAATGAAATGCAACATAAATAAGTTTCCTAAAGAATTAAATTCATGACCCTTCTATGTGAACGTGAATTAACCTGAATTAAATTGAATTAATTTAAGAGAAGCAATGCTTCCCTTCAACTTCCAAGGATCGCACGCACCTGTGTGTTAGAAGTATGTAAAATTTTGCATTTTATTACAATCCGAGATTCCCATGCATGCGTTAATTTAAAAGGAAACTTACCTTTCCAATCCTGGGTTTTCTAAAATGTTCGTTTGTCTTGAATTTTATGACGGCCAATACGTATCCCAGAAGTGCTCCTATGAACCAAGGCGCTGCTCTTGTATGCGTTAATAGATAGTAATCGAACATGAAATCACTCAGGGAAGGGCTAGAAATTAAAAGCAAACAAATGAGTGTTCAATCGTCTTCAAAATTACACCTAGGGTGTAAAAATTTAATCTAATTACAGATAACAAAATTGCTAAATCTTTATACGTATGCTATATGAGAAATTAGCCGATTAATCAGACCTAGATACAGTGCCGGCCTTACTTAATTTACGACCACAGGAATAACAGTCGGTAATTAGTAACATCATGATGACGTTCAAAGGAAAACAGTTCTTCACTTTTTTACAGTACATCTCGCATATATATTAAATGAAAAAACCCTTTATGAGTTTCGGGATACGCGCCGATTTCCAAACGGCCACTAGTGCAGTCTACCTACGGATTTGGACCCTTAAGTGGAGATACAGTAAACAAAAATATATAAAATATTTCCGTAGAATTCAATAAACCAAAATGCAAACAACTGGCACCTCCAGGTCCCATAGTAAATGGGGCCCAAAGTTGGCCAAAAACGGTTTTTTCCGTTTTACTCTGTATAGTGCCATAAAATGAAAAAAAAGTTTTATACAAAAGTTGTAGAACTATTAAATACGTATCGAACTGTGGAAATCCGATGTAAAAAAAATCAAAAATAAATTATTTATTTGCCAAAAACCGTTGAAAATCCCCGTTTTTTTTGGAACGCTCATATCTTCGTGACAACAAATCATTTTTTCACGAAACTTGGTGAAAGTGTGGCTCTCTACTAACTGAAAAAGATCATTTTCAACAAATTTAAAAATATTATAAACTTTTTGCAAAAATTGATTTTTTCGAAAAAATCACGTTTTTTTAAAATATCGATAATAGAGTTAATTTTGAGCTTAACATTTTTTGCCATTAATATTAAAAGCTTAATATTAAAAGCCAGCCCTTAATATTAAAAGATAGCGAGACCAGATTTAAAAAAAAACAAATTATCAGCTCCAAAAATTTTGTTTTGTAAATTTATAAAAAGAAATACCAGCTATTTAATGCTGTTAACACAAAAGGAAAAAAAATTCTTAAAAAAAAATTGAATTTTTTGTAGTTAAAAAAACCGATTTTTCGCATATTAACGATCAATTTCAAAAGCGCGCAATAAATAAAAATGTTAGTACAACATTTCAAGAAAGTTTTAAGCGCAAAATTGACTCTAAATATGAAAGCGTGTATATGAGCTATCGAGATTTTAGAAAAACGTGATTTTTTCGAAAAAAACAATTTTTGCAAAAAGTTTACATTTTTAAATTTTTCAAAAATGATCTTTTTTAGTTAGTAGAGAGATACACTTTCACCAAGTTTCATGAAAAAATGATTTGTTGTCACGAAGATATGAGCGTTTAATTTCAAAAAAACGTGATTTTGAAAACAAATAAATAATTTTTTTGCATATTTTGCATATTTTTATTTTAAATTTTACATTTTATTCTAGCTCCGAAGCGAAAAATTAACATAGGGCCAAAAATAGGCAGACTGCACTACAGTACGTGACAGTACGTGCAACACCTGCAGGGTGAGCACAGGACCGTATTACGTATTTGTACTAATTCTGTGTTTGTTCAGTTATGCAAAAAACACTTATTGTTCAAGCATTCTGTCACGGTCCAAAGTCAAATTTGCTGAAATTCTTTATATCCTACCTGGATATAAAATATATGGGCTTTTAAAAAAAAAATGAGTTTCCATTTCTTTCATCTCGCGCCTGAATGGCGAACTAACCTAAAAAATCCTCAAAGTTGCGAAATACGTTTTTTTTTTGCAAATAACTAAAAAAAACTATAGCTTCTATAGAAAATAGTTAAATAAGAAAGTTATGTAGATATTAAAAAGAATCTGTCAAAACGCCTCTATTATAAGTTTCGATATTTTTCGTTATCCGCTAATAACGAAAATACCGCTAAAAATCGGGTTCTCTAGAACTCATTAACTAAGTATAACGTTCCCACACTGGTTACTTGGAGTCGATATTAGCTCATGGCAAGCTAAGAAAAAACTTTTTTGAAAAATTTGAAAATATTTATTAAATATTTGTAAATTTCCATTCGATTAACACTTGTAATTTTTTTATTTTCAATCGGATTTTGAATTTTCAAAAATTAGTACATATGAGGCGAAAAGAAGAAGGCGATTTTTTCAGTTTTCATCCCCTGGGGGTGGTTTGGACCCCGATATCGCCAGACGAATTTTGGGGGTAAATACAGATATCAATTAACACTAAATGACGCATGCAGTACATTTTTACCTTCAATGTCGAACGAAATTGTTTTCTAGAATAGCTTTCGGCATTATGCGTCTCTACTATCTAAATGTTTCAACTCACATAGCATTGAAGTTGGTCAGAAGTGCTGGCATCTCATCATCATACGCCACATAAAATGACGTAATTATACATGCTGCAGCGCATGCTATGGCAAGCGTCATTCCAATTTTTGGATATCTCCACAATAAAAATAAAAGAATAGGTGAGAGGATGTAGAGCTGCATGTCGACACTTAGGTACCATGTTTGTCCCAAGCACTGAAAAAGAGTGACGATTGTTTTATTGAAATATACCTATTCCTCGAACAAAAGAGAGATGTCAGTCTATACTATGGGTCAACAATCAGGTTATATAGTTGTTGCCAACGCTGCCGTCAGTTCGTTTTGCGCAAGAACAGTAAAGTTTAGATAATTTGTCACTTAAGGTTTATTACACTTCGCCATAGAAAATATAATATTAAAATAGAAGGAAATGTAACATGAATAACGAAACTGTCATTGCGTCATGAGTTAGTTAGGCTCCCAAAATAAAAGATGGCGTAGATTATGACAGCTCTGTAAGTTTTGGTTGGTTGGTTGGTAATGCAGTTTTCACTTTGTTTGTATATCTTTGACGTTTGTGGATTTTAACGCGATTTAACCTTTATAACCAAGGAGCTGTGATGCTATTTTACCTCTTGGTCGTGATCTGTAGAATATATGACCTCGAGCAGGTCACTGCGAATGGACGAAATGTGAAACCTGTCCGTCGACTAAAATATTACATTCTGGGACTCATTAGAAATAGAGTGTTAATTTTTTCTTGAATTGGATCCACAAGGTCCAAAATTATGGGCAAAACCGATTTTTTTTTGAAATATTCCTGTCCGAGATGTGAAGACCCTTGAAAACTTTTTCCAACCCGTTTTCCCAGATGGAAAAGTACCAAAATCCAATCGACAGACAACAGGATTTTTTTGGGCCACTGAAAATTGGAAACAATTCCAAAATTTGATGTTTTTTCACCTAATTTTTGGAATTATGGAGAAAATGTCTGTCAACCATTTTTCCTGCTAAATGGACCCATAAACAATGGTGAAAAACAATCGACAGACCATTTATTTCTCAATTATTGTTCACTCTTCAAAAATTTCCAAATTTTTCCAATATTTTTTCATGGACAATTTGCATTTATTTTTAAATGACTTGAAACATCACCAACGTATTTTATCCAATATTCGAAAGTCATCATCAATAATATTTTTTTTAAATTTCCATTGTATGGGCATTTGTAAATAATTTTCTGAATAAAAAAATATGTAATTGTTATATAATCACTCCACCTGTTCGTGATATATTACTAAACACTTATCACATTACGGGTGTCAATTATAAAACAAAAAACATATCAAGATACCCCTGGAAACAATGCCATTTATTGAGATAATAAATAAATAATATATAGGTGACAATAACAGTAACGAGTAATAACAATAAACAACATAAGCCTAATAAAAACAAATAAAAGTCAATATTAATACAGTAACACAATAGAGTAACAATTTT
Source organism: Tetropium fuscum (assembly GCA_964058915.1). NCBI lineage: Eukaryota > Metazoa > Arthropoda > Insecta > Coleoptera > Cerambycidae > Tetropium > Tetropium fuscum. The sequence continues at coordinate 91,116 of CAXKVY010000896.1, forward strand.
ATTTATTTACACGTAACCTAATTAAATATTTTCCACATAACCACCACCATTCTGAATACACATTTGGCATCGCTTTATAAAATTGCTTCTCACCCTTTGAAATATATCACCATTTTGGTTTAATTCCTCAATTTTTACACGTATGCATTCTTTTAACTCATTCATATTATTAAAACCCCAGTTTCGTATATATCTTGTTTTATCGTACCCCAGAGAAAAAAAATCCATAGGTGTTAAGTCCGGACTTTTAGCGGGCCAATGTATAACACCGTGCCTTCCTATCCAAATAGGATATTTTCTGTTTAGGTATTCGGTGACGTTCCTTGCAGAGTGTGGTGGTGCTCTATCCTGCTGCCAAATAACAGATCTGTTGTCCACTAAATTAATATTATCTAAATAATTTTCAACTGGATGTTGAAGAATATCCACATAACGTTGTGCATTTAAGGGCCCTTTTATAAATACAGGACCTACAATAGCATCCTTGTGGATGCCACACCACACGTTTACAGTTTGGTATCCTTGTTTTTTTAATTTTTTTTACAATATGTGGATTTTCCGCTGCCCAGTAATGTGCATTTTTTCTGTTAAAAATTCCCGCAGTAGAAAAACTGCTTTCGTCAGTCCAAAAGACATGACTTAGAAACTAGGATGATTTGGATGGATTTTCAGCAAAATATAATAACGCGTTGAGTTCTGTGTCTTCTCCTGTTTTTGTTTTGTTCTTCGCCTTTCCCGTTTCTTGTCTCTCAGAGATTCGGTATTCCTAAACTTTGCATAAATGTTTTTAAAACTATTTTTGGAAGGAGGCAGCCTTTCTCGAAATAGCCTAACATAGTCCCTCCGAGCAAGAGACTTATTCTTGTTGCACTGAATATAAATTTCAAGTAACTCTTTTTGCTCTTCCAATGAATATACCATTTTCAAAATAACTTGCTTCTTTACGAACACTACGTATTTTTTACGCTAATATCTAAGAGAGTGAACTACTATCTCACAAAAAACTGGATGACATCTGTCAACAAATAAACAATGCAAATATGCATTGTTTCCAGAGGTATCTTGATATTCTTATTTTATAATTGACACCCGTAAAATCATGTTGTATTTTCCACCCTGTATATTTTACGAGATTTTTAATATCTGTTCTCAGATTATAAAAATTCATCAAAAACTGTGTCTACTCCTTTTTTGAATGAGTTAAATCGGCAAAGGATAAGTGAGATAAGGGGGTGTCAATCTTAAGAGACTTACCCGGTACATAAAATAAATAAGATAAAATAAATAAGAATGCTCAGAATCCTACATCAGACTAATCACTCTCACCAAAATCACTATCTTCACTTGAATCATCATTGAGATCGATAACTCCGGAACAAGAAATTGTCTATAAATATCTTCTTCTTTTTTTACGTGATCTATGCATTTCCTCCAATCATCGGCTGTTATGTTGTCCACCTTTTCTGCTATCAAGTTAATGGTGGTGTTGCTGAATTTTGGTGCGGTATTTTTTCTTCTGATTTGAACCTTTAGTTGCGCCCATATAAGTTCGATGGGATTAAACTTGCAATGATAAGGCGGTAAACGTACAACCATATAGCCTTTTTCTTTGGCGAACTCGTCAATCCGGTGCTGTTTTGAGAATTCTTTTGTTTTCAAAACTTCCAAAAGTTGTTTTTTGGTACAGCTTGGTTCGAAGTGTAAATCATTTGTGTGTAAAAAATTCTGGATATCCTCTTTTTTTGAAGCAGCATTTGGAATTTTTGTAGCCTGAACCGAATGATAACTTGCGTTATCCAACACAATCGCTGTATTTTGAGGTAGGTTTGGTAGTAAAGTTTCCATAAACCATTTTTCGAAGATTTCGGCCGTCATATTGTCACGATAATCCAGTTTAGCGTCTGCGACATTTTTTGCAGACAGAAGCAAAGCATTCTCTACCCAACCTTCTTCTGAGCTTGCGTGCGAAATTATGACGCGTTTTCCACGCGACGGCGGTACATCAAGAACACACCCCCTAAACATGAAACGTGTAGGAAACATTTCAAATCTGCAGAAGAACTGTGCAAATGTAACAATATTTACAAATATCACTGTGACGTATCAGAAATGTTCTTTACGAAACATTGTAAATTGAATGTTACATAAATGTTTCAACTGAAACAACGTGACGCAATAATTTTAATATTTCTCTGTTTTTTATTAAACAACAGACAAATATCTGCGTTATTTTTGTTTTATCATGCCATATTTTGTACTTTATTAACGGTCCATTTGCGTTAGTGACTTTGTTTTTCTTTGAATGCCGCTGTTAGAATGACTATTGGAAGCACTGCGATGAGAAGGCGCGTGAAACAAAATAACCAATCCGCGACGCGTCGTAACAGATTCGTTTACAGTCGTCTGATGTCGCCAACAACGAGCGACGATGTAGTAGCGCAACGATTATAGACCAACAGGATTGCTTATCGGCCACGTGTTGTTAGACAAGATCTGACGTCAGCGGTTAAGTTCGGACGGCATCCTTTTGCGCCAACGGTCGATTCCAAATTGATGCTTGGTCAGATAACACTTCTCTAGGCACGATGTTAATGTACAAATGACGCACTACACAAACGCCGGGAAATACACCGGTGGGGCAATGATCCTACGCCGTACGTATCCGCTGACGTCAAAAGCGTGGTGGGGGCCTACGAGATTTATCTAACGTTGCGCTTGCGCTTGTGGGGATAAGGTTTATGTTTAGCGTTGCATCATGTCGGACATGGCGAACTTGAACTTGTCGTTGTATCTACTTGCCGATCTCCGCGAATACGAATATGCAGAAATTGTGTAAAAGTAAATAAGTAATTTGCTAAATTATATTATTCAAAAGAAACAGGCCATGTTGCAAGTGGAAAATCACTCAAACTGTGCTTTGGTGAGTACATATAATTATTATCGTAGGCTTTCCTCACTGCAATTATTTTTTAAATCATTTACATCTTTGCTGTGTAACATCGCAATAGTTAGCACGACATTGTTTTTATATGCTTCGTAAATGAGACGTCTTATCTTCCATTTTCAAGACTTTTTCAGAGCCAGCGTCTCTTCTTATCTTCCGTGGTTGAACACCATTTATGACAATATTTCTTACTGTGGATGGTGGAACTTTCGTCATTCGAGAAACTTTTGCAATTGCCCCACTTTCTCCCTCCTCATTTTTAATGTAATCGAATACATTCAGAATTAATTGTTTGCATTCGACAGGCAAATGTACACGGGAACGCAAATCGTTGTCTACTTCCGGGAACTGCACAAGTTGGCCATGTTCGTCTTCTTGATCCACCTGCACTTCTTCAAAATCACCATTTACTTCCCACGGTCTGAACATTTTATAGTGGTCTAGAAAATTGGGAATGACTTTTTTCACTTTTATCAATTGCACCAAGAAAATAAAGCATCCACAACCGTATGGCACGAAGTCTAATGACTAACTACGGCCATAATCCGAAATATCCTTTTAAATGGGTAGGTAATTTTCTCCATACCAACAACCTCAAATTTGAACGACTTCCAGGAAAGACATGTGTTTCGGTTACCTACACACTACAGATGGTCGGAAAAAGTTTAATACGGCTCATAGTTGTACGGCCAAAGCTTTATTGCAGTGGATCGCAGATAATGCTGCTAATGATGTTGTAAACGGCTTAAGAAAGCAAAGCCATAAACGCACTGAACCCATTGGAGTACTCTATAGCTCGCGGCTAATGTGAGTAGATTGACGCTGCATTTTTCATTCGTTTGTTACTCTCGTTGTTTTGTGTCATAGCTGGTACAATGGGGCAGGGGTTTTTATAAGCACAGAGTGACCATTGAGCCAAAAATTGTCTGTTTAATGTTGCTGAACTTTATCGGACAAAATCCCGCCTTTGTTGGTATCGAAATAAGAGGAATTAAAATGGGAAAGTACGTAATAATATAGGTAATATTAGGTGTAACGCCTAATATTCGGATTCAATTACCTACTAAACTGAACAAGTAATGAAACATGAATCAAACATTTTTCCTACTTTAAAAAAATGTGCAAATGTTCCATTGTGCCAGCATTTTTATATCAAAACTCAATCTCATAGTAGCGCAGTGGCAACGTTCTGTGAATTTGTAGCGAAAACAATCTCAAGGCCTCAACTTCGTCCTTATGTCTATCTATATGACATGTGATCTTGATGTGTAAGTACTTAATCTACATTTTCTCATAAGTACAATTTATGATTTATTTTCGTATTTTTTTAATTAATCTCTTTTATTACGATGTAACATCTTACCAATTTCTCAACGTTGACGTAGTTCTGCACATACAGTAAAACGGACCACCAGTGAGTCTTACAGGGGTTTTGAAAAGTAGATTCTATGTAACGCCAGTATGGGCCTGAGCCCATATATTTGATTAACGTTGCGCTTGCCAGCACTGCAGCTGCAAGTGGTGGAGTTAACCTAAAAATATAAATTAGTTACGTTCAAGACGATACGCATGCAATTGACCATACTAGTTAGGTTATGAAAATCCGGGCGCGAAATTTGAAATGGGTTCCTAAACACACTTCAGCAAATTTGACTGCCATGTACTTATTTCTTATGGGAGATTCAAAAGTGTGATCTTCAGACGGGAATTTCTCGGGTTTTTAGCATTTTTTAGTATTTAAACCTATTATACGTGACACTTTAAACATATTTCTCTACAATTCAAGTCCAAATAATTTTTTTAGACCTATGAGTTAATTAAATAAATGCTTTTAAGTTAAATTGTCTGTTTTCCATGGACGTACGTCGCGTATTAGTTTTAACATTTCTTACGCAAGAACGCCAGGCCAGCTGTAAAAGTAAGGTTAAGGGTTATGTTATGATTTTGTCGGTGGGTTGTTTATTTGTTTATTACTATTTTGGTCGATGTTTATCGATTTTTTACATTAATGATGTAATAATATAACTACTATGTACACTTTTAAGAAAGAATAATGGAAAAAATGGGCTTAAATGTGGATTTCTCCATATAAATAATAATCCGGTAAGTACCTACCTAGTACCGGATTATTATTTATAAGTATGGACATTTTTGTTATGTAAGGTTTTTCATTATCTAACTAAACAGATACCGCACAGCAAACTTGATGATACTAATGGAAAAGCCTTGGAAAAACAATGGTATTGTGGTTTATATCTTTCGATCGAATAGATTTTCTGCACTTATTTTAAGATTTTTAAGTTAACTTAGATACGTATACTAAGACTACATATTCTGGCCTCTAGGAAAAAATCACTTATGGTTCCGAGTTTGATTAGGTAGGTACTCTATTTTCGCCCATTTTCCAACCGACACTCAAAACCAATTATTTGCTTTCAGAAAAACACAGATAAGTCTGTGAAAACCAAAACGTAAAATAGGTAAATCAAAATAAAATGAGGTTAAAAGTTACCTACGGTTCATTCAATATGTATGTATAGTTAACTGACCCCATATAAGATATCGCGCAGTTGCCACATGTAATTCTCAATTTTCTCAGTATTCAATTAAAATATCAAATTCCGCAATACTATATTAAAGTTGTATATATTATTTATGAATGTTATTAAATAATAATTGTGCACGCAATAATATATTATAGGCCAAGATGTTACGTTTTTACATTTATATTCGTCTACTCTAAATATGACAATTACGTAAACATCTATTTTTATAGTTAAAAGCGCCAACGCCTATCCACGACCTTTCCAATAACGAATAATCGAGCAGTATATCTCTTTTTAACTTATTGGAATCGTATCTCTCGGATCGGGATCGGATTCTCGGATCGAATAGGATCAGGTTCGCATATCTTACAGTGGCGTGTTCGCGAGAATTGCTAATATATTATTTATATACCTACCTATGTAGGTATACATCGCTACGAGAGTTGAAATAAAAGAGGATGGCGGTTAGCAAACATGTTTGTTCGTTTCGTATGAAACTTTATGAAGCTTTATTTACTAGATAGGATAGGCATGTTAAAAACATTTAAGGAAAATATTATTTGACGGCAAAAATGGATAGTGGGTGTTAGAGCAGAGCCGACTTTAACAAAAAAAAGTTGATTTATGGGTACTCGAAGTAGGTACTGACGTGTACTGAGGTAGGTAGGTACCTATTACATCCTCCACTTAAGACATTTCTCAAATAATTTTATCCAAAAAATATTCCAGTGCTTGAGGCCGCTAGGTTATAAATGCTAAATGCAACGATATAAGTTAGGTTTTTTATTGGGATTTACAAAAATGAAAACGCTCTCTGGTTTATTACGTAAGTAGGTACCTATTGTCCATTGACTTTATTTTTATGTAGGTACCTACCATCCTAGAACACAAATTAATAATTTACATCAGTGGGCAAAATTAAAAGTTCTATAGACTGTTTATAAAATTATAACCGTGTACCTATCTAGCCACAAAAGAAAAGAAAATTTTCAATGACTGTAAAATACCTCAAGGTCAGTTTCTAATTTTGATTGGCTGTAAAAAGTGTGTGTATTGGAAATCGCTTTGCGATGAGAAGCTGGTAGGTAGGTATGTATTGCATTTGTAATGATTTTTAAAAATGTATTGAATTTAGTCTCGGTTTAGTTATGTAGGTACCTATTAACAAACAAGCTCTGATCTTTGTCAAAGCTTGTCTGTTAATAATCTTTGTCTTTGTTGAGTGTTAACGATTTGGTAGATTAGGTAGGTACCTACTTACACAATAAATATGATTGTATTTCAATCGCAAGTATATTTATTTTATTTTTCCGTTTTATTTTTCTCGACTACTTAGCCGTTTTGTACATATTTATTTTTGTTACTTGTGGGAAATATGGCTACTGGCGAACCACCCACTAAGAAATGGTAACGCTTCTTGAGTGGTGTGGAAACTTGCATTCAATATCAGCTGTGGTGTTGAAAATATGCATATAAAAACCTTCTACTTTCACCCCCCTAAGAAAAAAAAAGTCTACGCCAATGAAAAACATTGTGTAGGTCAGGGTTGCCGGTCGTTCAACTATACGTACATATTGTACGAACTGTAGGACACAAATATAATATAAATTCAGCGATGTTGCCACAAATATTGCCGGTTTTTAAATTAACACAGTGAAATTATAATTTATTATGTAAGAAACTCTTATTAAAGAAGTGTGTCCAAAACTTTACAGTACCTATACAGATACTGTGGTATCAGGGTTGCCAGATCGTGCCGCTCAAATTCCCCGGTCGAAATTAAAAAATCCCTCAAATTCAGTTTTCAAAAAAAAAAATCCCCAAAAAATGTATTTTTTAATTTTGTAGATTATTATTCGATATTCATGGATTTTAATAAATTTTCTTGACTGAAATATTTTCCGCACATGGATCGGAAATACCCCTAAATAAGCTGTTACAAATAAATCCCCAGGAACTAGAAAATATTTAAGGCAAATAAAAGTGACTTTTTTTTTATTTGCCTTTTTTTATAATAATTTTTTTATTTCTCAAATGAAAGAAAGAACTATAAGTATAAACAACAGGGAAAACAAGATTAAAAATATAATATTTCATGAAATGATTAGTATATTTAACCTAAATGTCAGACATGAAATCCCCTGTTATTCCCCCAAGTAGATATTTTTCCCCAGAATAAATCTCCAGGAAAAATAACCCCGAAGAAAATAAAATCCCCTGCCTTTTGGGGAAAATCCCCTAATCTGGCAACCCTGTGTGATATCTACCTCTCAAGGACCAGTCAAACCCCTTCCTCTCTGAACCATTGGATCAAGCAACAACATACGTTTTTCATACAAACATCGCCTTCTAAAATTGGTAATATTTTTATTTTGGTAATATTTAATCAATATTTTAACACTCTCAGTCAAATAAAATATCAAACAATGTATTTATTCAACTTTTGAACGCCCTGAACTTGAGTCCCCATAAGACATCAATATATTAATTTTTAAACTAGGAACCCGCGGCAATTTGAGATCATAACCTAACTAATATGGTCAATAGCTTGCCATGGTAAAATGAATCGCTTAGACTATAAATTGGAAACCGAAGTTTTTCGAGATGGGATACCAAGACAAAGATATCTATACAAAAGTGAAAGATATAATAGAATAGATAGAAGAAATATTTCTCTATAAGATGTAATCTGATCATTTCCCCAAAATTAGTAGGTTTTAAATAAACAGTAAATAATTGTAGTAATAATTATCGAGATGCCGATATTCTTCGACTCTGCATATTATGATCAATTCAATAAGAAACAATTCTAATAAACTAGTGACAACGTATATACCGTATACCTATCACAAAGTAGTGACAAGTAACAAGCAGAAGCCGTTTTCGGGAGCGCGTGCGGATGGTAGTTTACAGATTCAGAATTTAATCCAAACGACTACGTTCGGGCTTGATTGAAGCCGAATATTGCCGAAAGGGAACTCCAATCTGAAACTCGATGATTTTATATCGAATGGTATATAATATATACATGTGATTTTGTTTTATTTATAGGTGATCTATTTTCAAACAAAATTGTAACCTACCTTAAATATCTGTGGATGTAAAACTTAAATATGTTGAATTTCACTCCATTCTGTTTAGCTTTTATAAAACCATAGGCAACAAGAAGCCCGCCAACAAGTAAAAAGCTGTCAACTGAAAGAGTTCCGCTTACTATCGTCATACTCCGTAGATCATCAGCCCACTGGAAAATTAATTACAATTTTACAATAATACACAATTTGTAGATTCTACTATTATTGCCTATGCTAATTTTCTATTTTTATAATAATTATAAAGATGTTTCTTACATCGATAATGTCTTTGTAGTTGACTATTGGGAATGCAGTGCTATATGTTGAAAATGTGTGTGCAAGGATAACCCACAGCATACTTAGAGCTTTAACACCATTTATGCAACTGAGATCATTCGAGTTATGACTAATTTTAAGGAGTTTCCTTCCATTTCTGTATACAGAAAATGCTACAAGTAGCTCAAAAGGTGGTTCTAAAAGGTTTCATATTAATATCAAATATCTTTTAGGAGAATCAACATCAAGAAAATATTATTATACTTTCTGGAAATATAGAATATCAGGCTTCTATGCAGGGCAATATATACTATGTGGATATGGAATGAACGTGACATATGATATTATAGTTTCCCAGAAAGCCAAAATGAAAAAAACTGTTAATTATTAGTATTTGCATCTAAGCTAAAATTATAACTAAAATGTCATATTACCTGTCCCTTTTGAAATGTAATATAGCTCACATGCCGTTGATACCAACAAGAGAACGATAAAAAATGAAAAAACTGCTCTGGAAATAACATAACTTGTTAGTAGGTCAAAGAAAACACTGCAATTTCGAAGGAACATTTCGTTTTTGTCTATTAAATCACGTAAATATATAAAATGTTAGAAGTAATTTGGGGTTCGTAACAAAAAATGCAGTAGCAAACGAATTATTTAGAAGTTGCATATGTTCTTCTTAAACAAAATATATTTTTTAAATATATGTACCATTCATCATTATTTACATGTAACGAAAATATTTACTAGAATCGGACAGAACGTTATTCAGTTTTGTTTCAACTGCAAAACGAACCATGTAATGATATACTTACATTGTTGCAATAGCTCCATCACTTAACGGGGGGTGTGCATCTTCTTTAGTCTGGCAAAAGGCATGTGCTGAGCTAATTAAAACACTCATTATTTCCTGCATGTCTTCATTTGAGCAGTCGCTAGGGACACATATGGCCCACGAAGGGCCGGTAAACGAGCCAGTGTTCGCGTTTCGAGGTTGTATACCGGTTATTTCCGCTGCTCTTTCCCTGGCATTAATCTGCACAACAAGAAATAGTTGCTATTAGTTCTTAAATTACGCAACAATCGCCAATCGTTAAGACTAACATAGTTTTTTTCCATTAAATTTTGTGTAACATATCAGTTGTATAAAATAGCAAGTTAGAATTTAAATCGTACTCTATACCGTGGTCCCGAAAGGGGAGGAGTGATTCATGCATAATATCACACCACAATCACAATTGAACGGTCTGCCTATTAGTGTGCAAATTTGTGTACACTATAGAAATTATGGGCAGAACTCATTGATAACCGGGTCTACCGCTAAGTGCGCCGCTATAGCAAATGCAACGTGTTTTCATTTGTGAGTTTTAGGCGGTCCTAAATTAAATGAAATTTCATTGGACAGAGGCAAAGACGCGAGATTTCTGTGGATATATTGACGCATGCGCTGTTTCATGTTTTGGCCCGACAGTGGCGTTTCATTGTGCCTTATGCACGGTCGATTCGCGATATAAATTAATTATAATATTGTGTTATACGCGAGTGTTTAGTGTTTTTATGCGATGGAAGCGACGAATCCGAGTAGTAGTGGTTCTAAAACCAAACCAATAATTCCAATCGTACGCGACCGAATTTGACAGGAGGAGATCTGAAAATGATCAAAAATGTATACGAGGAATATTGGAACGGTATTCTGGAATCACTAAAACTGAGGCAGTTGATATATGCGCGTCGTGGACAAAAGTCTGTGTGAATAGTGTGTATCGTGCGATTACAGATGAGGAACCCATTGCAAAAAAGAAGAAAGCGGAAACTCGTGGCAGAAAGAAAATTGACGTCGACGAAGATGTCAAATACGCAATTCGCCGGATTATCCATGGTTTATTTTTAAAAAATGATATTCCGACACTGAAGATAATTTCACTTGCTATTTCTGACGATCAATCTTTACCCAAGTTATCTCGGAAAGTTCTTTTGAGAACTATGCACGAGATGAATTTTCGTCATATAAAACGAAAGTCTTATTGAGAAAAATTAAATCGTTTTATGGCGAAGAAAATATTTGGAAAACATGCGAGATTTTCGGATGTCAGACAGAAAAAATTATTATTTAGACGAGACATGGGTATACCGTTTCAAACGAAGGGCATACCGTTTCAAAAGTATGGCAGGACTGCAATATTAGTAATAGAAGACATGCATTTTTAGAAGGATACTCTACAGTACCCAAAGCACTATCTGGAAAAGGACGACGGCTGATAATTACGCATACGGAAGTGCAGCAGGCTTTCTGGAAAATAGGTTAAATGTGTTTGAATCGTGGCGAACAGGAGATTACCACGAAGATATGACAAACGAGGTCTAAAGAAAACGAAGATAAAGAAAACGTATAGAGTATACATATCACACATTTTTAGAACCATCTAATAACAGTATTTTTCTTAACACTTTAACTGCCATGTGTATCTCTTAGCATACACACAAGGTGGGGTCCAAATCGCCGCGTGTATATTATGGTATATATACACAGTCGAATACGCACATTTCGCGATGTGTATTCTACAGTAGCACACTTTACATGCTTTTCATGGGATATTGGTTGGCATGGCGTAAGGCAATCTGAAAATTATCTTAGCCCCCACTTTTACTAAAATCGTAATTTTGTATTCATTATTGAATTAAAATGGATCATTATATTATGAAAATAAAACCAAAACGACAATTTTGGAAAGCATAAGCTTTAACCATAAGCTTTATTATTAAGAAAAATAAAAATACACTGCGCAACTTATTTAACGCACAACCAAAAAGTTAACTCAAATTTGACGTTATGTATTATCGACAATTTTTGTTCGTTTTGGTCGATTTTTTTTTCAAATTGTAGGTTTTTCTCTTAGGAATATCACTGTCTTAGTTGTTTTGGTAAAACGAATGATTTTGATATTATACCAGGTGCTATAAAAATGTTATGTTTTTTTCCGAAATTTCAAAACGTCCTGTGGGCTATACAAGGTATTGCAAGTTATTGCAATTATAGCCAATTTAAAGCCTCATGTTTTTTCTACATTTTCTTTTTTTATTCATTTGTTTATCTCTGTTACCTCATAAAATATCCAATTTTTGAGTTGACGTGATTTTTTATTAAATTTATTAACTTTCTTTTTTGTCAAGTGCTCATTATTTATTACTCATTATACTGGTTCAATGCCTCATTTTGCGTTCTGTTTTCCTTGATATCTTATAATTTATTGAGATGCAAGGTGTTTTAGAAGAGAAAAAGGTCTTAAAAGGACAAAAACCCAAAAACATACCTAGAAAAATGGATTGCTTTAATCAATAAAACAACGAATAACAGGAAACATAACAAAACTAAATAGAGAATTAGTATCTGGTGTTTCCACCCCTTCCGCGAATGACCTCCCGACATCTTTCGTTCATACTTAAAACCAAAGTTCTGATTAGGTTCTGATCTAGGCCATTCCATAATTCGACTAGGCGTCCTTCCAATTCTTGTAAATTTTGGGGTTGTCGTCCCTCACTTCGTAACCGCCTACCGATAAAATCCCAAACATGTTCAATGGGGTTAAGGTCGGGGCTACGGGCTGGCCAGTCTATGTGATCAATTCCTACTTCTTCAAGATAATTTCTCACGATAAGACTCGTGTGGGGACGCGCATTGTCTTGCATAAGTAAAAAATTGGGTCCTATATAGGGGGCATAAGGCAAAACATGTGCTTCAAGAATGTCTGTGATGTATCTGTCAGAATTAAGATTTCCATTCACAGTTACCAAGTCCGTTCGCCCAGTCAAAGATATTCCGCCCCACACCATGACGGATCCGCCTCCATATAAAGTTGTGTGCAAAAAATTGCATTGACTGTATCGCTCATCGGGTCTTCGGAAGACGCGATTACGTCTGTCACAATTATACAAACTGAACCTTGACTCATCAGTCCAAAGAATACGTTCCCAATCTGCTTCCATCCAATTAACATGCTCATTGGCAAAATTCAATCTGGCTCTTCGATGATCTACTGTTAATGCGGGTCCTCGAGCAGCAATCCTGGGTCTTAAATTTGCCTCCCTCAGTCGTCTGCGTATTGTTTGAACGCATATGAGTGGACCACCTGCGTCTTGATAAATCGTTGTCTTACAGCATTTACTCTTAAAAAGCGATCCTGGATAGCAGAGGTAACACGAGATCTACCTTGACCGGCCCGTCTGGAATGTTCTCCTGTTTCCGCGTACCTTTGAAATGCTCTCGCTATAGTTGTGTGAGACACTCCCAACCTTCCAGCTATGCGGTTGTAACTCCACCCTTCACCATGTAATGTAGCTGCCTCAACACATCCATCACGAGTTAAATTTCTGGTTTGGCGTTCCATTATTCACTAATTATTGCTGGACTGTCAACAAAAAACTAATGACAGAGTTGTCAGTTTATGACGTGTAATCTTCGATTTCCATAGCTTGCTAGCTGTTTGAGTTGTCCGATAAATGCATTTCACGTGAATAAAAGCATATGATTTTTCAAAACGGTGTATTTCATGAAGTAACAGAGATAAACAAATGAATAAAAAAAGAAAATGTAGAAAAAACATGAGGCTTTAAATTGGGTATAATTGCAATAACTTGCAATACCTTGTATAGCCCACAGGACGTTTTGAAATTTCGTAAAAAAACATAACATTTTTATAGCACCTGGTATAATATCAAAATCATTCGTTTTACCAAAACAACTAAGACAGTGATATTCCTAAGAGAAAAACCTACAATTTGAAAAAAAAATCGACCAAAACGAACAAAAATTGTCGAAAATACATAACGTCAAATTTGAGTTAACTTTTTGGTTGTGCGTTAAATAAGTTGAGCAGTGTATTATACGAAATTACAAAAATATTCAAATTTAGAGGTAACGCAGCTATGTTTTTGGCAATATATTGTGTTTTTCAAAAAAGCATTCTAAACAAAGAAATTTTTCTACACACAAATGGCATTTAGTAGTGACCTGTTTCGTTTTGCTTATTGCATATTTCCGTATACACGTGGCGTAGAAACATTTTCTACACCTCCATGCCACGTGTATATTTTTTGTACACTAGGCAAAAAGGCATAAAATAAACAAAGTCAAAAAAACTGAATGTAACTAGTCACAAAAAATAGTATTTTAAAAACATTACTGAAAAAAAGTATCACGGCGTCAGAGGATCTGAATTCGGCATGGCAGTCAAAGTGTTAAGATAAAAAAAACATCACAAGTACACTTAAAAACAATGTTAATAACTTATTATATTTTATTTCATTTTTTTTAATTCTGCCCCTCTAAAATGATACGCCCATGGAATTTCGTTCCCCTGTGCGTATATCGTATATCTGGATATACTCGTTTATACGGAGACGAATCATCAAGTTGCACAACTTTTTACAGACTACTTGAATTTTAATTCTTACTTCCATTATTACTTTGTAGACAATGACAACATGACATTTCAGCTAAATATTATCATATTAATATTATTAGTTTGACAATACCTACATGATTCTAAACATTTTAAACAATATTTTTATATGGTCCTAGGTGATCTCCAAATTATAACCCTTTTATGTAATTAGACTAATGATTCGAGAATAATTTACAATAAAAAAATACTTTTCCAGATTAAGAATTGTGACTTTTGTGTTCACACCGCTCATAAATAACTAAACAATGGCAATAAATTATGTGAAAGCTTACAATGTTTGCTGCACGATGTGAAAATGGAATTTGATGTAGATAAATAGCGACCCTGAATACAAAAGCATTTTCATTTAAAAATAAGGAAGTGTATATCTTTAACCTGAAAATTTTAGTAGAAAACTATACCGTGGAAAATTCATTAAAATATAATTATGCCAACTTATATTTGATGATAAACTTTCTGAAACAACTTGATTGAATCCTGGGAACAGCATCCTCGATAAAAATATAATCTCTTGAAACTTTATTAGTTTTAAAATGGAACAGGATTAATATCATCCGTTTTGTTTAAGTTTTTATCAATTAATCACCCCGGTAGGCATAAAAACCGTCAAAGTTTTTCGTGAACACTTCAGGCGCCTATTCACCTCAATTTAAATTGCTCCCAATTCTAGGCTAAGGTTTAGCCATGTCATTCAGTTGAAGCCTACCGGCCAAATCGCACTTAATTCGCATGTTTTAAAATTGCTTTCCGAGCTGAAACATCAATGCAAAATTATTAGATTACTGCGTTTGAGGAATTTGTTTGCGATGCTTTCGATTCATTATTTTTCATGTTTTATAACACACTAATTTTTGTAGTGGTAATTAATTTACAGCTATAATGAGTTTTAATGGTTTGCATGATATAATCACAGTTTTTGTTGCTCCGGTCGAAATTTACAAAACCCCCTTATAACGTATCTATTAAATGTAGAGTTGCCATAATGTTAAAGGAAGATCACAAAAAATGCTACAGATGTAATATCTAAAACAAAACACGAGTCTTACTTTTCTGGGATGACTTCTGGCTCTTCAAAATATTCCTCAGCCTTCTTGAATATTTAGACCAGAGCTGAAGCCTTTGAAAATGGTAAAAAGTGAAAAAAAATAATAGTAGCATGAAACCAATTGGAAAAGGAAGATAAAGGTAGCCACACACATACAGTTTTTCCTCAAGGTGAGAATTTCCTCAAGGTGTGTGGTGAAGACCTTGAGGCTGCTGGTAGACTGTACAGGCCACAAAATCCTATTCGAAAAACCATTGTGAATAACTGTACAGGCCTGTCTGAACAGGCCAATCTCGATGTGTGTGGTAGTATCGTAAATCCATTTAGCAGTTTTCCGATGTGCAGCCTGCATGATTGTTTAAAAATGACCCGTCAATTTGTAGAAGACTTCATTAAAATATACGAAAGTGAGCCTTACCTTTGACAAACAAAGTGTAAGTAATACCACGACAGAAATAAGAAAGATGCCGGATATTGCAAAAAGAGATTGATCCGAATGCTACAAAAGATGCTGCCATTAAAAAAAATAAATAACCTAAGAAGCGCCTACAGAAAAGAAAATAAAAAAATTAAGTTCGCGAGTTTTAGCACACTTTGTCACCATAAGCCAACCAATTACCGCCAAAGCATCATCGTCCGTAGATGCCATTGCTATACGAGTCACGAACTGACGTAAAAACCTTTAGGAATCCCAGCCCGTGTGTGGGCACCGTTCGGATTAAGGAAATCCTCAAGGCCTACTGCGCAGTTTTGCCTTGAGAAAAAACTGTATGTGTGTGGTCGCCTTAATATAACAAAAATTAAAGGAAAAGTAATTTACGGGCCATCTGAGGCCGGGAAGTGGAAGGGGGTGAGTTTTTAAGGGTAAAAAACGGTTTATCTCGATTTCCGGCAAAACTACAAGTCCTATGGAAAAAAGTTAAATGGCAAAATTGTAGGTAATAAAAAGATCTACAACTTTTGTATTTACACTTTTTTCACATAACCTCAAAATTCTTCTGCTCAAATAATATAATGGCGTTCATGTAACAGTTCCGGTTGAACTGAATAAATATATAAATACGAATTTTCGTAAAAAAATGGGAATACGTGGTTCTTGTCAGGTATCTCCTGGCAAAGGTCCATCAATTGTCATTGCTTCATACATTAATGTACCTATTTGTCTATATCATGATTATTGTTATTTTTTTTATCAGTCATTCACCGCAGAAAATCAATTAATCACAAGTGGTGATAAATTTCAGTAGATTACAGCTGCTCGTGACCGTTGATAGGTATCGTTGCGTCTGGCAAACGAGTAAATTTTGGTTCTTATAGTAGGTTACTGTCATTCTACTATGAAACACGTGTATTTGATTGTGACTATAAGAGTACCTATCTATTTTTCAAAAATTAATAATATTTTAAACAAGCAGGTGAGTTTTGTAAACTGAAAGACACGCCAAGTGATACTAATTAAAATTAACTAAATTTTGCAGTAATTTGTCATAATTTGCTTACATGTTTTTGGTAGATTTCCAGCTCGCTGGTTGAATTACCAGTCATGCCTGTACTTAGAGACAGGGATCCTAAGCAATACCTTCCTTTGATCTGGCCGTCGTTTGATTCTGTATCCAGGCATTGGGCAAACGCACCCACCTCACCGTAATTGTACGAATAAATGAACCCAACAGGAATTTTCGACGTGGCATCGAGCACTAAAACAAATAACCGTTTTAATCATTAATCGATTGCTTTTAATTTTTTTTCCTGGAAAGTTTGCCCAGTTTCAATTGAACCATTACGAAAAATGTTAGAAATTTGATAAAACTGGTTCTGTCTAGACGTCAAAAATAAACGCAATAAATACGATGATGATGATGATGCACCAACATGTTTGGCAATGGGTTTCGTGAATGAAAATAAAAAAGTATCATTAAGAAAACGGCCTCTCCAGTTACATGTAAATAACATTTTAGTACAAAAAATTTATAAAGAAAACAAAGTGCGGCCATACGGAACAAAAATAACTCACAATCTTGAGGATGGGTATCGCGAAAGAAGATTACGATTTTGGTTATTGATTGGCGGAAAATTTATAAATGACAGAGCCTTTCACAGAAACATTTTTTTACTGATGACTCAGTAGCCCAGCAACATGACGAGCACTTTGGAGACAGATGGGTTGAAAGATACGGTCCAATCAAATGGCTAGGTCACCTTACCTATCACCTATGGACTTCTTTATATGGGGCATTTTGATGCCAGAAGTGTACGCTGATGGCCTTTCACACAATTTAAATGTTTTGAAACGAAGAATAAGAGACGTAATCGGAGAAATTAATAGGCCTACTCTAATCCCCAAAATATACGGGGAGTTTAAAAGCAGAGCTAAAAAATGTGATGTGGGGGGAGTTGCTTTATTAATTTTATTAAAAATTTTATGTGTAAAATCTCTCTGTATATGTACTCAAACTAAAGTAGGTACATTTTTAAGAGTCTGAACACAAGCAGATTTTTTTGTGAAGAATACTTTTTTCCGTAAAATGACACAGAAAAAAGTTTTGTGTCTTTTCAACCACATCCATGTACAGTATATATACAGGGTGGTCCAAATTTTACCTGCATAAGTTTCAGAATCGATAGATAATCGACAAGTAATGCGAGTTTGGTTAACAAACTATATGCGAAAAATGCTTCGTTACAAAGTTACAGGGTGTTAAAGTTTACGAAAAACGTTCGAATTTTATTAATATCTTTATAACCAATTGAGATATTTAAATGAAGTTTGGCACGTGTAGAGAGGTAATCTTGGTTCATTTTTTCATGTAATAATATTATTTTCATTTCCACCAGTGGCGTGCCTACGGGTACCGATTGCGATGTGTATATATTTTTAATGAAAAAACAGATACGCCACTGGTTTATCTCAAAATAAATTATATCTGCAATCCTTATTCAATTTAAAAGAAAAAAGTACTCTTGGCTTTTTTTCGTATGACGCAACATTTTCGAGTATACATAAAAACAAAATACCATTACACGTTTTACACATAATTTTAAAATCTTGTTAAATATTTAACAGATTTTACAGGTTTTTTTTACAGAAACTGTCATTGTCAATACATAATTGGCATCTGGTGATGCTATTAATTGCTGTCGATAGAATGCGATTGTTACGACGCAACTTATCACAAGCTTCTTGAATTTTTAAGACTAATTCTTCGCGGTTTCTGACCGGCACCCAGTACACTTTTTCTTTTAGGTAGCCCCCAAATAAAGAAATCAAGTGGGGTCAGGTCAGGCGACCTTGGGGGCCAAGATATAGGTCCCTCATGATTATTCTCGACTTCTCCAGGGAAACGGCCAATCCATTGAATTCCGTAATGCTCTGTTATCCAGTTTCACCCATTCCTCCCGAAATGTGTGATCCATCCATTTGAAACCAACCATTCGCACGTAAATTTAGACGATTTTTATTTTTTTACTCGAAAATATTGCGTCATACTAAAAAAAGCCAAGAGTACTTTTTTCTTTTAAATTGAATGAGGATTGCAGATTTAATTTTTATTTTGAGATAAACCAGTGGCGTATCTGTTTTTTCATTGAAAATATCGCAATCGGTACCCGTACGCGCGCCACTTGTGGAAATAAAAATAATATTATTACATGAAAAAATGAACCTAGATTACCTCTCTACACGTGCCAAATTCCATTTAAATATCTCAATTGGTTATAAAGATATTAATAAAATGCGAATTTTTTTCTTAAACTCTAACACCCTGTAACTTTGTAACGAAGCATTTTTCGCATATAGTTTATTAACCAAACTCGCATTATTTGTCGATTTCTATCGATTCTGAAATTTATGCAGGTAAATATACAGGGTGATCTTTGTCAATCTACCCTAGGCGTATCTCCGAATTAAATTGTAATATCGCTTTATTTGGGTCGAGTAAGTTTCCGGAAAACATCTACCATACCAAAATATTTTCGAATTTCTATCACTTCCGGTCATTACGGAAGTTGACATCAACTTTGTTATTTTAAATGGAACAATCCCATTTTTCTTCCGTTTTTAGATTCTTCTTCAATATTAAGGGTGAGTTTGATAATACAACCCTATCTTGATTTTCAACTGTTTTTGAGTTAATGTTTTTTTAAAATTTTTTTTTACAGTTACAACGTCTTTCTTTATTGTGGTTATCCTCAAACCTAAATGATATAAATTAATGATTTACTGACATCTCCTTAATATTTTAAATGGGTTATCAACAAGTCAGAAGACATTTTGAAAAAAAAAAGACAGAAGCATCTCTTCAATATCACAAATTTAAAAACAAAACTATTTTTTTTTCAATGACAACTTCTTTTTTTTAAATCTTTACATTTGTCGTTCAATCCTTAGTGAAAAATGAAATAACCTGATATCTATGTAAAACATTTTTTTATAAATGTTTTTATTTAATTTTTATTTAATTCAAATTAATGTTGTTTGTTGAAAGAAGACAAATTAAGTTGGACGATGTACGGGAAAAATTACTGGCTCTAAATACGTAAAACTTTTCCATGGTACCGTTGATAAATTCTTGTAGAACCTGCCCTTGAACCAGCTGCCGATATGTTGGGTACCAATTGAATGGTGTGCTAAACCACATAGTGCTCGATCTCCTGATCTAACGCCCTTAGATTCTAACTAAAATCTCGCGTTTATAAAACACCGGTACAGACTCTTGAATATTTACCGGAACGAATATCTACAGCAATAGGAGAGATTCGACCTGAATAATTCTGAAGTTGTTTCGTCCATCGAGAAAATAATATTGGAATATCTCGAAGTAAAAGGACAACAATTCGAACATGTTCCGTTACGTTTTCTGTTGTTTAGATTTTGGTTATTAATTAAATAAAAATATTTGTAAAATAAAAATAATAATTTCCCAGTCAATTTCAGAACATTTTCAGAAGAACAGAAGTAGGTTCTTTTCTTAGTAAGGATTGAACGATAAATGTAGATATAAAAAAATATGGGGTGCCATTTTAATAAAATGAGTTTTTTAAGTTTGTTTTTTCACTTAATTTTAATTATTTTAAAAACTTGTGACTGGTTGATAACCCTTTCAAATATTAAGATGTCAACAGATCATGAATTTAGTTTTGCAGATAACCACAATATAGAGAGAAGCTGTAAAAACAGTATTCCCTAAAGAGCAAAATGCATAGAATCACTCTGTATATTGTTTTCTCATTTCAGCACTCATTTTTCATGAGTATATAAATACTGGGTTCCCCATAATAAACTACCCATTTTAATATTTGAATTAATTTTTTTTTAGTTAACAAAACAAACTTTTTATTTTACTAAATTACAGCTAACTCTTTGGGATTTATGATAACTTATAAATATTTGGCTAATTTAATTCTAGCTTTTAAAAATCACGTCTTCTACAACTTCAACACATTTTTTAATATTGGATAAAAAGTGGTTCATTATACGGTGTAGCAAACCTTCGTCTATTCCTTCAACTTCTTCACGAATTTTGACTTTCAGCTTCTCGATCGTACCTGGACGACTCGCAAACACTTTGGCTTTTAAATATCCCCACAGGAAAAAATCGGGTGCCGTTAAGTCGGGGGACCTCGAAGGCCGAGGCAAATCTCCGAATCGAGAAATGAGTCGGCCATTAAACATTTCTCGCAGGGCCCTCATTGAGTTGCTGGCAGTCTCTAGCATATTAACGTAGCGCTTGGATGTTACTGAGAATAACCGCGCTGTAGGTTATTTTCTTCCTCAAAAAAAGAAGGGCCAATAATACCAAAAGATCCTCCACACCACACAACAACTTTTGGATTATGGAGGTTCTGTGTAAAGATTTCACGAGGATTTTCATTTCACCAGTATCTAAAATTTTGTTTATTGACCATGCCGTTCAAATAAAAATTTGCTTCGTCGGTCATTAGGAGACTGTGAATTGCTCCTTGATGTAAATCCAAAAATTCTTGACAAAATGCTAACCTTGCTTCTTTATCTTGATTGCTAAGGTGCTGTGCCATTTGGTATTTATAGGGATGAAACTTTAAATCCCTATGAAGAATTCGATCTAAGCTTCCCTTCGATATTCCTAGAATGAGGGTTTGTCGATTAGCAGACCTTACAGGACTTCTCGTAAACGCAATTCTAACTCGTTCAATATTTTCTGGTGTACGAACTGTTCTTCGACGTCCAGGCTTCTTCAAATTTTTTACAAAACCATTTTCACGCCAATGACGAACTCATAACCTAACAGTTTTGCGATTTGGCGCGTGACCCCTATTGTGGATATTAAACTGACGCCGGAATGCACGCCTAAATTCTTCTATCGAATTGCTTCTTATGTAAGTTTCTACACAATACACACGTTGTTGGACTGAGTAATCCATGAAAGTTCAAAAATTATTGATGAAAACTAACAAACTTCTCGTAGAAAAATGACGTTCCACGAAATTATTAAATTAAAATTTATTTGTGACAGGAGCCTACTTGATTAATAATTTACTTAAATCCCAAAGACTACAGAAGATAATCCCACAGAGAACAACCTATTTGGTTATCTCATAGGGAATTTATTAATAATATAAAATGGGTAGTCTATTATGGGGAACCCAGTAGTATCACAATATTTATTGTTGTAATTTATATTTAATTTATTTATTTCAAATACATGAATATAGGTATATAATAATAATAATAAATGAATATTTTATGTACCTACATTAAGGTCTATAAGACTAAATTCGCGGAATTATAAATAAATCAATTTATGAATTTAATGTTTGAATATCTTAAAATTGTATAATTACTTCTTTGAGCCCATTGTTCATCCGTTGAGTTTAGGGTTTCAACGTACAACAATAACGATTCGGTGCACTGGTCGGAAACCGTAAGATTGCTCCTGGCATTCTGGAATGTTTGTATAACTGTATTGTATATTTCGGCTAGGGAACTATGTGCGAAAATAATCACCAGTAACCAAACACCCTTCATTGTATAGTATAAAAGCTATTTTCAAATTCTTAATTGACTATTTCCCCCTCATTGTATTCTAGGTATTTATATAATTTTTTTATCGGTGATAGTGCTGATAGTGCCACACCTGTTGCTGTTGTTCCCTCGTAACTCGTGACATCAGTTTACATAGTTTAAACTTTAACTAACATTTAATTCCTAAAAAGTGCTACACCCATGGGCGCCCGCAGGATTTTTTCTCAGGGGAGGGGCAAAGTAGGTAACTTCTGGTTTTATACATACGTTTATTTTTATAAAAAAACAAAATATAACAATAAACTCTTTTAACAACAAATAATATCAAATAAATATTTTTCTCCATAAAATGCCATTTACAAACACAAGAACACAAGTCAAATATTAAAAAATAAATAACAAAAATTAACTTGTAACGGTAGATAATATAAAATAATAAATAATAATAGTATGTTTTACTGTGAACTAAAAACCAGTCTTCTGTTACTTTGGCAGAATTGGTCTAGTATTCTAATAGAAAAATCGGAAATATTTTCTGCACGATTTCGATGGATACTCAACAATGCTAACCCGACAAGTCTGTCTTGCCCCATTGTACTTCTAATCCATGTTTTAATCCTGCGTAAAGTGCTAAAACTGCGCTCTATAGTGCAAGTAGTAGGGGAGGCCAGGGCAAGTTGCGAGACTTTTTAGTTTCCATTTTGTTAGTCTGTATATGGAACAAAAAAAATATTGGTGAATATGTATATATTGGTCTTTAAGGAACATACATACGAAGTTAAAGAATTTAAAAAACAATAGTTGACAGGTTACAAAAAGTTGAAGAAAAAGGTGATCGTGTTGCATTATACCAATAACCCCTCTAATAAGGACAAATTGCTTACTTTAAATATTATAGTGACGTCACGCTCTGAGGGCTTAACCCAGATGGAGGCTAATATACTCTCTAAGCTAATTCAACAGACTTGTCTAGGTCGGTCGAAGCGGCGATGCCAGAATGTGTTCCAGTGCGACGCTTCTCTGCCTATATGTTGTACTGTATTTAGAATGTAAACAAAATAAAGTAGCTTTCTCATTAGTCCCTTATCAAATCAAATTGGCCGCAAAAAGTCATTAAGAAGCAAGCTACAAACAACTCTCGTGTCAATTGTAATTTGGCAACCCTGTTAACGATGTTTTGTTTTGGGTTTTAGTATAGGACTCCGCCACGCGCCAATAAGAACAACAACACCTCTAGAGGGGTTAGGGTTATTGATATTGCCCGCGCGCTTGCCTAGCTTCTAATCGATTCTTGATCTTTTTTAGTTTTGTGCCGAGTGACAACTCCCGAGTGCGTGAGTGCCACTTTGAAAAGGAAGGTTTTATTTACAAAATTTCCCAACAGTATACAAAAACTGGTGAGATCGCTTCAGTTATTTTAATTTTACCCCGGTTAAAAGAAACTAGCGTACCAAGTAAATTTCCGAACTGTCCCAAATACTTCGTAAAAAAAAAAAAATATCGTATCGAAAAAGCAAAGACGAAAAACTTACAGAATTACATGAAATACATTTTCAGACATACATAGAGACATGTCAAAGCTTAACCATGTTGTGAACTTTATGTCCAATGTACTTAAAAATAGAGGACGAAAATGTTTCACAAGGAATTGAATTTATTTCTGATCAACTTAAATTGCGAACATTATCAAAAGAACGTTATAGATATTCCACTACCACTATGGTTTTTTGCTCAATTTTATATACAATTACTCCTCATGCATATAGATGTTTATGAAATCGTGGACCTATAATTTTGCCCCATCCCGAAACAATCAACGGAGTCTGTAATGGTTTTCTAACTGATCCTCATATTGACGAGAAGAAAACTTTTTTAACATATGCACAAAAAATCTTTAAATATTTAAAAGACCAAGACAAATATGTTAGTTTACTAATGGATGAAATTCACATTGATCCATATTTAGATTATAAAGGTGGTAATGTTGTAGGAACTGCAATAAATAATAACGATTCGTTAGCCACATCTGCGTATACATTTATGATTACTAGCATTTGTTCAAATTTTAAAGAAGTTGTTCATATTGCTCCTGTGTCTAAAATTAATCACGGAATTACTTTTCAGTTTTCTTAAAACAATTAACCATCTAGACTCTAATAATTAGACACATCTAATCTTGACTGTATTTCGAAACAATTAACAGTTAACCATTTAAATTATTCTTTACCTGTGTTTTCCATAGACTCCGATAGATTTATGCCGTAATATCTTTGTTTAGTTTGATCTTTTTATTGATCTCCAAAACTACATTAAAACGATTTCAGACATACCTACCTAAATAACTACATAAAGCCCGTAATAACATAAGTATCTCGTCACATAAGTGGACCATAACATAAGCCATAACAGGGACCATAACAGTGGAACATTGAAAGTCATTGAACAGTGGAAGTCACCGGATGGTGACGTCACGAGGCAGCACTTTGTCCTTGTATTAGGTGTTGTTGATTATACCCCAGTCTTGGGGCATGTTGCAACACATACTGGGGTAAATTGCAACAGTCATTCAGAGGTGCTATCATCACTATTACAATTTATACATTCTTCATTTCTCAGAATGTTTCTTCTTCATCAGATGAATTTTTTCTCTTGTGTCTTATTTTTTTGTGCCGGCGGTTTTCATTTTGGGAGCTAAACTTCTTTTAACAACCTTTTTATCTTCTACATTTTTCTTTCCTGCTTCTAAGAGATCTTTTTCAGGCGTGTCAGTCAAAATCGCGGTTTTACGTCTTTTTCTTCCTTCGCTTTTTTCCGTTCTAGGTGGAGCTTTAGGAAAAGTACGCAGCAATTCAGGAGTGAATTGCTTGGAAGTACCCTCAAGAGGATCGTCTAGTGAATTATTTGGAGTCATATCGTGAGTAAAATTACTGGATGATTTTCCCGTTAGCTCTTCTAGATTTTCAGCAGATGGATCTGGTCAATCCGTAACAAATGCTGATGCAAAGTCACTGTCACTAAACACTTTAGGATTGAATGGTGAAATTCCATCTGACGAAAATCCAGAAGTTATATTAGCTGGAGTCATTGCTCTTAGATGTGCCTCATTAATAATTTTAGGTAGATCGTAGATGGTTAACGTCTTGGATTATTTTTTTACCATGCATTTATTCCTGCAAAGTTTTTTAAAAGGCCCGAATACGGATATATCAAGAGGCTGCAATATGTGCGAACAGTGTGGTGGAAATGAGAGCATGATCACACCATTTGATTTGCACAAATTTATCGCTGTAATACTTAGGTGTGATGAATGATTATCTAGGAGTAGAAGCACTGGTTTTTCTATAGATGGTTGGCTATATTTAATGAAGTGATTAATAAACATCACAAAGGTTTCCTCATTCATCCATCCTGAACCATTGGCTGCTCCAATGCATCCTGGAGGACCATCCCTAATAAAATGTTCGCGGTAAGTTTTTCGAGGAAAAAGAAACATTAGAGGCATGGCAGATCCTTGGGCACTTATAGCTGCGGCCATTGTGATTTGTTCACCTCTTTCAGCTGATGTGAGAGCACCAACTTGTTTTGTTCCCTTGGTCGCCACTATTTTATTAGGACGTAAAACTGTGTTCACACCAGTTTCATCCATGTTCCAAATTCGGTGGGGCTCCAAGCCAAACCGATCATAAACGTCATCCAATTTTTAAAAAAAACTTGATACATTTTCTTTGTTCAAGCTTGTGCATCTCGCTAAACTTGTCGCCTCTGGCTGCCGTATCGATAGATGTGAATTTCGTTGCAAAAAGTAGGAAAACCAGTCTTCTCCTGCTTTTCCATTTTGAATCCAAGATTCTGGCACAGTTATTTTGTAAAAAACGGCACATTGATAAGCAATTCGCTTGACGTCCACAGACGTATTTTTGATTTTTTTTACATACCTCGAAAGTGTTGGGTAATGAAAATTAAAGTCTTGGGCGACTTTTCTAATTGTAAAGTTCTTGTTACCATCATTTTCTGTTACCAATGCTACTGCCCTTTCGATCAAATTCTGAGGGGTTTGAGGGGCCCTGTTAGTCTTTTTTTTTATAATGACGCATCTAAAAATTAAAAAAATGTGTAAGCATTTAAAAAGACCGCCAAATTAGTGACCGGGGTACATTGCAACACTTTGTTGCAACATACCCCGCCATACTTTTTACTTTTCTAAATTACATAAATCTTACCTTTAATATGTTTTCTATGTAAAACTGTAGATAAATGTTCACCGTTTATCGCAACCCAAGCAGCATGGTGACGTCATTATTACGTTCTTTTAAGGTGATTTTAGGTCTAAGACGTCAAGTGACCAATATGAGGCCGAACATATGACGTCATTTACATGTCGTCTTTAAAACGTCACCTTTTTCTCGTCATTCAGGCATACCTTTCTAATATAATGTTACTAATCTTTAAGACGTCCTGAATTTAACGTCAACTTGACGTCATATTTTCAACGAACATTTTTCCTTGCTTTGCTTATAATTATTTGTCTACAATTAATGTCACGTTAAGACCCAGACATTTCTAAATTTAAATCATAAAGATCACTTCAACGGTTGTAATCATAAAATCTTTTTGTAATTTTTGAATGTAATTTATATCAGCAATCATCATGACGTCATTTGTGACTTTTTCTCGTCATTTTGACGTCTCTTTTGTAGTTCTTTTAACGTATTTATGTCCAAAAAATGACGAAATAAATACGTCATAATGACAACACCATGCTGCCTGGGAAAGTTCAAATAAAACCACTACGACACTTGTTACTTTAATGAAACAACTTTACTAACAGCAATAACAAAATTACTTATTTTGCCATGTGCACAGATCTGCCGTTTACTCAGAACCTAAGGCGGGTAGGCGCGACTCACCCGACGCCTCTAAGAACCATTAAGTTAGACGTATTTCGTACAGATGGCGGTACCTATTTCGTTATTCATGAAAATATTATGTACAGGGTAAGTCTCTTAAGATTGACACCCCCCCTTAACTCACTTATCCTTTGCCGATTTAACTCATTCAAAAAAGGAGTGGACGCGGTTTTTGATGAATTTTTATAATCTAAGCACGGATATTAAAAATCTCGTAAGATATACAGGGTGGAAAATAAAACATGATTTTTTTAAATGGAACACCACGTATATTTTTATACCAAAATAATGTCCTTAATTTTCTGAATAAAAAAATATCTAATTGTTATATAATCACTCCACCTTAATTTTCTGAATAAAAAAATATCTAATTGTTATATAATCACTCCACCTGTTCGTGAGATATTACTAAAAACTTATCACATTACGGGTGTCAATTATAAAACAAAAAACATATCAAGATACCTGGATACCTGGAAACAATGCCATTTATTGAGATAATAAATAAATAATATATAGGTGACAATAACAGTAACGAGTAATAACAATAAACAACATAAGCCTAATAAAAACAAATAAAAATCAATATTAATACAGTAACACAATAGAGTAACACAATTTTATTTATTTACACGTAACGTAATTAAATATTTTCCACGTAACCACCACCATTCTGAATACACATTTGGCATCGCTTTATAAAATTGCTTCTCACCCTTTGAAATATATCACCATTTTAGTTTAATTCCTCAATTTTTACACTATGCATTCTTTTAACTCATTCATATTATTAAAAAATCCAGTTTCATATATATCTTGTTTTATCGTACCCCAGAGAAAAAAATCCATAGGTGTTAAGTCCGGACTTTTAGCGGGCCAATGTATAACACCGTGCCTTCCTATCCTATGTAACTTACCTATGTAACTACCCAGGTACCCGGTTCCTAAACGGGTACCCGGAACCGGTTCTACCCGGTTCCGCTCGGAACCGGTTCCAACAGGTTCTACCCGGAACCAGTTTCTTCATAGTTGAAACAATCCTAAGCGAAGTTAATAAATAGGCCGACTCGAGACCCGAATTGGGAATTTGGCCGACTATAATAACTGGATATTTTTAATACTACTAGATATATGAGTATAATAATACAAGTATATATTGTAATATGTAAGGTACATTGCCTAGTTTGATATTAGTTAATTAAATGATTACTATAGTAATATAATACTATAGTAAATAAGTACTATAGTAAATTAATAAATTAATTAATTAATAAATCTACATTCCTTGTTACATAAAAAAAACCAAAGTAATTCGACCTTCTAAGTTGAATCAGATATATACCCGAGTACGGGTATCCAGGCGGGAACCGGGTCCGGATACGCGGGTAGGAATCGAATTAGGGTACCCGGGTAGGAACTGGATCCGGGTACCCGGTTCTGAAGTTTCGGGTAGTCGACGATTTACGGAACCGGGTACCCAGGTACCCAGTACTACCTACCATCCCTAAAGTTTTTCGCACGGGTATATGAATCTTTGTGCCAGGCTGAAATAGAATGGTGCTTGGCTTGGAGGTTTTCGGGTACGCTGATCACGAATCCGACGAAAAAATTTTATTTTAATTTATCCTGTATTATAGACATGACATGTAGTTAACAGACTTGAAATATTGTATGTAATCTTAAAAGTTAAAATACAAAATTTGGTCCTACTGTAAATATATGAAGATTTTAAAAAATATTACAAAAATGTACAGATCCAAAATTGATGTGTGAAACATAAAATTATATGAAAATTTTGCTGATTATTTATTTAATTTGTGGGGCTGTGTAGACCCCCAGGTATACCCAGGAAGACTTTTGATGCCGGAGTCGTGATCAGCGAACCCAAAAACCCCCGAGTAGGTTATTTGAACTAATTTCTGTCATCGCTTGACGAGGAATTCCTGAAGACGAGGTTGATAGGGGTGTACCGACCCCCAGGTACATCCAGGATGTTTTTTTACATCAGATTCGTGACCAGCGTACCCAAAAACCCCCAGGTAAGATATTTGAACAAATTTTTGCCGTCACTTGACGGGAAATTCCTGAAGACGAGGTTGATAGGGAGTGTACCGACCCCCAGGTACACCCAGCATGTTTTTTGACGTCGGATTCGTGATCAGCGAACCCAAAAACCCCCGGGTAAGATATTTAAACAAATTTTTGGCGTCACTTGACGGGAAATTCCTGGAGACGAGGTTGATAGGGAGTGTACCGACCCCCAGGTACACCCAGGATATTTTTTGACGTCGGATTCGTGATCAGCGAACCCGAAAACCCCCGAGTAATACAAATGAACAACTTTGCACCCTTTTAAAAAAGTTTTTTTATGAAGTAAAATGTGGCTGCAAATTTGATGCTTTTTTGCATACAAAAATGCATTTTTTGACAAGCCTTTTTCTCATTTTCCCCGTCTAGTGTGGAAATCTCTATACTTTATAAATGGTCTTGTTATAAAACACTACCATGAATCACAATGGGCGGGAAGATCACACAGTATTTACAATGGGCGCCTCTAAGAACTTTAGAATAAACCCACCATTCGTATTGACTAAGCCATTTGTGTATACATGGTCGTTTATGTGGTGCAACATCTTGTTTAAAATCATAGGTAGGGGGTGGTGTATATGGACTTATTAACAAATTGTATTTTTGTTTATCATCTACTGATGAAGAATTTACAAAATTTCCAATGTCTTCTAATGGATGCACTGGCAATATTTCGGCTATGCTTCTTTGTTCAGGCTCATTTGTTGATGTTGAAATATTTTCATCCGAAGAAGTGCTCGGTTTTACATTTTCCTGTGCTATGTCATTACTAGTGCCCGGGGAAAAACTAGAGGCAGGAGTGACAACCACTATTTTTTAGATGATATACTATTAAATTCCTCGTCGTTGGTTGCGTTTCTTTTAAAGAATGTCCATGTTTCCAAACAATAATACAATATACAAATATCCATAAAATAATAATTATAAACCAACATACCTGATACGACTTGAGACTTGGGTACATAAGAGTAATACAATGCAAGCTCGTAAGCCTACCAGATCTTAATATAAAACAATAAAATTTCACAACATGTGTGACCTCAAACCGGCGGACGACTCGACGAGAACCATAGAAAAAGGATAACAACAGGCGGAAGGCAACGCGCGACGCTGCCAGAATGTGATTGTACTAAGTTGCCGATTGTGCTTTAAAATACGCGTAGGTATTGCATTAAATTTACTTTTTTATTTAATTTCATAATTCAATTTTCGTTTTCTGTATGCTCGTTTTTGTAGTTTAAGGTATTGGAGACAAGGTATTGTGTATAATAAAATAAAGACCATCAAAGCCTCAGGGGGGGGGGCGGGCACGGCCCCCCTGCCCCCCCCCCTGTGCCGCCCATGGCTACACCTGCTTATATATTATATAACCTTAAGTGCATGTGTATAAGTGTTATCTGGCGATATTCCGTTGTAATACAGAAGTTATAGTGAATCTAGCGGGCATCATCAGTCTGTTTACATTGTTTTTTGTCTAGTAAGACGGAATTTATTTCACCAGCGGTTGCTCGCGCGATCTCGGTAATTTTAATTTTATTGGTCTCAAATCATGCCTGATTCGAGCGAAATTAATATGTAAATAACTACCTACTATACCAGATGCAAGAAACCTGTCACCAGCAGTGGCGGCTCGTGACTAAAGCATCAGGTAGGGCAGACAAATTTAATATTGATATTAAATTTGGTCCGCGAATCATTAATGCGCATAATTGCGCCTCAGGCGAAAATTTTTCAAACTTTCAAGGTCACGCGTTTTCCTGGCAGTTCAGAATTTCAATGAAAAATCCATTTACAAAAAATTACAGGGTTTCACAAAAATGATTTTTGGAAAAAGTATGAAACTTTTTTGAAATAATATATATTTACGAATTACTGATGTTATAAATAAATTAAAATAAACGAAATATATTTTATTAGATTGTTAAATATTTTATATATTTTTTTTTATAGGTATTTCGTTTGTCGAATTTACAATCAATGATTCAACGAATTCTAATTTTCCTTGCCTTATTGCGATTTTTTTATTTAACTCTAGTTTGTCAATTTACTTTTGGAATTTTAAAATAACAACTTTTACTTGAATTTTTGATATGAGTAGTTTGTGTGTTTGAAAAAAAAGAACAGCTCGTATATCAGAACGTTCCAAAAATAAACAGTTCAACAAGAACCAACGCGAAGTTCAGAGTTCAGAAAAAAATTACTTCGGATACATTAATACTTTCAATTAAATAATTTTTAATGGTTTTCGACAGACCACTAAAACCAGTAGATTCATCCAAAAATTCTTTGAATTTATTATCATATATTTGGAAAATAGACTTGCAAGCTGGCTGGGAATAAATGCTTTATCATCAAAATCTAAACTGCAAATTACAACGCAAAAAAATACAAAATACGAATATTACGAATAGGATAAGAAATATTTAAATATGTAA
The DNA here is from genome assembly GCA_964058915.1 of Tetropium fuscum. Lineage (NCBI taxonomy): Eukaryota > Metazoa > Arthropoda > Insecta > Coleoptera > Cerambycidae > Tetropium > Tetropium fuscum. The sequence continues at coordinate 122,896 of CAXKVY010000896.1, forward strand.
GGTAAGTAGGTACCTAATCAAATCACGTTAATCACGAACGACAAGACGAAAAGCCGAAAAATCGAAGGAAAAACTAAATCCACATACCTACTCTACCCGATATTGTATCTTGTATCTGCACAATACAACTGTGATCTAAACTCTAAACTGAAAACAGAAAACAGTGAAATCTGAATCCTTAATCATATGACTTTGTAACACCAATCACTAATTAGGGGCTGAAGCTGAAGGGCGCGAATCGTTGCATCACTCAAACCGCGCCTATGGGCAAGCCCGTAGTATGTATGCTACGAGCTTATATACAAAATAATGCAGGAAACAGGTGCGCCTGCACTGAATTCATCTTCTAGTCGGTTTAAGAAGTCTATTTTAATTAAAAATCAAAAAATATATTTCCACCTACTTGATTGATGGGGTATCGTTACTTATTAGTTTTACTACTTGTTAGATTTTAGATTAGAGATTAGCAATTACTAGATACCTACATAATTATATAAAAATCATAGCTGAAAAGCTAAAGAATGAAGGGCGATCTTATTTTCGTATATCGATATGCAAAATAATTAGTTTCCTACACGCCTAACCTATAGGCAGGTTATAATAAATACTTCGATTAATTGGTTTTTAATAAATATTAAATACCGTGGTTCTAATACGATCAAATTTTAAATCCCGTACAATTTAGTGGTAATTATAATATTAAAGTTTTTATTATTATAATTACGTATCACTTTAATTGTACGGATTTAAAATTTCATCTAGAACCCCGGTATTTAAGATTTATTATTAAGTTTTAAGACAAAAATTATTAGTTCAGCAAATAGTTACTTTGCCGCTTCAGAAAAGTGACGGTCGACCGGCGCAGGTCAGCCTACGGGCCAGCCCATCTCAGACTGTCTCAGGCTGGATACAACCTTGGCATACGTTTACCGTTTCGCTCGCACAATCGTCGCCGCGCATACCTCGAACGTATATCGCGAATTAATACAGGCCTGCTTGTCATCTACGGGCTGGCCCATAGCGATGATTAGCAGGTCTCCCTCGCGCTATGGGCAAACAGACCGTACCTATTACTAATTTATTTCTGGTGCGTAACGCGTAAAATTTAAATCGGAATGTGATTACTGATTAATAATAGATATACTTTTTACTTTTTATTTATAATCATACTTAAGACTTTTAAAAATCCGTTATGCTATTGTGTTAAAACATATTCTACATGATAATTGAAACATTTTTTTGAATATTGTTTTTTCATTTATATTTATATTTTAAATCCTAGGGTGGGCACTGCCCACCCTGCCCACCTCGAGAAGCTGCCACTCCTAGGGTGGGCACTGCCCACCCTGCCCACCTCGAGAAGCTGCCACTGGTCACCAGTGGTATTAAATGTACACGTTGTGCTATAATATCACACAAAAGTTGTCTAAGGATTTTAAAAAATGTAAAATTTATTGACGATGATACAGTAATATGATGTGCGCAGGGCCGCGTTGAGGCATGTTGGTACCCTAGGCATATGTTTCTGCCGCCCCTTAAATAATAAACAAGTAAAAGTATGATACATATAAAAATAAATACTATATTTATCTTCTTAATGGACTTTCCTTCAGAATCATTTATAACTTCATCATAACTTACATTTTTTGTCGCATTCCCAAAAAGGACAAAATTGATAAAGAATTGTCGTGCTTATTTAATGGTCAATCAAAAATTGTTTTTAATCATTGACAGTTAAGCAAAAGATCTTTCATATGACGTATTAGCTACTGGAATTACCAAATAAATTCGTAATGCGGTGTCAGTGTTTGGAAATGTTTCTTTTAATACACTTTCTCTCAAATACTTCGCAAATTTCCAATGGAAACCTAATTTTGTCTCCTAAATGTGGTTTTAAATGAATGCACTAATGAATGAAGGAAGCATCTATGCCTATCTCTTAAATATTTCTTTTAGTATTTTCAGTATTTATTTTAATGTACCTATTAGAATGTTTAATGAATTCAACATTTGGTGCGTCGGGAATAGCAGTTGACGTTAAACTTTAAAACTTAATTAAAACATGAATAGATTCGAACCTTTTGTTGGTAATTTGGTGTTACGGCAACGCATGTAGATTGCTGTATGGCGGAATCGCACTGCTAAATAAAACTGACCCATCTGTGACCTTGAACGCTCCTTCTTACGTAGATATCTCCTACACGATAGAAAAGACGTACAGGTGAAAACGGACTTATTTAGTTTTTATTTGTCACTTTTTATTATAATTTATTTTTGCTGCCCCCTAAAAGGCAGCCGCCCGCACCCTGGGCAACTGCCTTTCTTGCCAAATGGATAAATCGGCTCTGGCTGTGCTGATCAAATGATGGTCCCTCAAATCATGATAAGTATCCAGCTGCCATAGTGGAAGCATGGGTTCAGTACAAAATTATTCTCCAACGGATGAAGTTTCTAAACTAAAAATCTCATACCTATTTGGAGGAAATTATTCGCCAGAAAGATCTAATAATTAATAACCAAAATATAGCCGTCAATTCTCTTCGTGAACAAATTATAATGCTTAAAGAATGTAAGTCTAGTTTTACTGGTACCGTAAAAACTTCTCCCCATACCTCTCAAGAAGGTACCATCCAGAAGAATAAGAAGCAAGCAATAAAAGTTAAAGCTCCGGCTCTTATAGCGTCATCGTCATCGCCTATAATTAATGGGAAATCTATTGCTGGAGCTATACATGACCCCAAGCAGCATGGTGACGTCATTATTACGGCGTTTTAAGATTATTTGAGGTCTAGGACGTCAAGTGACCAATATGGAGACGAACATATGACGTCGTCTTTAAAACGTCACTTTTTCTCGTCATTTAGACGTACTTTTTTAATCTATTACTTTTAATCTAGTACTTTAACGGTTATAATTACAAAATCTTTGTCACCTCTTTGTTCTTTGGATCTTTTAATCTTTGGTTCCTTATTACGTTGAGCTATAGTTATAAAAGTCATCGGTCATCGGACTTTTATAACTATAGGTCAACTTAATAAGGAACCGTTTTACCACCTACGCGGTATAATGAAGGGGGGAAATATGTTTAAAGTTACGATGCTGTAATATACCTAAGACACAAAGCTAATCTACTGTATTATACGAATTGTTTACTTTTCTTTTAATTATTAGTTAATGTAGGTACATATTTATTTTATTTTGCTGATGGTTTCATATAAATTATGTTTGTTTATATGAGATATTACTGACACTTAATGACAGAACAATAGAGTGAAATAGTGAGTAATTGCTATGACAACGGTAACTGTTTTTTCATAGACAATGTGATCCTATAATAAATTTAATGTGGGAAAAACAAAAGGTTTCGGCAAAAAGCTGTAACTTGGACAATTTTAGAGATAGATCAGTGAATAAAAAAGCATAATGGTCGTAAAAGAAGCGCCTTTCATATAGAGTGTAACATTTTCGATACTATTACTTGATTAACACACAGGGTGAGTTAAAATCTAAGAAAAAAACATGATTCGAGGTTTTCGACTACCATCTAGGAGGCTTTGAAAAAATTGAAAGGCAAGACAAGAAGAAGAACCAAAAAAAAGTCGGTCCATTCGTTCAGAAATAAAACGGTTTCAAAGTTGCAACCAAAATTTTTCAGAGCAAAAATTTTTTCAGAGCAAAATCAATTTGTCATCAATAGTTTTTAAGTAAATAATTTCATCACCAAATTCTTGCAAAATACTACACAAATACATTTTTGTGGACCTTAACAACATACTAAAAAATTATTACTACCCCACCTTTTGCAATGTAAAGGTGCTTTGTGTCCTATGCTGACTGGATTATTTATAAGTTTATGTATTTTGGACAAACAAAAAAAATAATTTAGAATATCAAGTTAAATTCAGTGTGCAAAATTTCGTTTTTTTATTTGCCAATTTTGTGCTTTTGAAAAAATCTACATTTTTCATCTACATAAATGAAAAATGTAGATTTTTTAAAAAGCACAAAATTAGCAAATAAAAAAACGAATTTTTTTATACACATGGGCAAAAAAACAAAAGTTAATATTTGGTAAAATTTAATGTTTCATAGCTTTTTTATTCAAAGTTCAATTTTCATAATTTTCGTAAACTGTAGATAAAACGATTAATTCCAACCTGCAAATCCAGTATTTTGTTATATGCTTGCGTTTTAGTCATTATACAGGTTTAATTAAAATGTTGTTGTAGAACCCTAATTTTAAAACACCCTGTGGAGTAATTTCATAACCAATTTCTTGCAAAATACCAATTTTTGTGAAGAGCCATGCCTTTTCTACATTTTGTTTTTATTTTGGTAGTTCAGATTAATTTTTCAGAGCAAAATCAATTTGTCATCAACAGTTTTTAAGTAAATAATTTCATAACAGAATTCTTGCAAAATACCACACAAATACACTTTATGAGGAACCATGCTTTTCCTTCATGAAAATGAAATAAAAATACAATAATATATTGTTTGGTTTTAATAAGCAATTATTGCAACATCCAAAAACAATCCAGTTCAACTGTAACTTAACTAACCAGAAGAAACGTACTTTTTACAATAAATTTAGGTTAATATTCTGTATTGCCACCTCTAGCTCTTATAACTGCCTGCATACGTCGTTTCATACTGTTAATAAGGTTACGAATATCACCTGGAGGGATATTTTGGCATTCCTCCCGAAGGGCTAAACGAATCTCAATTACCGTAGCCGGAGCTACTTGGCGTTGTCTGACTCGCTTACCAAGCATGTCCACACATGCTCTATGGGATTGAGATCAGGCGAACATGCTGGCCGGTTCATTTTGATAATATCAACTGCTGCGAGGTATCATGTGACACATATTGCTGTATGACGCGGCGCATTATCCTGCATTAGGATAAAGCGATCGCCGATGAATTCACTAAAAGGTACAACGTAATTAGTTAATATCTCCTTAATATATCGGTGCGCCGTCAAGGATCCATCGATGACTAATTCTACATTTTATCTACAGTTTGCTAAAAAATAATGAAAATTGAACTTTAAATAACAAAGTTATGAGACCTTTTACCAAATATTAACCTGTGTCGTTTTTGCCCCTGAGTGGTTTAACGTGGAACGTTTGGTTATATGGATGCCAAACAACCCCTCTGCCGCCCCTTTCCAGGTCGGCATCGCCTTACGAAACACCTTGTATACAGCAGTATCCAGTGGATACTGAAGAAAATTCACTTGATTTGGTAATGCAATTTTCAATGTTTGCTAGAGCTAATGAACGGAGATAAAAACTGAATGAAACTGATAATGTTTAAATTATATTTGGGGGGGCTAATTCGGACTTTGCGGCGGCCAAGCTCCCCCAAGCCCACCCCTAACTTCGTCCATGGAAATAGTGATATAAATAAGGAGCTTATTAATGATGGAACTGGGTTAGAATTTAATTTGGCTCACAGTGTTATAGATAATCAGCGTTATTTTTGTATAGATCTAGGATCTAGATTCATACTAATTAACATTTCCTTTGTTTAAGGATTACGTACCTATTTTTAGAGCACGCGTCGGGTCGACGGGGCAGCGCGCTGTTGCCAGACTTTCTATAAACTTTTGAAGAATGGGGAGAAATGCACTAATAGAAAATATGTTTAAATGACAGATACAGTTAATATTTATGTATTTTTGCGAATAAATAAGGTGGTGCCATGGCTCCGTGGCACTATTATGAGAACAATATTTACTGTCACCTTAGTGTTTTGTTTCAAGCGAGCCATAGCGCACTTCTTCAGAGTTGTCATGATTAAATTTTTATTAATTCATTTAAACCTCTGTTTTTCAAAATAAATATACCGTGTGCTATATTTTGTAGATGAACTCGTAAAGAGTTCATTTACAAAAATATGCCGGCAAATATATTGTTGGCATTTAAAAAAATTATCGATGACGTCACATCCGGAACACCTAGAGCGCCATCTTGTTGTATATTACATTAAAATAAGCGGAAATAAAAATAATAATCGACGTGTCTGAGGATTTTAGATTTATTTACTGCTGGTTTTTCTTCTTCTTCTTCTTCCATAACCACTAAATTGCTCTAAATTCATGTAAAAATTTACCTTTTGTTAGACGCGATAATCGTTATAAAATAAAATAAATACATTACAATACTAAAAATATAAACACAAACCAAACATTTATTATTATACCTAGTTATATAAGATCATAATCAAATTATCTTCCTACCTTCCTCGCCTACTTCTGTGCCATAAACAGGCAATATTTTTCTTGGTGCTGCTTTCTTATCTCAAATTGATTGCTCTCACTTTTATAACTGGGAAAATAGTGCAATAAAACGCATCAACAAGAAACATAACTTTATATATAACACGTGATACCCTACCCCCAGGGAGCAGAGTGACGTCATTTTCCCGTGATATTTACGTGACCCATTACGTCGAAATCACCAATATAATAACGTTGTAACGACGTAAAAAGGACGATAATATGCCTCATCGAAATTACGTCATCTAAAAACGTCATTATCACGTCAAACTAGATAATGTGTAGATGACTTGTTTTTATTATTCTCTTCGTCGTATAATTCGTAATTGGGATGAAAGTTATGCTTTGAGTTAATAAATAAAGAGATTCTATAAACTTCCAAATGTATAAACAGTAGTACTGCATAATAAATTGTCTTACAAAATAAATATTCAATTTTCGAAACCAATGATTTAAAAAATTAATCCACAATACATATTATGCAATACTTTTTGCATTATATGAAAGTTCTATATACTACTTTTCCGTTTTTTTTACGTAATAGCCATATATATGACGTAGATGAGACGTTTCCTAGATGACGTCGCTAATAAGTGTAGAAGAAGACGTTTAAAACACGTTTCTTTGTGGGGGACAATTGACGAATGACGGGTTACACTACAAATCAACGTGAGACGTCGTGACGCCACTCTGCTGCTTGGGCCCATACACAATAAAACACACTAATGTGAGTATTGGAAAAGCAACGCTGAAGGGGTGCGGATTGGTATTAATTCCTTTGCTCCATGTGTAGTGCTAAACACCCAATAATCTCTTCCATTAATATTTTGCTTCTTGTAATGCGGATTATGAAAGGTGAACGGGGGTTTGAATAGAGTGTGATATGACGGTGGTGGAGGAGTATCATTTTTCGGATAATCCCAAGTAATTTTGTTATTGTTATTATGGTTGAGAGCAGATCTTGTGCGAGGAACTTTCCGTGGCTTGCGATTCATCTTTAGTTTGCTCAACCACGACTTGATAAGCAATTCTAAAAGAAATACGCTCGAGGCGACTGCCAAACCACCACCGACTATATAATAGGTAAGCAGTAAGTCGGAGTTCCGTAGACGTCTCTCAGAATTCCCCAGATTCAAAGGACATATCTCGGTGTCCGGTAGATTTTCTTTTAACTTGAATTGAATGATACCAGCTTCTACTAGATGTTGGATCCTGTAAAGAACTTTAGGGATCAACAGAAATAACTAGACCTACGTTATTATTCAATCAATAAAAGCAGCGGTTTAGAAACATTTCAAATTTCCCTCTGCATATCAGGTAAGCAACAGCGCCCTCTGTCAGATTGATTATTCACATTGTTTCATACAAAACCGACGAGACACGTGTGCCGTTTTGTCAGTGTATTGCTTAAGAAACAAGGTAAGTTAATTTAGAGTATAATTTATTTCATAGCAAAAGTATTGAGACATTTCATTAAATCGCTAATTTGGGAATCATTGTAGAACATCATTACACCTGTAAAATTAACGCTATCATTTTATAAAACTAAATAAATTAGTGGCCACTAATGGAACTTAAATTATCTTATTTGTTCTATTAGTGGCCATGCCTTGGCCACTAATGCGTAGCTCGAGTTCCTTTTGTAGCCCCGCAGAAAAATAAGTGGCGCCCAATGGAACTTATAACTTTGGTTAGTCCATTCTAAGTCACAAAGTGTCCACCAATATGATTTCGATGTTCATTTTGTGGGCGGACAAAATACAATTTTAATAATAGTTTATTATTGTTTAAATTTGCAGATAATGCCTCGTAATAAACGAAATGAGATTAAGGAAGATGAACAAGCTATCGATAAAATAATCATACAGCGGTATGTATGATGGCGATAGGCTAGCGTTGCTAATCGGGGAATATCGCAGAGTATTCGTGCACCTTCGACCGTTGGGACAGTCGAGACACTTAAAAGATGACGGGCGGGACGTAAGTAGGTCAAGTGCAGCACTAGACAAGTGAAAGTAATATTTTGCAAGGACCATGCATGTTTTTGTAATTTTGTAAGCAGCAATATTTTTTCGGGGACGTCAAAAATTATAAAAATGACTGTCTTTGTTACCTACTTAGGAAACATCATTTTAGACGACTGACCGTGAAAAATTAACAATTTTTGTCTGCGGCGCGTTTTAATGATTGTCCTGTAAGGTTAGCCTCCTCGAAACAACCGCCACTGCTATTCGGGACGGTATCAAAATTAAAGCCGCCTGCACTTTATACAAGGTATCACAATTCGCAATAAATTAAATGGAAAAGCTCCAGAAACTTCTGGAAAAATTGGTCCCCTTTTAGGCACGGATATAGAAGAGCAATTGGAATGGATTAAAAACACTGCCAAAATGGGGTTTCCAATATGCCGAGAAGGTTTATGTTTTTCAATAAAGAAATTAGTAGAAGAAAGTCAACTGATGACTCCTTTCAAATCAAACACACCTGGTGTGGTGAGAAAGTGGTTTAAACTATTTTACTGCACAGATATCCAAATATTTCACTAAAACAGTCTAAGTATATTAATAGAGCTGGGTTTTTGATCACAAAACCCTGAAAAAATCAGAAATTGGTTCGCAGAAACTCTGAATGTACTAGATAATAAAACTGTTTTGGAAGACCCTTCAAGAATATGGAACATAGATGAAACATCGTTTTATTTATCTCCAAATCCCTTGGGAAAAGAATACTTAAACATGCATCAGCTGCATGGGGTATAAGAAAGTCACCAAAAGTTTGGATGACGTCAGCATGTTTATGAATATTTCGGTAATATCTTCATATATCTTAAGGACAATAATATTCAATTACCAGTGATAGTCTTTTTAGATGGACATTCTTCTCATCTCAGCCTGCCTTTGAGTCGATTACGCATTGAAAACAGTATAATAGTTGTTTGCCTGTATTCCAACACCACACATATTTTGCAACCACTTGATGTAAGTTTTCCCATTAAAGAGTAAATGGAAGACTGCTATCAAGATGTTTAGATTTCACAATGGATGAGATATTCCTCAGATGTTAGACAAGCTTATGGAAGATATGGATTTCTCAAATACACTTAAAAATGGTTTCAGGTTTCAGGACCCGTGGCTTGTTTAAATTTTCAGCAGGTAACGTTGATTATTATAAAATTACTCAAATTACTAGGTAACTAAATAAAAGAAGAACCTAAACTAGTGTCCTTGAAGGACTAGTAACTAAGGCACGCCTAATTCATTTACAGTATCTAGAATCTAAAATTGCTCAACTACCTTCATAGACTTTAGGAACTTGGTGTGTACAAGCGAAAATTAACGTCTCTTTAAAGTCTGGCTTCAATTTAAGAATGAAGGAAACAACCTAAAGGAGTTTGCTGAAAATGAACCACTACACTCAGGGCACGACCAAAACTATCCCATTAAAAAATATGGACCACAATAAACCTAATAATGTCATAATCGAAATAGATGATACCTAATGGTATAGATCCTCTTATGAACGAAGATGTCATGGAGTTTGATTTTCCTGAATTTAATATGTCTGCTAGTAGAGATAATGATATATCGCAATTAGACTCAGAAAGTGATAACATGAAAAATGATCAGTTATTGATCACAACTTCTAAAATAAATACAAGCTGGGAGGAGTCAATCGATGTTTTAGAAAACACTAGTCTTTTGAACAAGTTGCTTGATTCTCCTTCGAAATCAAATGCTGTTTTGTCACAGACTTCGATTGAGGAAATTAACATTACTTGTGACACCAAAACGAAATGTATGCATCCAACCATAATACGACCACTAAGAGGAGGAAAAGAGAAATTATGCTATCTGTTTTAAGCTCTGAAATGGAAAGAAATAGCTGAAGCAAAAGAAAAACAAAAAGAACGTGAAAATCAAGAAAAAAATCGTAAAAAGGAGAGTAGATAGAGAAAGGAAAGAAAGCAGATATAGAAAGGAGAGGAAAAGAATCAAAAAATAAAACAAAAAAAATCAATAAAAAACACAAAGGAAACAAATATTGAAGAACACTTACTAAACGCATCAAACATTAAAGAAAATAATATTCCGATAAAAAGCAGTGAATACGAAACATCGAACAGGAATATCGAAACAGAAAATAGTCGAGAGGACTCAAAAGGTGAAAAGGCGAAAGAAAGACTCCAATAGATGCGAAAATAGCACAAATGTGTTAGATAAAGGCAAAGGTGATGCACAGACAAGAAATCTAAATAGAAAGGACGAAAAAGAAAACCAGACACAAAAAAAAATATGTAACTGTTCAATACGAGAACAAATATTTCCCAGGAATAGTATCACAAGAAAAAGAAGATCATTCTATGTTTATCACCACTATGGAAGCCAGCGGAAAAGATTGGAGATGGCCAGTAAGAAAAGATAAGATCTGGTATGATCTCGAAGATATTTTTGAAGAAATTACTCCGCCTGTCCAAAAAAATGAGGATATTTTCTCGTAGATATCAACGATATTTCTAAACTGTCAAATGATTTTTTATTACCTGCTATCCCGATTATTTATTCTTATATGTTATTCACTTTGTAAAATACATGTATTATTTTCTCTGTTGATTGGTAGAAATAGCACCACATGACGTAGTATGACCATGAATAGTACCCCAAATAACCACTTTAGGAACAAAATGCGTATGGTGTGAAATGCAGGCTTGTTAATTTTTATTTAATTACTAATTTTAATAGCAAAATGGATTTTATAAAACTCCTGTAACTAAATTTTCACTCAAACAGCTTCACATTAAAAATAATTTGGAATTTGTACCATAGATTGTAAACTTTTTGATAAAATTCAAATTTAAAAAATTTATTAAACCCTATTATGTCACCTAAACAAGATACGTAAAAAAAATACTTACGCATGATCGAAGAGTTGTTTATACTTGAAATCTGTTGAGTAAGCGAACGCTCTTGGTAAGGTGATGATGGGAAACTTAGCCATGACATAAGTGCATCGTTGAGACTCTTCGACACCCCTCTTAGTTTTCTCTTTATAGTCTATATACATCACGTGATTAACGACAGATTTTTCTCTTATAAACATCATTCCGCGTCTTGTAACGTAATTTTTCAGGATGCTCATGTCATCTTCATTGGGAAAATTGCTGCCGTTCCCGATTTTATCAACCAATTTTAAACTGACCCTAGGCTCAAATTCTCTGCTCTCCATTCTCGTGTAATCCCTTATGCCGTTTGCTTTATTCGTTATCCAATGGTACTTCTTGTGTTTTATATCGGATGCACTGTTGATCGGTAAGGTAAATTTGGATAGGGTTAAGAAGGCTGTTAAGTTTGCTGTATAAAATGCAGTCAGGATAGTGATGAATATCCACCATGTTGAAAATAACAGTCGGGATGAATCTGTAAGAGACAAAATATAGATTGAAAATTTCTAATAGTGGAGGCATTGAAGCGTTTTGGGTCCGTTTTTTTTACTGTGCACCGAATTGCATGAAATTTTGGAATTAGGCTCATCTTACCCTGAACTTCAAAAGTGAAAATGTCCCGAACTGAACCGGCACCCTGGGGAGGGTTGCCACCCCTTCTCGGTGGTGTACATTTTTTTTTCAAAAAGATATATTCCTCAGATATTGATAGAAGGCATTCTATTCTCATTTTAAGCAAAAAATGTTCTATAAAGTTTTTCAAAAAACTCAATACTTTTCAAGTTATTGGAAATTGAAATTTTTTTCACGTTTTTCATTGGTTTTTTGCAAATATCTCCAAAAATATGCATTTTAACAAAAATTTTATGACAAAATTGTTGTAGATTAAAAAATGAACAAATTGGTTTTTTATAAACTGTGCTAAGTGCAAAATTAAGCGAGATATTGAAGGTCAAAGCCTTTTTTTATTTTGCCTGAAATTTTATCGATGCCATCCTGTCAATGCAATGAAATTGTTCAATGCCATCTAGCGGCGAGCAGATATATTTTATGCATTCTATTGAAATAGGATTTTGTAGTGCTTGAAATAAGCTTTAAAATGAGCACTGTTAAAAGTCTTTTGCACCTAAAATGAGTGAGCTGTAATGAAAAAAAGGGGAATATCTAATGATTTTTTTACACATGGCCAGTGTCAACCACGGGTTGACATCAGTATACAGCGCCCATGGCCGGTGTCAACCTGTGGTTGACATGCGGTAACCTGTTTTACATTTGCTGTTATCAAGACGGCTATTGCCGTACACACATGAAATTTGTGTCGGCCATTCATGTTCCCATTGTCTTTTATCATGTAAAATGTCCGCATGTCAAATCGATGGCGGCCACTGGCGCCCGCTAGTCATAAAATCCAATTAAATCTGTAGATCCACCTGCACATCAAGAACTACTGAAAATGATTTTTTGCAACTGCAAAAAAGGTTGTGGAGCCTCTTGCGGATGCCGAAGAGTTGGTCTGTTTTGCAATACTACTTGTGGAACGTGCAGTGGAGATAGCTGCCAGAATAGCCCTCCAATTCAGCCAGAAGAAGATATCGATTCTGACAGCGACTCCGAAATTGATTCATAAAGGATAATGTTTTTTTTTATAAATTATATGAAAATTATGACTATGGAATTTTTACCTATCGTCATGCTTTTATTGTAAATATTTTATTCAATAAATGGTGATTTTTTACTCTATAATTAAATTTTTTTTAAATGTGTAATTCAATGTTTTAATTTAGGGTCGTTTTAAGGGTTGAAAAGATTGAGAATATGATAAGTCATTTTCGAGAACGTGGAATAACATTTAATTCCTTTTTATTTCATCAAAAGTAATTTTTTTAAACAATTTTTTATCAAGGGGTTGATTTGAAGGGTCGAAGGGGGGTTGACAATTCGATAATTAAAATAGAGAACATAAAATATCATTTACTCTATACTTAATCTTTTTATGTCATACCAAATTAATTTTTTGTGATTTTTTCAATTTAGGGGTTGTTCGCAAGGGTAGTAAGGTTTTCAAGGGGTTGGAAATGATTTTAATATGAAGTGATTGTGTTAGAAAATACTTTACAATTTCACCCCTTAATATTAGATGCGTTTTCTAGCGATAAAATGGCTCAATGTGAATTTTCCCATTAAGGGGTTGTTTTTACCCCTTAAAAATCATAGGCGCAGTTCGGGTCATTTTCACTTTTGAAGTTAAGGGTAAGATGAGCTTAATTCCAAAATTTCATGCAAATCGGTGCACAGTAAAAAATTCGGAGGTAAGACCCTATTTTACGCTTCAATGCCTCCACTATAATATCATTCTGGGAATGATCCGGTCAGCAAGCTGGGGCTAGGTTTTTTCCAAACGGTCGGATAAAAAAAATGTTGCCATAATCAAATGCCATATATTAATTTTTTTTCATATTCTATGAACCCTTAAGGTCATTCGTGACTCTACCAACCTGCCAATTTAATCATTAACAGTGTCAAAAGTGTTTTTTAAGCGCTTTTTTTAATTTAAAATGTGCTTATTTTTCCGGCCTTTCCTAATTCCTAAAAAAGTAGGTTCCTTACTTACCTGTTGATGGATTTAATGTGGTGCCCTGTTTCAGAAGTGCCCCATAAACAAACCAGGTACATTCCGGCAGAGCGTAAACCTTGTTGTTCTCGTCCCTGCACAAACGAGCTTGAATAAATACCAACAAATGTATTATTGGGCCCACTACCAGAAGTGACAGGATTATTAAAATCCATACCGGTGTAGTAAAGGGTGCCAGTAATCCGGAACCTGTGGCCGACTCCGTTGGCCGGGTCATCAGCACAACCCACTCTGCGTTATCGAGACTCGTGGAATATGTGATGTTGCCTCTAAATGAATTGATTATTGGCAGGAGAGCTGCAACTAGATCTGCTTTCTAGAAACAAAGAAAGTAAACATAGTGCAGTCTGCCTACGGATTTGGACCCTTGAGTGGAGATACAGTAACCAAAAATTTTTTTAAAGAAAGTGTTATAATATTTTAAGGAAGTATTGATATTATCCGTTTATTCAAATTAATTCAAATGTAAATTTTTCAACATTCATAGTTAGATAAACCGGCTGGGGTTGGACTTTCGTCATTCAAGTGGAAAATTAAAAGGCGGAGCATAATTTATGAATGAAGATTGACAAAAATGTATTAGAGCTCCATCTATAATTCTCATTAGAACCCTCAGTTTCAATACAGTTTATGTAGATGTCGTTTATCATTTAGAGCGAGAATTAAGTGTATTACGATTGTATATCTATTCACTTAATCGATGCTACTACTAAAGCAGGAATAGTTTAAAAAGTTAATGAAAGCTTTTTATTTAATTACCATGCCGTGATTTAATCATTTATTGAGCGATTTATATTGATATACTCGTACTATTCCATTCAACGCTCGTTTTCTCGCATCCACGAAAGATTATTATAAGGTTTGGGAGCAAATTAGCCTTACCAATACGGAATAAATAAGACCTACCTACCTTAGTTTCTAATAAATCTTTAGCTCCAGTCCTCGTCGATGTAGTACTTAAAAAAGCATTTTCCTCGGGTAGAACTATACTGTAATTGAAATGATACTTAACCTGCAATATATCAAGAATAGCAAACGCAACTCCTGTGCCTAATATATCCTTATCCTTAGATGTATATCCGCTTAATTCTCCATTCTAAAATAGTAAAGAGAGTAATTAAAAAAAAAATCCGCGTGCATCACATTAGACGTGATAGAAGTGAATACTTCTTTACCGATTCGTTGAGAGAGTGAGAGAGACAGAGATATATATAAAGAGAGAGCGCAAATAGTTTTCGATATATCGACAAAACTTGGGCCATTTCTTTTCTAGAATATCAAGAAATGTATCAATGCCAAACTACAGTGGTCATATACACGTCAATCATAAGACCACACTTTGAATACTGTTCCTCAGTTTGATATATTTACAACCTAAATAACTGCAGAAACTGCAAAATCATGGCATAGACGAGGAAGATGAGAACACGCTGATTTTTGCACACAAAAATGCATTTTTTGATAAGCCCCCTTAGTTATCCCCCGAACTTTTTTCTAAATTGTTTTTACAATCGAATGCAAAAAACCCGAGGTCTCTACCTGCGTGTCATAAAAAGTGATAGCTTTTTTCACTCATTTTCCCCGTCTAGCATGCGAATTATTATATTAAAGTATAACATGCACACCTTTCATTTCTTTCATGCTATCTGTCTTACAATGGTTGTATGTATCTAATAGATTATTGTATTGTGTCATAGTGGCATGGTTTTTATATATAATAATATAATGTAATGAACAGCAAGTAATGGCAGCAAGTTGCCAAGATACTTTCATAACTTACACATTTCAGTAAATTCCGACGGTCAGTAGGTATACGATGCCGATGGTACCTACATTAGAAATTATATTCACATCCAACGTGCTAACTACAGTCAAACGATGTACCTATCTACTCTTTATTTTACAAAGGTATTGATTATTTTAATAAACTGCCTGTTCAGATATTTAGTTAAATATATAAAAAAATAGATTAAAAAAAAAGAAAAATAGGTGTGAATAGATCGATATAATGAGGGATTTTTGCTCGGGTTTTTATGTCTCATATTTCGATGTTACAAACTATACACTTCTTCCATTATTTATGGCTATAAGAAAAATTTTTGGTGCGACACGGCATACTAGATTGAATATTAAAATTGAGTATAAAAAATTCATATACCGTAAAAATGCATTTAATTATTTCAGTAAATATCAATGAACTAAACTTATTTATTATACTCACATCAAATGTGGTAACTCTCAAATGTTCAGTCCTCAGTTCCTCGGCTAATCGCAACAATTTTTCTTGTGTAATAAATGTAGTTCTAGCTAGAAATTAAAATGTGCCGTTATTAATATTAATGATAACTTGCTTCAATATCCATTTAATTGTTTCTATCAAGAACTGTCGATTTGACAAGGAAAACGCGACAGACCTTTGTCCATATGGAATTGACCAGGCTAATCAGAAATATACCCACATGGAAAAATGTCAGTGGCGTACCACTTTTTTGGTACAAATATCAGAAGACATGTTTCCATGAAGAGATAAAATAACTTGGCTAACTAAAATATGTGGTTTAGTATCCTATTATTACACCGAAATTGAAAATAATATCTGACATACTTTTTGAAATATTAAGAAATAACGATTTAAAAAACAAAAATTCAACACAATGTAACAAAAATTTAAGCTTTTGCGGATGTTCATTTATACTTTTCCTCATAAAATGACGTAATTAAGGAACACATGCACAGGGATTTTATTTAATCCCGAAACCCACGTGACGTGGAAGGCAACCTTCGGTTGGTATCATTTTTAAAATATCCCCGGAAAGTGTCATGATCTCAGAATTACACCAGTGGAGTAGTTATTTAATTTTGTCTATTTAGCAAATAAATAAACATAACCCTAAATTTGTACGTTCAACTTACGTAAAAAACTGAAGGAATTTTCCTAGTTCTAAAAAGAACTATATAAGTCAACGTTGCCAATAAAATATTGAATTCGATTGAATACAATGAAAGCAACAATTTAATAAATATTACTCCAACAACATCAATAATGCCGGCCACCAATATTGTAACAAAACTGCCCGTAACGATAAATTAAAAATAATAATTCTCATTAATTTATAATTAATAAATTTCAGAAATAAAGTGTTAATTTATTATGACTGGCCGTAGAAAAAATAGTGTATGCAACTCACATTTAATGGCTATTAAGACACTCGCATTCATTCGCCTAAGGCTCATGTCATTATTTTTATCGTCTCTTAATAGCCATAATTAAATGGTCGTTGTATAATATACTATTGTTTATCATTTTGCTTACCAAAAATGCCACCCCTGCTTCCATTTTAAAATAATTGGTAACTTGTGATATGTCATTTGCCATTGAAAATAATTGAGGTTATTTCATGTGAATAATCAAACATGGTCAAAATCAAAAGTAAAGTGTAGGTATATGAGCAGAATTGAAACTGGTCAGCATTGGCATTGAGACACGAAGAGTAGTTGAAAACGTACATGGGAGTCCGTTACTGGAATTTAAAGTCAGCCCAATTAAATATCTACGGCTGCGGCTGCGCGCTGCTGTAAAGAGAATAAACTGACTGGTCTGCTGCGTCGTAAATCGTTTCTTTGATGACCGCCGCGCCGCGTGCCCGATTGAATGACGGTTTATCAGTGCAGTGCGTAAATACCGATTTAAAACATTTTCTACTAAAAGGTAAGATATTATAATTATTTCTTAATTTACCATGGCTGGAGGCCATTTAAAGTAGAAGATAATAAATAACGCCCAAAAACGTCGAAACAACCTTTGATTTTAAAAACAAGAACATGTACAAAGTCAACGTATTATTTTAAATATACATGAACGTTTGAAAAGCGAAAATCCGGAATAATGTGAGAGAGAAATAATACGACCTATTAACGAGTTAACACATTCAACAATTTATCGTGTAATTAAAAAAGGAGATGTGATAGATCACGGTTCAAAGAGGAAAGGGAAATATGCGAAAACTGCGATTTTGCAAAAACTGCGACTATAAGAACAATTACCAACGGATTTAAGAAAGCTGGATTTTTTTCACAGTATTTCCGGAGTCTGATTTCATTGCTGAGAGTTTATTACTCCAGGAAGAATCTCACAGCATTGACGTGCAAGAATATCCTAGTCAAGTAACTTCAGAAAATACCAATAACGAAACTGCGACAAAACAAAGCAACCCAAGTAACATTAACGCTCTTATTCCGATCTTCAATATCGCTTTAAAACTACACAATAAAATTGCGAATAAAAGCAAAAGATCTTCAAGACAGCCCCGAGACCATCATAAAGCAGCTTCTAGCCAAAAAGGCCCATCCTAAAAAGGCCTTAAAGACTAAATTTTAAAACTGTATTAAAACCATTAAGTTTTAATTTTATATTCTTAAAGAATTCTTCAGGCAACTTTAAATACATAAACTAAAACTTATTATGTGACGTTTTGTTCTTAAAATGTATTTACAGCGGACTAAATTAACTTAAGAATAATTAATTACTCCTAAAAGAGTTTTATTTTGTCTACTAGCACTCGACAACTTTTAAGTCTGTATAATGGCCGGCAAAGTGGTAATATTTTAAACCGCATACGTATACCAAGCATATCATAAAATAATATTCGAAAGCAAACTATTCGGGTGAAAAATTCACCAACGAATGGCACTTTTCTAATAAAATGTAATAAAACACTTCAACATAATTCAGGCGCCACTAATTTAATGTATTTTTCTGTTATTTAAAAAATATTTAAAAAAATATCATATTTATGTAAGTATTTAAATGCATTTTTTTAATGAAATGGCATATTTCGACACACCGTTCTTCAGTTTTTTAAGGAGATCCAAGACGCAATTATTGAATAATAATATTCTTTTCGTTTACTATTGAAAATGTTCAAAATGGCGGAGTCTTTATTGCAGTAAAACATGGCGTGATCTAGATTAAAACTAATTGTTCATTTATTAAATGTTTTAAATCTCACAAGATTTAAAACAGCGTTTTATTTACCACTAAATCCAATGACTCCCGCAGGAGTCTGTTTACGCTTTTAAAACCAATATGCTTTAATATGTTCAAACTCGTGACCTTATTGATTTAAAGTGGTCTTGCGCTCGAATGGAATCCTAACCTCACAAATTTTGCCGGTTTTGTTAAAATTTCATTAAAAATAACAAGGTAAGTTTTGCATATTACTGTTACCCCGTTACATTGTGTTACATTAATTATATTTTAATAACAAATAACCCCACCTTAGCACCCTTCCCAATTATTAACAGGTGTAATTATTACCCACTACAAATTTCATTTCTATACCCATAGGGGTATCCACTGGGATATAGATCTTTATTAAAAATGCAGAAAATCGAGAAACTCTCTGAATCCTCTGATTGCGTCATATTTTTGGCTTTAATGTGGTATTATATTGAATGTGTCTTAGGATAAAATAGATTTCCTAATGGATTTTAAAGAATACATCAAGGGTAACTCCATAAAACTACATTAAAACTATTTTTCCCAAAACGGATTGTTTTAAAACCATTTACTTCTTAATAATAGCAAATTAGTTTTAAAATAGCCAATGTTAAGAGTAACATAAAACCAGTATAAGATCAATAGGACATTAAGAGCAAATAGCATTTTTATTTTGATTTAAAGAGTGCATTAAATTCTTTGTTTAAGAATAAGTGATATTTAAGAACTTTTAGTTTATCTTAAGGTTACTTTAAATCCGATGTCGATTTATTGAAAAATGCTTTAATATGCATTTTTAAAACCTAAGTAAATAGAAGCTGTCTTAAAATTGTGACTTGGGAAAGCAAGCAAAAATGAAATATTTTGACTACTTCCACTTCTTTACAGCAGCTTGCAGTTCAAAACCAGTCAATTCGAAATTGACTACACTCGAAAAAACTAATGTGGAAATTGAATTTAATCCAAATGATTGGTTTTGTTTAATTTGTGAAGAAAATTTAGTGGAAGATATGGTGCAATGCCTCAAATACAAAAAATGGTTTGCAGGAAAGGGCAAGAAATTTAAAAAATCTATCTGAGAAAACTGCCATTAAAGCATTCGCGGTACGATTTAAAAACCAACCACCCATTTAGCCGATAAGTTGTCTAAATTGTACTGTTTGCAGTGTTCTCCATTTTTTAGTTTTTATATATGTATTCATTTGTCTATGAAGTTGTAATTAACTATGTATATTAAGTAAGTTAAGTAAATATTTTTTCTCATTTGTCTCTTGATTTCCTATAAATATTTTCTCTAAATACAGTGCTTAAAAAACAAAAAATCGGTACGATATACCCGACCTTACCATACAATTTATTTATGTAAATCAGCACCTAGTTAGTTAATAAAGAAAAAAGTATCGTTTACAATGTTCGACTATTCCATTGTATGACTGCGCTTTTTGTAATTCCATCGTATGATTCCCCTTTTGAGATTGACTGCTTCATTTGTGTAATTAAACAACCAAATGGCTAGGAAATCAGTCATTTTGAATTCGATCTGCGAGAAAAAATTGTCAAAACATGTCTCTGAAAAATGTAGCTTTCGCAGTTATAAAAGCACATTTCCCTTGAAACTTCTTTAATCCCTTCCCAAGAAAATTATCTTGCCATACACATCAAGATTTTTTGTCCAAAGCCAAAGTTTAGTTACATCACAGGCTTAAATTCAATTTTTTGCGATTCCCTATTGAAAGAATTTCATGTCGTAGAAAAACGTATTTCCGCTAGGTACTTCAAATTCATTCTACCGTTTTTGAAGCAGCCAAATCTAACATCCAACCTTACCTTCATCCTCCGGACACGTGAGATTAAAACACAAACCAGCTACAGCAATTTCGATCAATCCCATAGCGTGACTTTCTTCTTCGCACCGCTTTGCATTTTTTGTAGTAATAAAGCTCAGGTGAACTTGACACTACTGAAAAAGTAACTGTGACAAAGCTTTCAGTGGGCTATTTCAGCGCATGACACATATTATTGTGTGTGTCAACTTTAATCACATAGGGTCACTAATGGACACATCATTATTGATAGATAAAGCATTTTAGTGAAACAATAATGGATATCGTTAGCTACATTTTATTGAGATTTAAAAATATGGCATAATATTAATAATAATCACTATCAGGAAAATGAATTTAAATAATCGGGAGTAGGCCTAATTTATTAATTTTTTTTGTTGCTAATTAGTTGTAGTAATTGCAAGATTGAAATTATTTATTTTTATATAAATAAGCGATGTTTCTCTTTCACATGAAGTTAGATAAACAGCAACCTTATAAAAAATCGGGAGACAACTCAACGTATTTAGTTTTTATGTTGCTAATTAGTTAGTTGTGACACTATCGTTGCTTTACTAATTCTTGTTAAGAAATGCGTAGCTATATGGCAACTAGTGAATGTTACGCGTTGCGTCATCACTGGTAAGGACGTAATTCAAGTTATTTCGATGTACACGTTACTACGGTTTCATAAACACAGTGCCAATGCAACGCAGACAGTCGCCGATTGCACTGTCTGATTAATTTAGTTATTGATGACGCAATAATATTCATTAGTTACCCCATATAAAGGTTTATACAAGAATAAGATGATCATTTCCCGAAAGGTTGGCATATTTTTCTGTCAACCAAAGCTGCAAAATAACAACTAATTCGTACGAACCGCACAACAAATTCCCATGACGATTTTGAGTCAGAAAAAAACAAACTAACCCCTGTATGTGGTGTGTTTTATGGAAATATAGAAGAAAAATATACTTTTAGGATACCCGGCATATTTTAGTAGCAACAAAATCTGCAATGCCGCAACTAATTCGTACGAACTAGAGATGTGACCGAAGCCGAATAAATATTCGGTATTCGGCCGAATATTTAGTTTGAACATATCAACATTATCAACATATGGATCGGATGATTTTATTTATCAAAGCGATAAAATCCAAATTGTTAAACATTGGAATGTTAAAAAAAAGATTTAAAAATACGAAAGGGATTAACTAAACAAATTTTTTTCGATACCTGCAAAATCAATCTCATTACCTATAGTATAGACTATAGATTATAAAATAAACCAACAAAAATACGATTTTTTTTTATTTATAGTATTAACCTCGGTATTAACTATTAACATAAAAAAGTAAATAAAATATTAATATTTATATATACGTCATAGTAAAACTATACTATTCGGCCGAATATTCGTTTCAAATTTCCGCCGAATATTCGTTATTCGGCAAAACCACTATTCGTCGCATCTCTAGTATGAACCTACACATACCCACAATACGGTGTTGAGGAATATTCAGCAATTTAAAATAATGAATCGTGTGAGACATTTGACAGCATTGGAATGTGTAAGAGCGCAAACTTTGGTTGAAGAGGGTAGAAGTATGCGATATGTCTCTCGAATTCTGGAATGTTAGAACGTCACAGGGCAACTGGTTCTCACTCCAGGAGACATGGGCAGGGTAAAAAAAGGGCGACGAATGTTAGGGATGGCCATTTTCTCCGCCAAAATGCTTTAAGAAATCGGACAGTAACAAGTTCGCAATTGAAGAGTGAACTTGAGATGGTTAGAAATGTTCAAGTTTCTGCTCTTACTGTAAGGAGAAGACTACGTGAGGCAGGTTTGATCAGTAGAAGGCCCATAAAGACACCAGAACTTACCAGGGCTCAGAAGGTAGCTCGATTACGATTTGCACGACCGAGCACATGAAAATTGGACTATCGATGACTGGAGGAAAGTCCTATTCTCCGATGAAACAAGAATAAGCCTAAAATCTTGTGATGAGCGGCAACGTGTGTATAGAAGACAAGGGGAAAGGGAAGCTGCCTTCAATTTCGTTCTAAACGAACCCTTTGGTCGTGGCTCCAAAATGTTTTGGGCGTTCTTACGATGGCCGTACGGAGTTAGTCCCTATTCATGCAAGGGCAATGAATGCGGAATACTACGTAGAGAACGTTCTCCAGGAGCATGTAATGCCCTATGCTTCGTTTATTGGTTCTGATTTCATATTCATGCAAGATAATGCAAGACCACATGTAGCAAGAATTTATGTTGAGTACTTGAATGAAGTCCATATTGATGTTATGAACTGGCCAGCACGAAGCCCGGATTTAAATCCCATCGAACACCTATGGAGCCTCATTAAGAGAGCAGTGAGACGACGTCTACCAGCCCCACAGAACCTTCGAGTTGTGTTGCCACCGAGCTAGAGGTGGCAACACAACCTACTTGGGATCAGCTCACATAATTTTATTTCTTTGTTTTCCTTTGTTTTCTTGTTAATTAAAAAATGTTTCTTCTCACCCTGAAAGTTTTTTCAATTGATTTCTTTATGGTGCCATAATTTTGAACCAATGCATCTAAAGATATGGACCAAAAAACAAAATGTAGGAACGGAATGGTTCTTAACAAAAATTGGTATTTTTAAAGAATTTGGTTACGAAATTATTCCACAGAGTGTTTTAAAATTAGGGTTATATAACAACTTTTTAGTTAGCCCTGTATAATACCTAAACCGTCCTCAGTTAACAAAAGACTGGATATGCAAGTTGAAACTAGTCGTTTTATCTACAGTATTCTAAAAAAAATTTCAAAATTGGACTAAAAGTAAAAAAGTTATGAGACCTCAAATTTTAGCAAATATTAACGTAGTGCGATAATTTTGAACAGCAGTTAATATATATATATATATATATATATATATATATATATATATATATATATATATATAATAATATATATATATATATATATATATATATATATATATATATATATATATATATATATATATATATATATATATATATATATATATATATATATATATATATATATATATATATGTGTGTGTTTATATATATATATATATATATATATATATATATATATATATATATATATATATATATATATATATATATATATATATATATAGTTATATATATATATATATATATATATATATATATATATATATATATATATATATATATATATATATATATATATATATATATATATAGTTATCCATTAAATTGATTTTTTTTCTGTTGGGCAATGAATAAATATATTAGTATTATTATATGTAGGTTAATGTATAGGAGAATAGGGATTAATTTCTTCTAATTTAAATTATTATTTAACACGACGCGACGTATAAAACAACTAGCTTCAGTTTTTTTTATAGATTCTCAACAGCAAAACAATAGTGTTTCATCGATTTATACTTAAGGGCAAACATCATTTCACGATTTACTTACCACTTAAGAAAAGTTGTATGCTAACAAATGGTTGGCATGTGGTAAGAGTATATACACAAACGCTTGTTTGTTTTATCGATTTAGGGGTGTTATCTATGGTATAAATATTCACTTAGTAGGTACTAAAAAGATACTTCATATTTTCAGGCATTTTCCTCAATTATTATAGGTCGATTTCCTGACCATGAATTCGATATTCTTTAAAGTTATAATTTACTAAGTTAAGTATAGCAAACGTACATTGTTACGAATATACAGATAGCTTCCGATATCCCTACCCATTATCCACGTAACGGCATGACTCCAGACACTATAGACATCGCTATGGTCAAAAAATTAGACACATAACAATCAATACTAGAGCTAAACAGCGACCACTATCCCGTCATTATCGAGGTCCGAACACAACGCACCAAAAAGTATATCTATAACTACTAAAATATGATCTAATTTTAGAGTTCAGTATAAATGCAGGATAATTCGATCTGGGACCCGATTCTTGAAACAATGAGAATTTTTTCCCCGGCAAAAAGGACGTCATATCTCATAAGAACCTTCTTTTGTCATTCTTGAAAGTTCTGCTGAGAATTTTTTCTCAAATAACTCCCCTAACAAAATTATTCCCGTCCTACTTTCATGGGGAATTAGTAAATTCGTAAGGGAAAATTAGGGTTTCTAACCTCACTTTTTATGTTTTTATTCTTTGACTGCTGTGCGATGTTCTGTGTGTGTTTGAGTTTGTGTAGGTAATGTGTAATTTGAAGATAATAATAATATAAATTGTTTATATTAATATCATTATGATAAAAACAAACATGGTAGACGGAGAAGCTCAATATTTGCAGTTAGTGTTATTTTTACAACTGGAAGAAGTTGAAGAAGCAGCCATACAACCA
Source organism: Tetropium fuscum (assembly GCA_964058915.1). NCBI lineage: Eukaryota > Metazoa > Arthropoda > Insecta > Coleoptera > Cerambycidae > Tetropium > Tetropium fuscum. The sequence goes on from CAXKVY010000896.1 coordinate 147,957, forward strand.
AGACAACGAATGGTTAAATTTGTTCCATATGTTTCACTTTCGGATCGCCTTTTCATTAAACATTTCAGACTATCTAAACAATTAGTCAGATATTTAGTAGAGCTTTGCGATGAATATCTTACACCGCCTACTAGAGAATCTTCAATAGATAAAATAACAAAGGTAAGATTTTTTTGTAGATGCTTCGTTGCAAATTATTTATTCATACCAACCTTATTATTTAAAGGTTCTAGTAGAGAATTGTTGTAAAATACTCGTTTTTTGGCGCCATTTTTTAAAAAATTGCGGTATTTCCGGTAGGAAATTTTGATGCGAAGTGAAAAATTCAGAATCTGCGACCCAAAAAACATAAGGTAAGCTTATAAAAAGGTAATATTCTCTATTGACTTGAGTAATTTGTACACACATCGAAAATACTGTTTCAAAATCGTTAAAGATGTTCGGATTTGTCTATCGTCCATCGTAGTGGGGTTGAATTTTCGGCTCATAGCTTGTATTGTATTGTACACATTGCATGTTCTTTTTGTACTAAAAAAGGGCTTGTTGGGTTGTTGTCTATTAATAATTAAATAAATAAATAAATCAATCCATAGTTAAACATGTCTATTTTGACAATTACATACTTACCGTTCTAGAACGGTAAGTATTACTTACCGTTTTGTTAGCCTTTGCCGCCAGTCAGCACAATCTACAACCTACCCTACTCGAAGAAACGAACACGGTAAGTAAACAAAAAAAGCTTGCTCTTCCAAAAAAATTGTAACATTTGCTTCCACAAGCAGGAAACTTACCCAGGACATAGAAGGATAATCAGCCACCATTGGGGTAAAAAATGAATAGAACACAAATTTACAATAAAATAACCATGTTTATTAAATATTCTCAACAATATAATATTTAGATATCCTTCTGCCGGCATAATAAAACATTCAGACTTGTAGTATACGTATAGTAATAACATAAATAAATAATAACATCCAGTATGGCAGTAAACACAAATCAGGAATTTCTAACGCAATATAACAATTCAGACTAAGAAATGATCTGGTGGAAAAAATGATATGGTTATACAAGAAGGAACTGAGATGTAATAAATGTTTACTAATTTGAAAACGACATATCGTATATCTCTTGCAGTAAATATAAAAACATTTTATTCTATAAAATTACACTTACAAACATTTAGTAAATAATATAGTACATCATAAACATGATGTGGATCAAACGGTTACATACTTATATAGTTTCTCAAGGTATATATATAATATAATATATATATATATATATATATATATATATATATATATATATATATATATATATATATATATATATATATATATATATATATATATATATATATATATATTTTATATATATATATATATATTTTATATATATATATATATATATTTTATATATATATATATATATATATATATATATATATATTTATATATTAATATATATATATATATATATATATATTTATATATTATATATATATATATATATATATATATATATATATATATAATATATATATATATATATATATATATATATATAATATATATTTATATTATATATATATATATATATTATATATATATTATATATATATTATATATATATTATATATATATTATATATATATATATATATATATATATATATATATATATATATATATATATATATATATATATATATATATATATATATATATATATATATATATATAACAATATTGTATTATGTATATTAATGTAGAAAGATTAATTTATAACACAAACATCTTGAAACAATGCAACTGTTTTAGTTTAGGCCTAAGCAAAACATTTTTTAGATATACCTTCCAGTATTATTGGGATCAGTATTTAATAGTATTGCCGCACACATATAAGTTGTAAGAAGCAACAGATTCTAAAAGTATTAAATTAATTCATGGGGCCTTTGGCACACTTCTACAATTTTAAATGGTTATAACGATATTATTTTTTTTAAATATTTTAAAGGCGTATGATTTAAAATATAAGTAAGACCCATTTTTTCATATTCACTGTAAATGCCAACACTTTATAACCTTGAAAAGGTATCATATGACATTGTAACTAATGGCTTATATTCCACTAAGGTAATTTTATGGTCGTTCTGCATTATGAATACGAAAATATTATATAAACCTATTACATAGAAATTACGAAACTATGTGACATATCGCACTATGAGTGTAAGGGTATCGCAAAGAATCTAATTTAGATAATAATGGGGATCAATTAACAAAACTGTAAATTTTAACGTGATAAAGTATCACATCTCAAAAATTTACCGAAAAATTATTAGAGCAGATAAGATAGTACAGCAGCGGAAAAATCTTATTTATCTATAGGTGCAAAACTCTTGTTTTCAATATGTGATAGTTTAGCACTGACAGCAAACTACAACAAACTAATTTGACGTTTGGTGTGGTTCTGTGCAAAGAAGTGAAAGTGTTGTGTATGAAAACATAAATATTTACAATAATTATTAGTGGAAATGGAAAGAAAAATAATATATTTTGGTTGCAAGCAAATTAGTTTCTCACATTTTTCCGCTGAGAACATTGGTTGGTTCCCACTTTTGTTTAGCAACACTATAAAAATGTGAGTAATAAAATGCATGTAAAGAGTAAACATGAAATGAAATTACCAGTTTCTCATCACTTTACTTCACCAAATATCTCGTCATGTCCTTTCATGAGGTCTGCTAGGAAAAGTGTAAAATTTCACAGGGCCGTCAGTATTTCCGTAATTATTTTTTCAGCCCACTACATAACAATTGTTTCCAGATGATGAACGTTTATCAATACCGCAGCGGGGACAATTTAAGAGTACAAAATAATTATAATCTACATCACGTCTATTCTGTCAAATTGCAAATTGACTAGCAAGAACTTATTAGAAACGCCCTTGGGGGCGCTGGAGTAAAATTCGTAGGTCGCCTCCGCGGTCTGTTTGTGTACGTTTTAACCTACTATAGTAGGCTATAGTGTCGTAAGTCGATTAAAGTGTGCTTTTTTTTAGTATTTTCCTATAGTGTTTAGATGTAAAATGATGTCGCGTGGAAAATTACTTCACACCCCTAAGAACGATCAATGTAGCGTATGCACTACATTCCAAAATTCTTCTCTGGAAGAAAGGGAGGAAATGAAAGAAGATTATGATACCACCAACAGAAAATTCTTAGTCGCAATGAGAAGAAAAAAGATTTAGATCTTGCTTGAAAAGATAATTCAGTTTTAGTTGCTAAGAAGTTAGGATATTGTTATGTCTGGAATGAAACCATCGCTAAATGAGGTGCAAATGAGATATATAGTTACATTTTACACTTTCTGTCAAATTTAGATGATGGATATCGAAATTTTGTTTTTTATTCAGACAACTGCAGCGGGAAAAATAAAAATAAATATGTTATAGCATGTATTTATACGCTTTGAATAGGTTGAATCATGTTGAATGTAGAGTCAACATGATACTTAATTACTGACCATACTCAAAATGAGGGAGATAGCATACATTCAACCATAGAAAGAGAAGAAGAGAATGTTAAGAAATAACACTATTTATGTTTAGTCCAAGCATTCTAGACAAGTGGTGACATAAATTCCTATCTGGATAAAAAAAATATGGGTATATAGGCAATGAAATTTAAATATGAGTTTCTATTTCTTTCAATTCGCGCCTGAATGGCGAACTTAGCCTAAAAAATTCGCAAAGTTGAAAAAAAACGGTTTTTTGTAAATAACTAAAAAACTAGAGCTCCTATCGAGAAAAGTTAAATGAGTGCGTAGATATTAAAAAAATATATCAAAATGCCTCTATAATAATTTTCGATATTTTTCGAGTTCTCTAGAACTTAGAACTAGAACTTAGAACTAGAACTTAGAACTAGAACTTAGAACTAGAACTAGAACTTAGAACTAGAACTAGAACTATAACATAGAACTAGAACTTAGAAATAGAACTTAGAACTAGAACTTAGAACTAGAACTTAGAACTAGAACTTAACTATAACGTTCTCATACATGTTGCTTGGGACAAGTATAGCTCAATGGCAAGCTAAAAAAAGAATTTGAAAACTGCATTTTTTTGACATTTTTTTTAAATAACCCAATTTTTATTTTACGGAAATGGCAGTTACGGGAATCAATTACTGGCATTTTTTCACGAATTTAAAAAAAAATAACCATATGACCATTAGGAGTAGAGTTAATTTTTTAGAACTAGGACTAGAACTACAACTTAGAACTAGAATTTACTTTTAGAAATTAGAACTAGAACTTAGAACTAGAACATAGAAATAGAACTTAGAACTAGAATTTAGAACTTAGAACTAGAACTTAGAACTTAACTATAACGTTCTCATACATGTTGCTTGGGACAAGTATAGCTCAATGGCAAGCTAAAAAAAGAATTTGAAAACTGCATTTATTTGACTTTTTTTAAATAACCCAATTTTTATTTTACGGAAATGGCAGTTACGGGAATCAATTACTGGCATTTATCCACGAATTTAAAAAAAATAACCATACGACCATTAGGATTCGAGTTAATTTTTTAGAACTAGGACTAGAACTCAGAACTAGAACTAGAATTTACTTTTAGAAATTAGAACTAGAACGTAGAAATAGAACTTAGAACTAGAATTTAGAACTAGAACGTAGAACTAGAACTTAACTATAACGTTCTCATACATGTTGCTTGGGACAAGTATAGCTCAATGGCAAGCTAAAAAAAGAATTTGAAAACTGCATTTTTTTGACATTTTTTTTAAATAACCCAATTTTTATTTTACGGGAATCAATTACTGGCATTTTTTCATGAATTTAAAAAAAATAACCATACGACCATTAGGAGTCGAGTTAATTTGTTAGAACTAGGACTAGAACTCAGAACTAGAATTTACTTTTAGAAATTGGAACTAGAATTTAGAACTAGAACGTAGAAATAGAACTTAGAACTACAATTTAGAACTTAGAACTAGAACGTAGAACTAGAACTTAGAACTTAACTATAACGTTCTCATACATGTTGCTTGGGACAAGTATAGCTCAATGGCAAGCTAAAAAAAGAATTTGAAAACTGCATTTTTTTGACATTTTTTTTAAATAACCCAATTTTTATTTTACGGAAATGGCAGTTACGGGAATCAATTACTGGCATTTATTTAAAAAAAATAACCATACGACCATTAGGAGTCGAGTTAATTTTTTAGAACTAGGACTAGAACTAAGAACTAGACCTTAGAATTTAGAACTGGAACGTAGAGCTAGAAGTAGAATTTAGAACTAGAACTTGGAACTAGAACTTAGAACTAGAACTTAGAACTTAGAATTAGAACGTAGAACTAGAACTACAACTTAACTATAACGTTCCCATACATGTTGCTTGGGACAAGTATAGCTCAAGCTAAAAAAAAATTTGAAAACTGCATTTTTTTGGCATATTTTTTTTTATATAACTCTATTTTTAATAGACGGAAATGGCAGTTACGGGAATCAATTACTGGCATTTTTTCACGAATTTAAAAAAATAACCATACGACCATTAGGAGTCGAGTTTTTTTTTACCATAAAATCTGAAAGGCACAGTAAGCATGGTAGAGCCCTGTGTTTCACACACGTTAATGCTAAATATCCATATCTTTGTAAAAAAAAATACCACGACAAGATTCATTGATTTTTAGTATCAGAAATTCAATAATAAAGGCAAGTGTGCGGCGAGTGAAAACCATAGTTTTTATTAACTTTGCGAATTTTTAGGTTAAGTTCGCCATTCAGGCGCGAGTTGAAAGAAATAGACTCATATTTAAATTTTTTTAAATTTCCTATACACCCATATTTTTTTATCCTGGTTGGAATTTCTGCTAATTTAACATTAGGCCGTGACTGAATGCTTGGACTCGTTCCAGCACAGTGGATTCCAGTCATCGCACTTGCTAAAAAAATTATTAACCCTATTTAGTTTACGTAGGTCAGCAAAGAGACATTTTTCATCTGAAGGCTTGAAGATTGGAAATTTTTTTGAAACAATTAAAGATGGTAAAATAGTTAATTGCAACCAAATAAAATATGAGTCAGGCATGTCAAAAATTTCACTTAAAACATAAATGCAAAACTATCGCAAGTGGCAATTTTTTTTGTAACATCTGTATTTAAAAATCTGTTGTTTCTACATCTAAAAGTAGATCAAAATTAACCTAAATTTGTTGACATACATCCAAAAACCTGCATTATAATAGTTTCATAGCAAAGAAACCAAGAAAAAGCTACAAAAATTCAAACGAAGTTTATTCAGAACTTCATGGATTTCAGTTGCGATAGTTTTACACGCATAGTGCGATATGTAGTGGATTATTAGTTCCATAAACTGAAGTGCAGAAAGGCACATAGAAGTGATACTACAGATATAATATATATTCCTATAATCAGTGATTGTTAGTTTTGACACAGTAATTTATACTATCTAATGATATCTTTATGAGAATGAAACATATATAATACGAACCTCAAACATGGGAAAGTCTAATAAGGTTTTTACTTTCATTTGCATTAAAAGTTGGTGCATCAAAAATATAATTCTTACCTCCATGTAAATTCCATTGGAAAATAGTGTTCACTATTTATCCATTTGGCTCTACTACTATTATTGAAGTGCTGATATTTGACGAAGGTGTATCTAAACTAACTAACAATTTTGAGAGTCTGTTGAAGTGTTAAATTTTTAAAAAAAAAGTGGACTATACTATTATTGTTACTATTTTATATTAAAAAGCATTTTAAAGTGTAAAAGATTATTTCATGTTAGCTAAACACAATATTTATGATAAATAATATCTTAAGAAGATTCAAAGTTAGACAAATATTTATAATTTCCCCATACAAAAAGTTTAATTAAGCCACATTTCCAGGTGATCATAAAAATGCATCAAAAGCTTTGGAAAGTAATAGACTAGAGGCATATTTTTCTAAATTCGCTTGTGTTGTAGGATCAGTGTATCAGTAAATGACCAATAACTGGCAAAAAGTAAAATATCTAAAATCTTATTTAGGTCCCCCGGCGCGCGGCCAATGGCCAAGCATTACCCCAAAGATAATATTAGAATAATACTTTCATAAAACGTAGGAGCAGCTAACTAATTAATGCAGAAAGAGTATCTCAGAAATGTCATAATTGTATTGTTTTAGAGAATGAAGGAACTATGCCTAAGAAGAGTTTTTCGGTGGGGTTTTCTCTTCATATGTGTACAACGGGCCCCCCCACAAATTTTGTCATTATTTATCCATGTCATGTAAAATGTTTAGTTCCTATTTTGCAACCAGATGTCGTTAGCGTACGGGAATAGTTTCCTGATATTATTTAAGGGGTAAAGTAGATCCCGTAGAATTGGTTGAGATTTTACCCCCGGTAAATATAATCTGTTTTTATATATTTTTAGGGAGGTCTGAAAGGGGATGGATGACAAGTAAAACATTTCACAGCTACTCGTGTAACACTTTCCTGCCCTATTTAAAACACAAAGATTGCCTACACTTTATCTACTCGATGGCCATAAGTCACACGTAACTTTTAATCTCAGTATGTTTTGTGCAGAAAACGGAATATTTCTTTATGCCCTTTACCCAAACGCTACTCATATATTACAGCCGGCAGATGTTTCATTGTTCGCGCCATTAAAAGATAATTGGAGAAACATTGTTTTAAGCTGGTTAATAAAGCCCCTTTTGCTAGAAAATGCTGTGCAGCAAGTCAGTGGAGATAAATACTGTGAGAAACGGTACTGTTAGAAAATGTGGTCTCTACCCGTTTAACGTAGATGCTATAGATTTTAGTAAACGCATCCAAGACACTGCACGCTTCTTAGAAGAAAATTTTAGAGAAAGCGAACTAGAGAAACTTAAACCAACCGAATTTGAAGAACCACATTTTCTTTATTTTGAATCTGGAATGCCGCTGAAAAGAAGAAAAGAGTTTAGAGAATCAGAAGTGGGACAATGGAGAGAAAAAAAATCTATCAAAACAGTTTATCCAAAACAGGTTATCCCTCGCTTGCACTCTAGTGCTTGGTCTGCTCGACTGTTTTGGTCATTCATTAGTTCTTCTACCTACGGTGTACTAATGAGAGCCAACAGCTCGAAACTAGTCTACACCTGGTGGAGGTTTTGGTGAATAACCATGGCTATCTTATCGGATTTGCAGGTGTAATTCATTCAATACAGGAAGTAGCTCTCTGAGTAGTTGTTCCCTGTAAAGCCATTCGGTAAGTAAATAAAATAACTAATTAATGGTCTATGGAAGATCTTTCCTCTCGAATTCCTCTAAACCTTCAGATGTATCTGTGTCGTGAACAGAGAAATTAGAGTTAGACCCAGAAGTAGATGATTCGCCGTCGGACTGTTCACTGCCACTGTTCCATTCCATTGCCACATTGTTGTCTGTTTTTGGCGTGGGTATCGCTCCACTTGTGCTAGATACATTTGTAGTAATATTGGTATTATTGCCATTATAAACTGCAAGTGAAATTAAGTCTGCTGTTTTGACAGCACTTTTTTAGTTACACCCCAGCAATGCATAAAATGGTTCCATTTTCTGCTGAACAGGTCGAACAACTAGTAGAATATGTAGCTGAATACCCAGCTGTGTATGACAGTGAACACACAGACTATAAAGACCAAAAACAAGGAGAAAATACATGAAAAAAAATCTCGGAAGACTTAAGACAAAATGAAACTGCTGCCTATTTAACGGACGAAACTGCCTGAATGTATCATCTTCACAACTCAAATGGCATCTTATCAGTAAATTTCCGTAGCCTTCCTTGATTCTCCTTTTAAACAGTTCTCTTTCAGATGTGGTTTTATTGCAGCATTTAATAACCACATTTTCTTATCCTCTTCTTCTTCTTCTAAAAGCAACCACTTCAACACAGCGTCTTCCATATTATTTCTCACACAATATCTAAGATTGAACTTGCATCAAAGGTACAAATGACAACTGACTGTCAAACGCCCCGCCCCTCCCCCCTACCCCTTCGCCTGTCGCTAGCGTCGCAACGTATCAAAACGGATGCGTCAGAGACAGGCATTTTGACGCTGCTAGGAAATCCTACCTTAAGCATATTAGACATAAGTTCTCTACCGACTAGAGACCAAATAATATTTAAATTATCCTTGACTTTTTAAGACCATACGCAAACCGATGGACCTAGGATTATACTGTCATTTGAAGTTTGTTCTTGGATATTCCACGACATTTTTTTTATATTCTTGGCCTAAATGAATTGCATATTGCGTCTTTTTAATAATACCCGAGACATGAAATTAAAATATAAATGATTCCAATAAAAACAATATAATTACTTATGTACATTTCACTCTTTACTTAAACTAAATAAAAGCACATAATTCGGCTGCTTGCCCTGAAAATGTGTTTAACTAATAAGAGGTATAATAATGCTAGTATCTTTTTACATTCCCACTGGTTTGGGAATATTTGTGTTGTAG
>CAXKVY010000896.1:162500-174047 GCA_964058915.1 Tetropium fuscum
TGAGATAATGGGATGAATCAAAAAACAAAATGTTTACAATACGTCTAAGATGGCAGCAAACAGTTTGTAAACAAAATTATTCGCCTCAATTTTTCCACAGGGTGTTTTGAGTTTACGACAAAAAACAACACTTTGATTTACCCCTGTATAATATTGCCTGGACGAAAAATATGACTTATTACAATAATTAAAAAGACACACAATGAACTGATCTACAGACTGGTAAAAAATTTATGAAAATCAGATGAAAAATAAAAAAGTTATAAAACATCAAAATTGGGCAAAATTTTAGGGTGACGGAATTTTGTGCCGGGGAGTGTATATATATATATATATATATATATATATATATATATATATATATATATATATATATATATATATATATATATATATATATATATATATATATATATATATATATATATATATATATATATATATATATATATATATATATATATATATATATATATATATATATATATATATATATATATATATATATATATATATATATATATATATATATATATATATATATATATATATATATATATTTATTTATATACGGGAAAGATCCACGGTATTTAATATTTATTAAAAAACAATTAATCGAAGTATTTATTATAACCTACCTATAGGTTAGGTGTGTAGGAAACTATTTTGCCTATCCTATAATACCAACAAAAAATAAAATCGCGCTTAATTCTTTAGCTTTAAAGATATGTGTGCTTTAAAGCTTTATGCTTTAAAGCAGTTTTAATCGTCCCCGGATGATGCCAATTTGGTTGGCGAAACGCGCGTCGAGCGAAGTGAAAGTGTTTTGGTGTTTGTGGAAACTACTCCGAGTGTTTAAGCTATGATTGTTATATAATTATTATGTAACTAGTAGCTAATCTCTAATCTCACAAGTAACAAGTAATAAAACGAATTATGTAACGATGCCCCATCAATCAAGTAGTGGGAAATATATTTTTTTTACATTTAATTAAAACAGAAAACTTCTTAAATCGACTTGAAGAGGAATTCATTGCAAGCGCGCCTGTTTCATACATTATGTTGTATATTATGCTCACGGGCATGCCCATCGGAAACCTTTTACTATTGCTCCGATGTATCCGGCGCGGTTTGAGTGATATACCCTCCACTATTCGCGCCCTTCAGCCCCTAATTGGTGATTGGTGTTACTAAGTTTAGATCACAGTTGTGTTGTGCAGATACAAGATACAATACCCGGTAGAGTATGTGGCTTTAGTTTTTCCCCTCGATTTTTCGGCTTTTCGTCTTGTCGGTCATGATTGACATGATTTTATTAGGTACCTACTTACCTTACATATTTAAATATTCCTAAACCATTCGTATTTTGTTGTTTTTTGCGTTGTAAACAATGGCGGAATCATCATCGGGTGAGTGGGAAGCTGTGCGAGTGGTAGGTACGTTCTGATATACCTGTTCTTTTTTTTCAAACACACAAACTACTCATATCAAAATTTCAAGAAAAAGTTTATTGTTTTAAAATTGTAAAAGTAAATTGACAGACTAGAGTTAAATAAAAAAAAACAAAATACGGCACGGAAAATTTAAATTCGTTGAATCATCGATCGTAAATTTGACAAACGAAATATTAGTTTACAAAAAATATTTAAGACTCTAATAAAATATATTTTGTTTATTCCAATTTATTTATACTATCAGTAATTAGCGAATAAATATTATTTCAAAAAGGTATCAAATTCCAAAAATCATTCTTGTGAAACCCTGTAATTTTGTGTAAATGGATTCGTGGGGTCGCGAAATACGTAGGGAATGATTTTTAGAATCATACGGTACTTCATAGATGACTTGATGCAAAATAATGTCAAATCACCGGGACGTGTCTTATGACGTCATTGTCGTCATATTTTTGATTTTCCCGGCCTTTACCTTACGGAGGTCCCGATTGTACCTACTACTCCATCCGGAAGTTAAAAGATAAAAACTGTTACACCACTGTATACATAGATGTAAACCAGAAGAATAATAAAATATACACTTCTCTTATAGTTTTTTATGTGCTAATATGTGACTTTCCCATATATAAATAGAGTATTAAATGTTATGAAATACATTTTAATATTCTGTTAATCGATGAGCAGGCAGCGAGTGTTAGTAAGGAAAAAAAAATACTTACGGGACAGCTCGACTTCCATTTCGATCCTCGGAGCGGTTCTTCTCGAGAAAACATTCTTCAACAAACGCGCAGTCTCTGATAGTCTGTAACCATTTGAACTACTGCTTTCTGGCATTTACAGCTTATTGCATCTAACTAATACCTAAGTGTTAAAGCTCATGCGTGTTACGAAGCAGATAGAGTGTCTAACAAGAAGCGGATGAAGAGCACTATGACATGCGAAAAATATTCCATGCTCTAAAATACTTACATATTGCGAATTGCTCCAATGCATGCATAGGTCTTGCAAAACAAATACAAAGAATTACTGATGTAAACTTTAAAATCAATTCAATTTAATTGAAAATCTAAATACACATTTAATCTAATTACAACTTTCTTACATTCTTAAGGCATACTATTTTTTTTATGGGAATGTTTACTTATATACAACAGTTATAAAAATCTATAAACTCTAAACACTATCAAAAATATATACATGGCTATATTATATTTATAGTTATATACTTTGTTGTGAAATTCATTACATACTCAAATTTATTTTTAAAACAAAACTAAAATGTAAACATTTAAAAATATTTTTGGAGCTTAAACCTTTTCAATCTTATGTATACGTGCATTATATTTAGTCAGTCTTACGCTCGCAGACAGTGATACATCTAATATCAATTCATAATGATTGCAAATAAATAATCTATTATCCCGATCAGAAGATAGTTTCAGACAAAACAGATCAACATCCATAGCAATTGCTGAGTTTTCTACCCATATCTATGACTCCCTAAATAGTAAACTGTATCCCCTCGGGCTATTTTTCGACTTGGGCAGAGTATTTGACTCAATAGACCCAGTGACGTAGCCAGGGGGGTCCAGGGGGTCCGGACCCCCCCCCCGAATTTATTTGATTAATTGACAATGGACGTGCCATTTAGTTTTTTTACTATTTTCATTTTCAGTCATATTCTGTTTCTAATGAAAAAAGTATATACATATTTCCTTTCATTAACTTTAATTTTTCTAAAATATTTCAAGAAAAATGAGAAATTGATTATTTAAAATCATAGCAAATCATAGCTTCTTGCAATTGTTATTACACCCATACGTTGATTCCTAGACACGACTCTAGTTCTCTGGCTTTGGAAACTCATTATTAAAAAAAAAGTACAAAATTCAAGAATTATTCTTATGAAAGTCGGTATTTTAGTACAAATGGATTTTTCATTGAAGTTCTGAGGTACCAGGAAAACGCATGACCTTGAAAATTTTCAAAATTTTTATTTAGGCACATCTAGGGCTTAAAATAAAAACTCCTGAAATTGATGCTCGAACCCCTCCCCCCACCCCGAAATGAAATCCTGACTACGTCACTGATAGCCCATCAATTATTATTATAAAAACTAAATTGCATTGGCGTTAGGGGAACAGCAAATCAGTGGATTGCCTCTTATATCAAAGATAGAAGCCAACAAGTCATAGACGAGGATAGAAAACCGTTGTTGGTAAATATAGGGGTACCTGAAGGATCGATTCTGGGCACCTTACTCTTTATTATATCCATTAACGATATGCCAGTATCACGCCCGTCTTCAGATAAGATAATTATATAGAAAGATGATGGTAACAATATCATATCTAGATACCCCAGATGAAACAACACATTGAAGAATGTCTGTGTTCAGTGGCTAGTTAGTTTCATCGATGATTTTTCCTCTATCTTTGTATCATATTTGTATGATATAATAATAAAAATTCCGTGTTTAGTTTTTTATTTGATCCATGGACTTAAAATAGTGTAACGTATATTATACTAAAATGTTATATGTTAAGACATTGAGCTCCTAGGCAAAAACTAATGCCATATTTGAATTCAGGGCATCGATTAGATATGAAATCAGCTCCAAATACTCCGGCACCAAAACACCTGTAGGCCTGCTTAATTATTGTAGTTGAAGATATCGATGTCTTTGATTCTATTTCTTGATTGGTTAAACGTTCATGTAGAATAACAACTGATAGATTTTTATTGCCACCAGCACTCATGCTCTTGTTAAAATATTACCTTGCAACGTGTTTTTTCGATTTTTTTCGGAAAAATTAGATGCCCATGATATTACTTACGAAAATATAATTATATAAGATCAATTTCATGATGCCCAAAATAGTTAAATGAAATTAAATGTGGCTATTTAACAGAATATGAAATAAAATGAAATGTGGCTTACCACTACCTCCCTGTAGTATCAGTCCAATAGGTAAAGGGTAAAAAAGTGCGTTTTTGAAAAATTGAAAATTTTTCGGCGCTCATTTTTTCTTGAAATATTGTCCTATCATGGTAAAAACGAATGTAAACGATTTTCTGAGCTCTACGTGTCCAATTACTTTGAAAACATTAAATATTTTTGGTCACATACGTTTTTCTTACAAAGAGTGTTTCTGTAAACGTCCATACAACACAAAAACAATAATTCACATTTTTTTTTGCAGAATTAGCATACAACCATTGAAGAAATATTGTTATGAAATCGTCAAAAGCGATTCTACATGGTATATTGAAAATTCCCTACATCTAGGGAAAATCTGCACAATGTGGCAACATAGCATCTGGGGGTGCGAGATACAAGCCCCCTCCACAAAGGCGAAGTTTCTAGGACTTCTAATAACCGAGATATGCCGCCTAGCTCCATTTAGAACAGTTGCAATATAAGAATATGTGGACTACCCCCCCCCGTAGATTTCTCGAGACGCCCTGTATACAATCTAGAATGGGATGGAATAATTGAGAACAATCTAGAATGGGATGAAATAATCGAATGCTTCCAGAACGTTGAAAATACTATATAAGGATCAGCGGATTGTTATTAGTCAGTTTTAGTTCAAACGTTCTTAGAGACACGACCAAGTAGCAAGTAATTAAATGTCTTGAAACATTGAAAACATTGTTAGCAGAATTATAAGATAGCAGAATATTGGGCTTTTTTTTAGTTTAGTATTTTCGGATATAACGTTTATGGTATAGCAAGAACTTGTGCTTGCCAGCCGACCAATTGACGATTTGAGGTTATGGCGCTCACATACCTTAGTGTTTTAAAAGGTACCTTTTGTTTTTACTTAACCTGGAAACTATACCCTCAAGTCAGTTTGCCGGCAGTTTATGACAGATAGAAGGTAAGTCATCCCTCCTCCATCTTAGCTAACATGCTTGTACTACTTAATTTCTTATTTTTATATAATGCTCCTTAAAATATTATTAATTGTTGCATAGAACTGTATAAAAATAGATCTTTAATATTTAAATAACGTAACATTCTATATAATATATTATGTAATAAATTCCAATTCAATTTTCAAACTTAACAGTACTAAATTACGATTTGTGCGTAATTTTGTGCGAATGCTTTTTTTATTAATTCTCACTTATAGTCAATGAGCTGTAAAGCTAAAAACTCGTCGTGTCGATTCCGTCGTGTCGGGTTGCTAGATTGTGCCATCTGAACCACTTGGTACACTTAGTTTAGCTATTGGTCGTGATCTGTAGAATTTAGGACATTTATGACCCCTATTTGAAAATTTTGGTCCGTCGCAGTACTTGCTAAATATGAGTAGGTATTTTGGAGCGACATACAGCGAGGCGGCATCTAGCGCCGGTTGCCTGAAGCATCCGTGTCACGGGCGTGTACGGTCAACGTGTATTAACGGGTACGGTGTATTGCGGGTTGTGGTAATACGGGCGGACGGTTACAGTATATATTTTAAAATTCGAAAATTAGTTTTCACTTCTATCGTGTGGTCATAAGCACACACCAATGTTCTTTTATCCAGGCAGGAATTTATGTCACCACTTGTCTAGAATGCTTGGACTACATGGTTGACAGACATTTTCCCCTGTAATTTCGAAAATTCGGTGGAAAAACACAAAATTTTGGAATTTGTGTGAATAATAGTTCTGTCTGTCGGTTGGATTTTCGTACTTTTCCATCTGGGAACCCAGATTGGAAAATGTTTTAAAGAATCTTCACAGCTCTGAGAAAAATTAAAAAAAAAAATCGGTGACTGGTCGTCTTGGACCTCGCGCGCAAAATGCAATAAAAAATTAGCGCTGGGTTTTTGATGACTCCTGAATGTAATTTTTTAGTCGACGGACAGGTTTCACATTTCATCCATTCGGGGTGACCTTCTCGGGGTAATATCTTCTACAGATCACGACCATGAGCTAAACTAAGGGTACCGAGTAATTCAGGGGGATCATCTATCAAGCCGACGGACGTACACGGAATCTCGAAGTTTTTAGTTTAATAATGACGTTATCACATTAAGTTTTCAGTGAATACACACGTGATTCCGTTACAATCTAAAATAGCCAGCTACAGCATGGCAAATTCTTGCAAAAGGAAGACAAAACATAATTGCAAGAATTTGTTTCATTATATATCGTTTCTACGATTCTCAAATTAGTACTTGTAGTCGCAATTTATTGCGACGCTATCTCGAACTGAACTTCAAAGTAAAAATGTTTTGTTCAGCAAAATCTTGCTACCACTGGCTACATTCATCACGTCGCATCTCGGACTACACATCATCACTGACTACAAAGATGACTACGAAGAATTCCCGAAGACGGAGATCACGAGAGCTTTTAGAATCTGTTTTAGACAATGCAAGTAAGTACCCATTTTATTACCTCACCTCAACTTTATTACTCCCCTCTTTATAAGAATAGCTGGAGCTCTTTACTGACAGTGTTAATGCGTAAGCGTTGCTGTTTATGGCTACTGCTCAGACGTGCCCAAGTTTGTTTTCATTATTCCTTTGATTAGGTCCTGATTTAACAGTTATCCCTAGGTTCAGGAGCTGAAATCTCAGCACATTCTGATGCCGAATCAGACGATGACCCTGATATGACTCGCCCCCTCGCGAGTCTGGTGGACCCAAAGGCTACTGACAAAGCAACCCTGTAGAACACCAGAACAATTCTGCTCATTGGCAATAAATCTACTCCGATGATAGTAGGACCAGAAATTTGGGATGGTGTTTCTTCTGTCCTATCCGCTCTCGCACGTCATGGATTGGACCGAGATCTTGGACTCTGCCCATTTTGCATCACGCATGTCTCAGGTGAAGGCTAATTTAAAGCACAATCAAACGAAGAGTACTGCCAGTCTCGGACCGTACCACAAGTACTTTGTTTTTGATAAAAATTCCCCGACGGAGATTGATAAGGGCAAGCAGAAGCAGCATAGGAAGACTTCTGCAAAAGATCCCAAAGGCGAACAAGAAGACAATGTGGTAAAGGAAAGTAAGAAGAAAAAATCTGACAGGCATAAGCCAAACATGGAAACCCGCCCGAGCGATGAGAAGGATCAGTACAGCGAGAAGATAGAGGATGATTTAAAGACTTACTTCACGAAAATCCAAACATTGATAGACAAGAAACTAAGACTATATACTTAAGGTTAGCAGTAAGGAGAGTAATTTGAGGGTAAAGGAAGCGGAGGCATTACCAAGTGCCTAGGCCTAGGCCTAGGCATTACCAAGTGCCAAGTGCCTAGGAGTGAGTTACTCCCTCCTAGATTATATAGGAAGAAGTTCCTGCTTCCCAACGCACACCCGAAGAAGGCTATACTCACCCGGAAGAAGAAAAGGATGAGCAGGAAACGTAATAAAGCTGTGGAGGGCAAGAAAGTATCTGGAGAACCCGAACGAGGCAGTAAAAAGCAGGATCGAGTTACTATGCTAAAAAACGACATCCAGAAGGTGTGAAGCTCCATCAACAAAAACAAGAAGATTTCAAGTATCATAAGTCAAAGGAAGACGAGAGGATGCGGTATCAGAAACAAAAAAAGGAATAACGTCACCAGAAAGTGAAAGACTGAGCAAAAAGAAGGAAATGATGGACCAGAAACTAAAGGAAGAGGAGATTGTGCGATTAAAACAAAAGGAAGAGGAAATGAGGCACCAAAGACAAAAGGAAGAAGAAGCCATATACAACAAGCAGAAAGAAGAGACACTGAGGCACCAGATACAACAGGAAGAGGAGATGGGGCGACACAAACAGAAGGAAGAGGAGATGAAGCACCACAAACAGAAAAAAGAAAAGAGGCGACGCCATGGCCAAAAGGAAGAAGATATGAAGCATCACAGACACAAGGAAGAAGAAACTAGGCATCATAAACACAACGAGGATGAAATAAGACATCGTAAATCAAGCGAGGAAAATTTATATCACCTCCAAGTCCCTGGGCAAGTCCACAATGGATGCTTGCGCAAATATAAAAGTTGAATACGCAAATCAAATCTTGCCTGGATACAGTTACTCTTAAACATGATAATTTCACAAAACATTTTTACTTTGAGGTTCGAGCTAATCCCGCGACAAATTGCGACTACAAGTAGTAATTCTTCGACAAAACTCATATACATATAATTTGGATCAACCTTCCTTCGGGTAAATCTGTTAATTATACTACGAAGAAAGAACCCAAAGGTAATACATTCACATTTTGAGCGGCATACCTAACTGTGTATAACAAACTAAAAATGTCACATACATCCACTTGCTACAAACATAATACTAATAAATATTATATAGCAATTTATAAAATCACGATAATAACCTCGTGTACCATTATTCGGTTTACAAAATACGTGATTACCCAGGCAGCAGAGTGACGTCACTTGACGTCTCATTCACGTTGATTTATAGTGTACACCGTCATTCGTCGATTGTCCCCCAAAAAGAGACGTGTTTTAAACGTTTTCTTTTACACGTATTAGAGACGTCATCTGGAAGACGTCTAATGTACGTCATATATGGGGCTATTATGTAAACAAACGGAAAAGTAGTATACACAGGACTTTCCTATAATGCAAAAAGTACACTATCATTGCATAATATGTATTGTGCATGATTTTTTTGGAACAGGTGTACAACTGTTTATACATTTGGAAGTTTATAGAATCTGTTTAAACAAGTCGTCTATATATTGACGTGAAAATAACGTCTTTAGATGACGTTATTTCGATGAGACATATTGTCGTCATTTTTACGTCGTTACAACGTTATTATATTAGTGATTTCGACGTAACGAGTCACGTAAATATCACGGGGAAATGACGTCACTCTGCTGCCCGGGTAATAAAAAAATAGATGTTTAATTATCAGCTTTGGGTTAAAAATGAGTAATAACGTAATATATTTTACAGCAGTCTTATAGATGATTTATACAAAATTAGTGTAACCATTATCCATGTGAGCCATTGGGGAAGAAGTGTTATGCTTCGGGATGGGATGGTGTGACAGAGTTAAGATGCGGTAACCACCTTATACTGGTTACAGTGCTGCCACAAAAAGATAAAAACTATCGCTACATATCGTTTGTTATTTAAACAGCAGATGAAAACCACTCCACAACAAATAGGTTTTTGGCGTATACGTGATGGATCCACAAAGAGTGTATTAAACATTAAAATGGCCACATGCAAAACAAAACAATAGACAGCTGAAGCGTCCGTATGAAGGCAGTGCACGTTAGATCGTATTTAAAGCACGTAATAAAATCCGTTCAAATGACAGTTGAGGTAAGTGACAGAATCTAGTGGAACGTGTAATTGTCAAATATCATATTAACCATCATAAGTATCATAGTAGTCACCATAACAGGTCGTGGAATATGATGATTATTGTTTGTTGAAATGTTAAAAACCGAGAACAATTTAAAAGTTTTTTTAATTTATTCCTAAAATGGTCATCGACATCTAAATCGACACTTCGTATTTTCCGTCATTTTAAAATTTTACCACATATTATTTTGCCTCAAATCTTCAAAAATGGCTGTAGAAATTAAACTGCAAAGTAAACATAAAGAAATTACGTGGTTAGTTCTTAGAAAAGCGAATACGGTTTAAAAACACGAATACCAATTCGGCCAACCTCGATGTTCTTTCGGTTAACGCATGACGAGGCGTAAAATAACGTAAGCCCGCAACGCCAAGGCTAACGTAAGCGTGAAAATGAGTAGCTGTCAGACGCTAACTAACGTTACGATCCGCACTTCAACTGTCTTATAAAACAAACAACAATGAGCAAGAGCAACAACATACTGCCTTGATTTAGCTGCGATATTAGCTGAAATTCCTAAAATTACCTCTTATAAATTTCTAAAATCGCCTCTTATGATTAGATAAAACTCATTGGCAGCAAATAATTTTATAGACTCAACCATATCTGCCCACAGAAATATTTTTTTTATAACATAATCTTCAGAAGCGATTGCGCACGATAAACTGGAAATTCCCTCGATCTAGGGAAAATCCGCACAATCTGGCAACGCCGCACCCGACGATGTGGCAACATCGCACCTGGAAGTGCCACATACAACACCCCAAAGGCGCGGTCTCGACCCTCTAGGACTTATTTTGCGTTTCGTGTGCGTATCACGCACACAAAATTTTCTTTGATTTTCAGATACTATTTAGGAGCGGTCTTTAATTTTTAATGCGCGCGAATTTTCGCATATTTGAAATTCTTTGCGGCGCGCGGCCTATGGAAAAAATTGAATCGCTCGAAAACTAAGCAAGCTACGACGAAAAATCAAATTGGGTTTTAAAAATACTTTCATTTGTTGACCTTTCTGATGGCTATTGATATTTATCAGCATATAAAAATAACAATATAATGTATAATGCTTTAAACTATTAACCTTTTAGTTCAAGGTAGTACTTTGATGCAGACAAAGTTTGCAATATAAAGTTCATATTTACAAAATTACCAGCATGTTGAAAGTAGCCTAATTTTGGCTAATTTTTTTATTGTTTCCTAAAAATAAAACCCAAAAATCTTGTAAATTTAACTTAAAATATTTTTTTACATTTATTTTTCTTATAACTATTACTTCTAATCATTTAATACTTATGTGTAAGCAAGTTTTTGTGTTTGTTTACTTTATAACAAAATTATGCTGTTTTTTAATAGGCATGACTAAATTGCAAGAAGCATAAATTGTTTTCTTCTGTGAGGGATCGCATGTGGTTTAAAATAAATGAGAAAAATTTTATTGGAAATGTACCGGGTGAGCCAAAAAATGTTGCACTTTTTACGTTTGCCCTTAACTCATTTGTTTATTAACCGATTTTAATCAGCTTGGTATCACTGCTTACAGAATAGAATGGACTAGGAACAGAAAGAGTCAAAATTGCCGATTTTTTTAAATTCAAGATGGCAGCCGTGTTTGTAAATAGCTCTTTCTTTGGGCCAATTTCTTCAAGCATAGAAGTCGAAATGACTTATCCGATACAAAAAAGCAATAAAATGGACCTTTCCCTGCATTTTAAGACATCGATGAGAAAAATCGGTCCATAGCGAGAAATAGCGCCGTTGT
>CAXKVY010000897.1:0-30565 GCA_964058915.1 Tetropium fuscum
TGAGGTGTCCCTCTACCCCCATCCCATCTGTCAGGGGTATTATGAGAATCAGAAATAAAAAACTGCCTCTCATTTTTTTAATACGAAGCATGAATTGAGTTTGGATGGAGTCGTATACGAACTAAGAGGTACAACTATCGCAGAAAAGTATGATATAACACGAGAGATACTGAATCATAATTTAGATGTAGTAACACGATGGAAGGATCGCGTCGGGTCTCGTCAGGACTGGGTATAAAAATCATCGAAGGAGGAATGACAGATCAAAATAGGAAACAAAATAATAGGGGTATATACATATAGGCAAACAATAAGGTTATATATAACAAATATATAGACGAAGACTGTAAAATACTAGGTAAATAACAGCATATAAAAGTCGTGGATGGACGAAGATGGAAGAAAATGTTAACAGTACAAAAAAATGCATAATTATTTTATGGAATGTAGGCGAATAGTGATAAAAGAAGAAAAAATATAAAGGCAAGATACAAGTGAGTCATGAAAGATAACATGGATGGAATAAAAAATACTCACTTTGGAATAATTTCCAGAACAACAATGAGGCAAATCTAAAGCAATACACGATTCAAATAAATGACTGGTAATGCATAAAATTAAAGTATAAACCAAATCGTTTTCCATACTAATTACTAAATAATATAACTCGTGTTAGACGAGTGTTAGACAAAACACTGGCCTAGCGAAACCTCTAAACAGAAACTAAAATCACTGGCAGCATTAAAAATTTAGTTAATTAACAGGGTTTAAACTAAACCCTGTGAATTAACAGGGCCCTGTTTAGGGCAAATTTGGCGGTGTAACGTTTATTTTGTTGATCAGTTTGTTTCTTTTGCGTAAAGTGTGGTTGTTTAATTAGGCCAGGTGTCCGGTAGATTAACATCGGTTTAAATCGGGCAAAAGAATTTACTGTTGGATTCGGTTCCTTGGAAGTATTTTAAAAATACTAATTTTTAGGGCATACACATTTTTGACGCAATATCGCTCAATAGTAATGTTTTGGACAATATTTCGGTTGAACGGTCCTACGAGTGAAAAGATGAATATAAAAAATTAAAGACGAGTAAATTCTCTATCAAAAAGTTTCAGACACATTGTTACGTAGCGTCAATATTTGTGATGCTATGGGCTGGGGAATTCAAGCGTAGTATCGCATTCTCTCTATATATCGACACTCTCCTATATGTATTTCTGCTCTTTCTACTTGCTACTATGTTTAGTTTCCACTTTTAAAGTTTAAGTAATAGTCCGACGGATTGCTGTGAAAATTATGCACAAGAGGTTAAACAGTAAAGACAGTAGGGACCTTAGGACCATATTCAGAATGGGAGCCTATCGGATCAGCCACTTTTTTACCATTAGGGTAGATACCACCCCTCCTCAGGGTTGGAAATGTTTTCACTCAAAATAATGACTGAAGTAGATACATAGATAAATTTAAGTAAAAAATGGTGTATATGTTATGTTAAGTAATAAATGGGTAAAGTTTTTCCGATATATCGATGCTTTTCGAGTTATTCGCGATTGAAAACGTATTAAAAATATATATTTTTGGATGGTTCTTCGCGAATGACCCGAAAGTTAGAATGGACAAAAAAGAAGTTTATAAGAAAACAAAGAGACTGTTTGTTTATGAATGTGCAAGGTCCAAAATTAAGGGAGTTATGGCTCGTTGAAGAATACTTTTTTTTGCAACAAGTTGGGTCGACGTACCTATTCAACGTTAAGTAACGGAAAACTGATGCACTCCCATAATTTTGGAGTTTCATAATTGATCATATATGCATGTGTATCGTGTATATACACATATAAACGTACAATTTCTTCAACATTTCCGTTTATTTATTTTTAATAATTTAGGCATAGGGGGTGTTTTTTAAAGGTTGGAAACTTAAATGGTCCCATTTTAACAAAAAAAAAATCCTGGATTTTAGCACTAACAGCATTATCGTTATGCTGTTCCTCATATTGTTATGCTGACCTCATGTTTCGTACCTCATATCTCCAATCTCGGTTTTTGAATTTTCCTCTTATTTCCCTTATTTTCAGGGTGATCTCCAAAAAAATCACTTTTTGGTTTTGCAGACCTTGTAGTGATAATTTTTTCAATCGTTAACCGTTTATCAAAATCTAAGGCTCTAAAGCTAATGTTAATGGAGTTATGGCTCGTTGAAGAATACTTTTTTTTGCAACAAGTTGGGTCGACGTACCTATTCAACGTTAAGTAACGGAAAACTGATGCACTCCCATAATTTTGGAGTTTCATAATTGATCATATGTGCATGTGTATCGTGTATATACACATATAAACGTACAATTTCTTCAACATTTCCGTTTATTTATTTTTATTAATTTAGGCATAGGGGTGTTTTTTAAAGGTTGGAAACTTAAATGGTCCCATTTTAACAAAAAAAAATCCTGGATTTTAGCACTAACAGCATTATCGTTATGCTGTTCCTCATATTGTTATGCTGACCTCATGTTTCGTACCTCATATCTCCAATCTCGGTTTTTGAATTTTCCTCTTATTTCCCTTATTTTCAGGGTGATCTCCAAAAAAATCACTTTTTGGTTTTGCAGACCTTGTAGTGATAATTTTTTCACTCGTTAACCGTTTATCAAAATCTAAGGCTCTAAAGCTAATGTTAATGGAGTTATGGCTCGTTGAAGAATACTTTTTTTTGCAACAAGTTGGGTCGACGTACCTATTCAACGTTAAATAACGGAAAACTGATGCACTGCCATAATTTTGGAGTTTCATAATTGATCATATGTGCATGTGTATCGTGTATATACACATATAAACGTACAATTTCTTCAACATTTCCGTTTATTTATTTTTATTAATTTAGGCATAGGGGGTGTTTTTTAAATGATGGAAACCTTTTCCGATTTTATTTTTTAAAGTTTTATACTATGTATCATGGCGTATGTACTATGGGCCTCAGGCCATCGAGACAGTTATAATCAACTTTCTCGCCCCTAAAAACATATAGACCCTTTTTTTCAATTATTACCTACAAGCTGAAATTTAGCCGAACTTCTTTAAATCGATTTTGTTATTGCATAGAAAACGCATATAGCAAATAACACGAATTTTGACCAAGCCGGATTGGCATTCGAAATTCATATTTTTTATTTATTTGAAATACGCTGCATATTTTTTGTCGGGCACATATAGTACTATGTTCTGCACAACAATACAAAAGTAAAAAAAAAATTGTTGCAGGTAATAAATGAAGTGATTAGCGGGAAATCGACATGTTCACCGCGCCGGACAAGATGCATGATGTTTCGCGACAAGATGCATGATTTTTGTCTAACACTTTTACCTTGCAAATCACAATAATTAAATAAAGTGATTCGCTAAATATCATCTTGTAGGTGATGAAAAAACAAACCCCCGAAAATTCGACATTACGCGTGTCGGAGGCTCTCACAGAAGCGGCCATTTTGTCGGACAAGCTTTATTTTTGGGTTCTACAGTCATTGTGGTGCAATCTAAATAAAAATTATATGGTCATAAGAAAATATAGAATCGTTAAATTGACACGTTTAAGAGGTGGAGGGGTGAAAAAGCTGTCTATTCAAGACTTGGCATATGAAAAACTTGTCCGACTCGTTTAGATGAACAGTTCGGCTAAGTTCCAGCTTGTAGCTAATAATTGAAAAAAAGGGTCTGGGCCTGGGGACTAATAGATCTACACCCAAAAATAATATCGCTACGGCAACTGAAACGGAATTAATATTTCAAAGGAACCTTAGGTACGAAACTGTACTTGCGCGACTGCGCGACAGTACGACTGTTGCGACAGTCGCGAACTACGCGACTGTGCAGAAGTTAAAAGTGACTTGTCCGATGGGCTCCCATTCTAAATATGGT
This sequence comes from Tetropium fuscum, assembly GCA_964058915.1. Taxonomy (NCBI): domain Eukaryota; kingdom Metazoa; phylum Arthropoda; class Insecta; order Coleoptera; family Cerambycidae; genus Tetropium; species Tetropium fuscum. Next base: position 3,905 of record CAXKVY010000897.1, read on the forward strand.
TCTTAGGTTCCTACTGACATGACGGAAAAGATAAATCGCTTTCAATCTCTTGTACATAATTCTTATGAAGTTAGGTTCTTATGCGCCGGACTATAAATACATTCAGTGTCAATGCTGCAACTACAAATTAAATTTTCATAAAATTGCTAATATTGAAATTAAAAAACAGTTTAACTATATGCATTTCTTATCAATTTTGAAATTACGTGCAACTTTTTTGTTTATTTGGTTAATTTACTTTTAATCTCTCTCAATGCATTACATTAATTTAGATACTTTTTAAATTGATCGTTCAAAATTGTCCCTTGGGTCCATAAAATGCTAGTGTCGGTTTCACTGTAGTCTGCATCGTCTTTCTCAGATTCAACCCCCTGGTATTTATCATGTTCCAAAAGAGTTACAACTTATCTTATTTTCAGTTTCTTCGGCTTGATCTAATTAATCTACATATATTTCGAGATTTTTACACGATTTTCCTTGACATCCAGAACTAATAATGGAAAATCTTAGTCCAGTGTTTCCACAAGTACATGAGGCTTTGCAGCATTTTGTACACCAGCAGCTTATGTTTTCAGTAGTCAATGTAGGAAAAAAATCCCGAAGGTATTCAGAAATGAATCGATACAATACTTTACTCCCTCCTAATACTTAAAGAATATTAAAACTACGTAAAATGTGCCTGATGAATTTCGAAATTTCGTCCTCCAAGGCGGGGAGATATTTGCAGTTAAGGTAACATTTCGTTCATTTGAGGTTATTGCACTATACTACTAGGACTATTATTGTAATATGCTTTATCAAGTTTAGTCTGCATTATTATGAATTTTACTCATTATTGCGAAGAAAAGAGTAAACCAAACAAGTAATTTAAGGTACGTTATCTGCTAAATATAACTTAGCAAGAGAACAGCTGCATACATTTATTCCAGGCGATAAGTAAAATTCACTAAAACTAAAGCTCATCCAGAATTTTATATTTTAAGAGAAAGGTTAGCAGGATCCGTAAATGGCTCTAAATGTTCCCCCATTTTCTAAATAATAGAATATAATAGGGAAGATGGGACCACTTTTCCTTATATCAAGGCTTTCTCTTGTCACTCCTGTTCTCACGAGCCGTACATATAAGCCAGGTCTTTCCAAAACAAATTCCAAATATGGAGCATTGGGCTGAGTAAATTAGGTTCTTAAATGAAATAAGTTAAATAAAAAAACCTTCTCATTTAGGCGGGAAAATAAAGCAATGAACTTCCGATATTTTGAGCAGGAAGATGGATATTAATGCGGTTGTGTAGGTTCGATTCGTGAGAGCGTCTACAAATTTTGTGAACTAAATTGATCAATTCATTTTGAAGAAATGCTTTTTTGCATATAAAAATAAGCATTTTAGAAGTAAATGTCGGAGAGACAAGATCACGACGGCAATGATCTCCGAGGCACCTGGTGTAGATAAAAACTATGTTTTGAAAAATAATTTCTGAAAACTCGTAATTATATTTATATTATTATTTATTTTTATCTATTCATTATTATATATTATCTTCTCTGTACACAAAATACTACTCTTTCCAACTGATTACATAAATAGCTAAGTATTTCAACATTAATATATTAAGAATTTACTTAAATTTATATTCACTATGACTGTTGTTGAATTTTGTAATGACCAAATTCAATTATATGCCAAAAAATCAAAAGAAAATATACGTGCCCGTTATACATCGTGTCAATGCAACCAACTGTGTCAAATGCATCAAATTCAAATAATTGAGCTCCAGTAGATAAAGTTTGTAGTTTTGGTCACTAGAATCTACACCTTTCTTATCATATTTAAATATTTAAATAAATAATTTAGAATGATAAGAATGATATATTTAAATTCAGGTAAAAATGATAATAATACTCTAGATATTTCTAGGTAATACTCAATATATTTCTAGGAGACATCGTTCATACTGTCAACCCAGGGCGCCAGGTACCTCGGCGACCATTGCCGCTATGATATTCGTGATCAGCGACCCAAAAACCACAGAGTAGTAAAACTGCACTCATTCCCATAAATATTTACCGAGTTGTAAATTTTTTATTTATTTTATCTTCGAGATCCACTTCTAAAATGCATATTTTTATATGCAAAACTGCATTTTTTCAAAATGAATTCATCAATTTAGTCCACAAAGTTTGTAGATGCTCTCACGAATCGAACGCACAAAACCGCATTGAGATTCATCTTATTACTAAAAAATTGACAGTTCAATAGTTTTTAGTGCTTTATTTTCTCGCCTAATTTGAAAACTATCAAACACAAACATAAGGTAATAGGATGAATAAGGTAAAGTAAGGTAATAGGATGAATAAGGGCTTTAGAAATAGTTTCCTACCGTACTATGGAATGCTGCTATACTCGATGATACGCTTGTTGATTTATTTTGATTTGGATATTATCAAACTGAAAATCGTCAGATTCTTTACTCGCTGCTTTTGTAATTTAATACTTCTTAGTCTGCTTACCACACTCGTCTATATTACCAGTAATGCTGTCTGGAGACGCTACACTTGTTATGTTGTATTTTCGACAAAAATCACTTAATACCGTAGTTGAAATTAACTTCGGATACGGATACGAACTTCTGGCTTTTTGTTGTTACATAATCTGACCAATGAGATGAATGGCTATTATTATATTTAGTTATCTTTACGTTTAAACCCAATAATTTATAATACATATGGTTTAATTTTGAATTATAAGCTGTATTCACTTAAGAGCCCGTGTTCACAGAAATGCTCCGTGAGGTAAAACTAACACTTATACTTAAACTAACACTTATACTGTATAAGGCGTGCGTGTACCCACGCGCTTGAGTAAATTCCTGTAAGGCGGCAGCACCTCCTGGTGAAAAATTGTGTCCAAATCTTATCATCTTTTAAAAAACGCCACTAAATAATGGCTTAAAATTAAGAAAAGATATTTGGGGTTTGCAATGTTGAAACTCTGATCTAAACACTATGGTTTTGAAAAAAAATCATTAATTAATTACGAGAGTTATTCAGTTTTAAAGATGGGGTTCTTTAAGATGTTTATATTTATAATTCAGTGTAGAAATAAATGAGAATAAATATGCATGATGTTTAAAGCATACCTTTTTCTATCCGCAGTCAAAATTTGATGCTTTTGTATCAAGTGATAGAAGACTTACATTAGTTGAAAACACCCTACTTATCGCGCTCTGAAAAGCGCTCTTAACACATTCACCTTTTGTTGACTAATTTCTAAATTTCAAATAAGCGTCTTTCCTACATTGTAGTTTTTCTTCGAGAGTTATGTTCTCGAAGCCTGTTTCTATGACGATGCTATCGCATTTATCTTTTAATATAAACATAGTTTATGTATGCTTGATATTAGATGAATTTTGTTGCGACTTTTCTATTGCAATTATGCTAAATATAGAATTTTGCGCCGATAAATAAGTTAGATATAAAGCAATTAGATACTGACCAATCAGATGCGTAGTCGGTTGCCGTTTCGTGTAGTATATGCGATCTATAGCGATACGTTAATGCGTGTACTGTTACCATAGTTGATACGATATAGATTGATCATAAATTTTATATTAATTCATAATTTGGTATATTTACTATGTTTTAACCATTTATTTAGGCTCTAGATATTCGTATTCGATACAGTTGGTAGAACATTTTTGTTTTCTATTCTGACATTCTATGAATCAGTTCTGTATTTTAAGTTTGTCTATTCAAGATTTCATAAAAACTGGCCTTAAATTCAAGTAGGATACCCGACAAAGCGAAGAAGGAAACTGCTAAAAATAAAATTTAATCTAAAATGTAAGGAGAATAATACGTGGTTCACGTCAAATAAGACTCCAATATGAAATTCCCGGAACATTTCTATCAAGAACTATGTAGATAATTTATAAATCTAAAGTTTGCCTTTCTGTAAGTACCCATCAAGAATAGCAGTCTGGAATACGTTTCCCGGCTATAAACAACTTGCGATCTCTCAAGACTAACATATTCGGAGTGTTGCAAATGTAAGTAGGAGTAGTGTTGATGTAATATATGTTTAGAGTAAAGTAAGATAAGGGGGTAAGTAATAGTGATATTCCACTATAATTCCTAAGGCCATTAATCATCTAGGACATGCATACATGGTAGGAAATTGTAGCGTAAGCAAAGGCATTGGTCTTGTACGTGCAAGGAGGCAGATCGAGCCTATTTAGAATTCAGAGAAAGTGAGCTTTGCCAAATTTTCTTGTAAATGTGTTGTTTTACTTTATGTACAATTAAGCAAAGCACGATTATATATGTAATTCATAGAATAGTAAATTTCTTGCAATTATTTCTTCTAAAGGCTCATTTATAATATAAATGGCTTTAATAACAACAGCCTTCTTGACTGTTTCACCAAATATTTCGTTGATTTAGTATAAAAGGGAATTTATGAAATTTATTTAAATTCCAAAGGTATTCCAAAGGTATGTGATTTTTTTTCCCCACGGAAAATTTTTGTTACGCTTCAAATTTTTGCAAGTTTCTAGATGTAATTCCGAATCGAATGAGCCTTGAATCATAATTTTCCATATAGCCTAAGATAAATTCATAAAAATGGCACTTGTTGACTAGACTATATCTAATAAAGAAGTCATCGGGAGACAACGGATGGTAAGAAAAAATTAATATAGATTATTATAGATACAAATATCTGCAACATACAGTCTTTAAATTATCTACAGCGCTTATGGTTGCTATAACAGGTTTCCTCGTTTAAAAATTAATAAATCTCAAAACTGGTCAAAATATAGCTGTCCACCCAGTAATATAATTTATGAAGGCATTCAAAATAAAAAAAAAATTTAATGCGTCTCATATAGCTCTTAAAACTATTTCTGCATAATAAGGCAGTAGTAGAATATATGTGTAATAGTGAAAAGTTGGTAGTGCCGTTAATTGCATATCTATTTCATATTTCAGATCCTGTATAAACTAAATGATGTATTTTCCCCTGGGAAATCTAAAATACAAATAAAAGTCATAAATTTGAATAGAACCAGCCAGCGGGATGAAAAATACTGGATATTACGTTTGTATAGTAATAACACTTTTATGAGTACATATTAACTTTTGATAGCCACATATTCCATGGTAGTATTTGATATTTATAATAAAATTTCAAGTTGCAGTGTGTTTTACTCAGAGAATCCAGGTTAATGTAGAATTAAGCAAAAAAATTTTATAAAATGCTATTATCTAATAGACTACTTCGTTATTCGTACCGAACCCGTTTTCAGAGGTCAAAAATCGACAAAATTCTTAGCAGTATATGGATGGTCGGAAAATTTACGATTACCTAATGGTATATATAAATGGGGTAAAATCGATTGGACCCCAACAAATAGCCAGAAGTAGGATTTTCCACAAAACTAGACCTCCTATTTAAAAACATACAAAAGTTGAAGATAGTTATAAGATCTATAACTTTTTTCGTAACAATTTTTCAACATAACCTTAAAACTATTTCGGAAAACGTGAATTTAATTTTGAAATTCCTTGTTTTCATCTCACAAAAACAATTCGGTTTTAAAAAAATTTGGTGAAAATGTACATTTTTATGCCTGCAGTATGCTTGTAAATATAATTATTTTTGGATAATATACAAATTTAATTTGAAAAACATTTCTCTTTTTCTACTTTTAGACATATATTTTATCTATTTCATCAATTTCATACATTGCATCCATTGCATCCATTTAATTCATTTCATCCATTTCATCCATTTGATCTATTTTATCTATTTTATCTATTTTATCTATTTTATCTATTTTATCTATTTTATCTATTTTATCTATTTTATCTATTTTATCTATTTTATCTATTTTATCTATTTTATCTATTTTATCTATTTTATCTATTTTATCTATTTTATCTATTTTATCTATTTTATCTATTTTATCTATTTTATCTATTTTATCTATTTTATCTATTTTATCTATTTTATCTATTTTATCTATTTTATCTATTTTATCTATTTTATCTATTTTATCTATTTTATCTATTTTATCTATTTTATCTATTTTATCTATTTTATCTATTTTATCTATTTTATCTATTTTATCTATTTTATCTATTTTATCTATTTTATCTATTTTATCTATTTTATCTATTTTATCTATTTTATCTATTTTATCTATTTTATCTATTTTATCTATTTTATCTATTTTATCTATTTTATCTATTTTATCTATTTTATCTATTTTATCTATTTTATCTATTTTATCTATTTTATCTATTTTATCTATTTTATCTATTTTATCTATTTTATCTATTTTATCTATTTTATCTATTTTATCTATTTTATCTATTTTATCTATTTTATCTATTTTATCTATTTTATCTATTTTATCTATTTTATCTATTTTATCTATTTTATCTATTTTATCTATTTTATCTATTTTATATATTTTATATATTTATCTATTCTATGTATTTTATATCTGTTTCATCTATATATTTATCTATTTATCTATTTAGTAAGTATCCTAGTAAGTATTTCCAATAAAATCGTAAATTCCCTCTTTAGTCGCGAAAGTAAGTAGTTGCCGGATGTATATTGTTTATTTGTAGTTTAAGGTTTGCGTTCATTTAATTACAACTCATCAGTGCCAGAATTATTGTTAAAATCTTGGTCGTGAGTTCATTCGTCAAATATCATTTTCTGACCATTTCATTGCTCAATGGATTGCAGAAAATGTTATTTTGATTACTGTAAAGCACTAATAAAACAATATACAATTTATATAATAGGGTTTGTTTGTTCGACTGGAGATGAGTGTTTTATATAAATTAAAGCTTTCGTGGAAAACGCTATCATCACGTGAAAGTAACATTTAAGTTATGAAATATTTAGATCATTCATGTAGGTGATTGTTATTAATTAATAGAGGTTCCAGCTATCCTGAAACGGATTAAATGATGATGAATGATATCCAAATAATAATCAATACACTAATGATCTCTATCGCGCTTGTAAGGCTACAAACCCTCCATCCTGCAAGCAGCCGAAACGCTTCTTATAAAATAACTTTTAATGATTCCTATAATTCCATATTAATGACGCTGTCCCACCTAACAGACACCTTATTTTTTATACAATAAAATAATAGTAATGATGATTGAATATGTGGCTGCGTAATTTTTAATCTAACACTACATCTCCATTGTTGCGTGATACTGTAAGAATATCAGTGATAAAGGTGGTCCCTTTTAGCTGACTCACCCTTGAGATTAATGAACGAATTGATTTAACATTTTGATTATTTGCTTTTTTGTGGTTCTTAATGATAGCGTATTAGACAGGCCTGTATACATTCCACGCGTTAAATGTGTATTTAATGATGGCGTTGATTATTTCTGTTCAACAAATACTCTTCACGTTACGCTATTTCTTTTGTATATAATTCTGACCTAAAGCTCTCAACACACTTAATATTAGTGGAACGCATATAAAAAGTTTTGCACATCCAATTTCTTTATTTTAATTTGACCCAACGATTTTAGAAAATGAACTTAGATAAGATACGATTCCAATTATATACAGTTACGAATTTCTAAGTTTGCATCTAATAGCGCAGTGCGGCGGAGACGCCATTTTAAGCTTTAAGTTAAATCTATTTATAGGACATATAAGAAATAAAGTAAGTGAATGCTCACCGTAAGGGAGTTTATTTTTTAACAAGGCAATGTTAAATAATAAACGACAATTACATACCATGATAAAGTATAAGATGTAAACAACAATTAAATAATTTTCGCTCAAAATAGTTAATAGTTTTCATCATTTATTCTGTGATATTCTCGGTTAGTATAAATCTTTGCCTTTCTGTATATATATATATATATATATATATATATATATATATATATATATATATATATATATATATATATATATATATATATATATATATATATATATTAAATAAGAATTAGGAATGTAAACTGTAGGTATAGTAGACATAGTGAATGTGTAAAGATGTAAAGATGCTAAGCATAAATAAACTCTATAACTAAAGTGAGAAAGTGCATGGCATAGACATAAAGTATAGAGAATGGTACATAGATAGTATTTATTATAAGAATGAATCAAAAAATCAGAAAAACACAAGGGTGGAAACAAAGCAAGGAAATAATAATTCAAGAAGAAAAGCGGATGCCAGGGAGAAAATAAGAAAAGGAGCTTGCAGAGAAACCAGATAGACGGGGTATGCAGAAAAATAATAACAATTAGCCGGATAAGTGCAAAATAAAAGCGTAAAGATGCAACGTTAGACAAATTTAAGGTACCTTATATCGTTCGAATATAAGTGATGACTATAAAATGAGATATCAAAACTTTTAAATAATTATCTAAATTATTAAGTAAGTGCTTACCTTGATAATAGAACAATTTTACATAGAGCAGCTCATAGATAAAAGATCCAGGCGGAATCTCTTTTGAAATATATGTTTAAAAAAATTTTATTTGGGTAAATCCCATATGATCGCGGATTTTTGCTTTAAAGGTTTCGAAATATTATTAGAAATGAAAATTTCACCATGCGTCAATTCAAAAACATGGGCGTATGAAACAAATGGTGCAGAAATCGCAAAAAATTACCATCTGTTTCGCCCTTTCATTTTAGAAAAATTCCGAAAAGGAAAAAATGTTTTATAATTAACTTTTACACATAATAGAGCTGTTTGGGAATCAACATTACTTATTATTATTGCACATGTAACAAAAAAAACAACTAAAAAAAGGAAAAAAATACGAGTTTTTTACCGAGTTATTTTCGAATACTCATTTTATATGTAGGAACCTCATATTTGGCCAAATATAAATTTTAAGTGTGTTTAAACCATTACACCAAATTCCACCAAAATCGGAGTATAGGTTTTGCACAATATTCTTACAAATCAGATTTTGGAAAAACATTTTTTTGCAAATTTTACAGGGTAAAAACTAGAGCCTCTATATACTTGATTTTTTTTTGACATATAAAAGGGCACTCAAACTTTCAAATGCATCTAAAAAAATGGCATACATTTCTAATAATATTTCGGAGCTGTCAAAACAAGAATTCGTCATCATATCATATGCGATTCACCCAACCAAAAGCTACCGCCTGGACTATATAGCGTAACACTCAAATGTAAAATCTACAAAAGTTATTATAAATAAATATAACTTTCCTATTTACCTTTCATCTTAGTAACTCCTTGCCCTAGTAACAAATCGGATCCTTCTTATTGCTAACTAAATATCCTCACACAGTTCACTGGCCAAAACGCCTAAAACATAAACGCCACAAAATACATACACGCACGCACAGGGCTGTACAGGTACATCCTATACAGCTTAAGAAGCGTATTATAGTAATATACTGGCTAATATGAACGTATTTGATACTAGCCTTTTAAGAAGTGTAACATAACATTATGATGTTTTACAAAACCAGTTAACAAAAACTACGCATATAACGAAAGAAGAAGTGTTAAGCCTTGAATTACATCCTTACATAAATCACATAAATTTTTATAGCAAGTACTATCTATATACTGTTTTTATACGTATTGGTAGTTAAAATTTATTTAAACCGTAGAATTTCATTCTAAAGGTGTTCTTTATATTGGTATGAATATTTATGATCTACATTTGCAACTAATTGAAAATAATACAGAGTAGAGAACAAACTGCTTTATTATTAATAATAAACTGACATATATCGAACAGTAGGTATATTTTATATTATACATCAGTATAGTAATTAGACTGAAATAATAAAAGGACTTTTTCTATACAATAAAAGGTGTTTCAGTTAAATATAAATTTTCGTATGGCTTTACAAGATTTCAGGTAAAAACGTATCGTAAACTGATGACATTTTAAGTAATGATATTCTCGTTTGAAGAGACATAACATTTTGCGGAAAAGTGTTGTTTTTATTGGAACCTATATTTTCCGGAACATATTATTTCACATAAAGTCAAAGACTACATAAAACCAACAGCATCGAAATATCGAACTTTAATAAAGTTATCAATATTTTGATGCTGTAATAATAATATTACAGGGGTTCAATAATTTTGAAAAAACTATTCAGACATACCAAACCCAACCCCCCCACTCCATCCAGTTACCCCCACCCCCGCCCCAGTGGGTGGAGTGGGGGGTTGAGTTTGGTATGTCTGAATAGTTTTTTCAAAAATATTGAACAACTATTTTTTTGTTTTCCGATACGACGCATATTTTTCTAAATATTTGACCGTCCCGGGACTTTTGCTTCCGCTTTATTATTTTTAGACCGTCGATTTGAACGACATGTAGCCGGTATACAAAAAAGAGTTTGGGACAAAAAGTTCTTATTTTTCATCGTAGAATCGGAATCTGCAATAAATGTTGGGGGTTGCCGTTTAAAATTCGGGAGTTACCCCCACCCCCGCCCCAGTGGGTAGAGTGGGGGGGGTTGGCTGAGTTTGGAATGTCTGAATAGTTTTTTCAAAAATATTGTACCCCTATTTTTGTTTTCCGATACGACGCATATTTTTCTAAATATTTGACCGTCCCGGGACTTTTTTGACACCCGGTATATATATATATATATATATATATATATATATATATATATATATATATATATATATATATATATATATATATATATATATATATATATATATATATATATATATATATATATATATATATATATATATATATATATATATATATATATATATATATATATATATATATATATATATATATATATATATATATATATATATATATATATACATTTTTAGAAATACATTTTTTTTAAACAACTGAAATTTCAAGAAAAAAATTCAAACTTTCTCAACAAAAATCTAGTATTTTAGCTAGCAAGAAGCTATATTTCACTAAATACAACAATCGATAGTTAACTATCAATTTACCTTCTTTTATTAGAAATATTGACCTCGGTATTTCTTTTTATTAGCGAAAACCCGTTATTTTCTTCTATTATGGAGAAATAAAACGCTCTATTCCTTAGATTGTCTTTGGCTACATGACCTTATTTTTTTTATCCTGGTAACAATTTTTGCGAGGGATTGTGTAGATTGACAGAATATAGCCTTCTTAATTAATAATTCTATGTGGCCCTCTTGCATAGCTTGAGCTGTATGAATTTTAGTAGCAATGAACGTCCTTAAAGCATGTCGACGGCCAGCGAGCAAGTGCTAGTCGTACCAGATGTCGTTACCGGAATCCCGAGATATTCCAGCGGCGGAATGCTTCGGCGTCGGCCGGATGCCGTAGGAAATGCAGGATACCGTGAAAGCCTCTTGGAAACTTGCCTAGATAACTGCCGTATCGTTTTCCCCAATCGCAATCTCAAATGTGGAGATCGTCATTCCCGGCACATAATCAAACTGATATTTCGACGAAAACCGAAAAAGAGTTATTATACCTACGTCTTATCGAATTTGTAGTGTGTATATTCGTGTCCTGGGGATAACATTTGTATAATGCATTATTTATTAGGTCTCGTTCGATAAGGAATCTTCTTTCATTTTTACGTTTATTTTTAGCACGTGACATAATTTTGTTTTATTCCGAACTTATTAGGCAACCCGCGGTCATGACGTAAATATATATATATATATATATATATATATATATATATATATATATATATATATATATATATATATATATATATATATATATATATATATATATATATATATATATATATATTTTGTTCATAGATTTTATCATAAATAACCAATAAATAATTGCTAATAATAACACATAATATTTCATTGAGGAATAGCTATTTATGTAACCAGTTGGGAAAAGTACTATTTTGTGTAACGAGCAGATTTCTGCGAGTTACACAAAATAGTGTTTCCCGACGTGTTTCATACAAGATTTTTTCTAATTTTCACGAATTTTATATTTTACGAGAAGAAAACTATGAATTTTATACGTTTAAAAACAATCACACCGTTACAAAGTAGGACGAACAATCAAGTGAATGGTATAAAAACACTCCAGTGGGAAAGAACGAACTTTCGAAACGGACTAAAGAATCAGCAGAGAAGGCAGGATTAAATGCAAAAGAAATAAAAATAACAAACCACTCTATGCGGTCGACAGCAGTCTGACTAAAGGAGGAGTGGGTGAACAATAATTAATTACTGGCCACCGTTCAGCCAACTCAGTTGCCTTATCTGCAAATGGATAATGAGCATTATTCCATCATAAACACCCTTAGAAGTGACGCCTCAGAACATCCAGCTAAAAAACAGAAAACAGAAGATCCTTCAGCCACTCCTCGAGCTTCTCATTGTACAGCTGGACTCATCAATAACATTAATGATTTACCTACACCCAACGTTATCAATAAGTTAACAAAGATTTCACTATACGTTATCAATGAGTTAACAAAGTATGGCAACAATACCCCTGTGTACCAAAATTGCAATTTATATTTTAATTCTACCATAAATAATTAAGTTTGTAGTATTTTGTGATTAAATAAAATACATGTTTTTCAGTTTTCAAATTAATACCTACATATATATTATGTATGCATGTATAATAGGTAGTATGTTTTGTAAGCTATGTGTATGGAGAATAATCTGTTACTCATGAAATAGTCTTGTCAAATACCATTCGGGCATCTAATTTTTCCTGAGAAAAGTCGAAAAAACACGTTACTAAGTAATATTTTCATAACATGCATTCGTGCAGGTGCAAGTATCCTCGACTTCGACTAGGATTTTTGTTACCACCAGCACTTACCACTTCTTGTTATTATATTACCTAGCAACGTGTTTTTCCGATTTTTTTCGGAAAAATTATTCGGAAAAATGGAATATAAAATTAAGTAAACAGTATCTAATAAATATATTCTGTACGAAGTCGGCCTAACACTGCTGTGAATGCACAGCAAGACTTCCGACAAGTTCAAGATTCTTTAGTTCGCAATAAAACTGTTTTTAGACGGCTGTATGAATTCAATTTGAAAGCAAGAAGACCTGCAAAATATCCTAAATTATTGCGAAAGCATCATGTCGCGTGTCGCGAGAAGATTTTTTTTTCAAAATTATGGGCAAGAGAATATTCCATTATGGTCTGACATATAATTTACCGACGAATTACGATTTTGTCTCAATATAGTCGATAGCTGAAAGTGAGTATGGCGAAGAATAGGAGAAATGCTTAATCAAGATTTGATTATTGAATGCCAAAATTTTAATGGGGGCTCGGTCAATCTGTGAAGTGGTAAAACTTCATCGAATAGGCATACATCTCTTCATATTCTTTGTATTAGGCAATCAATTACAGTGCGAATATATCGGTATCGATATCGAATATATCGATAAATATATCGGTGACATCTTACAACAGTATGTTCGACCTTCTATAAATGTATGGGATGAATTAGCATGCAGAGTACGTTCTCGCGAAAGCTCTCAAGTGACTTAACAAGAAATGGCTGATGCATTATCGGATGAATGGGAAAATATACCACAGCAGATGATAATAAATTTAACTACCACTATACAGATTAGAAGTTCATAGATTTGCTGGAGGTGGCAATACGGATAGTAAGATTATTCGTTGTCTTGATATTGTTGTTTTTTCGTAATTACCTATAATGAATAGGCAAAATATAGGATGCCGACCAATACGCTGTAATTTCTTCAATTTTTGAGATACAATAATGATTAAAAAAAATAAGTTGTTCGCTAAGAATAGTAATTTCAAAAGGGTTGGATAGATTTGTATTCAAGTGCTGGTGTAATGCACATGGTGTTCCAAAAAATTATAAAAATGGTGTGGATAAATGACTCCATTATTTTCCCTGCTGGATGGAAAAAAATATTTCTTGCCTTTTAGTAGACGCTATTTTTTTAGTCACGGAGTATATTACTCCGTGTCAAATAATATAGTGCCAGTAATTCCAGAATTCTACGTTAATAATTTTATTAAAGACAATATTTTAACATACATTAGTTCCGTCTTTAGGAACTTAGCTTTATTGTACCAGCAGCAATATACTCTATAATATCTTACTGCCTTCCTGAAATTCTTCAGAAAATAACGTGACGTTAGAGGTCGATTTACATAAAAGTGGGTGACCTGTTTAAGGTCTAAAGCAGTGAAGCGGAAAAGGACAAAACAGAATATCACTGTGTGTGATCCTTCAGGATCACATAAATTGCGAGAAGCCAGGACATCTGGCCTACTAGACTATGAGAATGGAGGGGCACTATATTAATCAAGAGCTGTCCCATCAAGGAAAGGACTCGCAGAGAAGCGATAGAGATCCGAAAAGGATCAAGTCAGCTTAATTTGAATAATTATTCAATATTTGTATTTTATTACGCAACGAAATAATCTAGCACATTCTCGAATGCCTAATTTTGGAGATTTTATGCAAAAATAGACGCCGGTGTGCCTGATAGCTTATATAATTCAGAATTTGAGAATGTATTATAAAATTAATTAAGCAAAATGTTATTCTGTTGGCAAGAAGTGGGTAATAAAAAAAAAGAACCTAGCTAGATTTTGCTAAAGGTATTTTTAACGTGATAACATACAGCTTTCCTGTAATCAGTTAATTATGGTTCTTTAAAGCCGGGACGTTATAGCGTTATAGCCGAAGTTCAGTTATCTCTCTTACAAGTAGTAATGTTAATTTCAGAATATAATTTAACATAAACTAGTCCTAAATTGGGAGATATACTAAAGAGCATTGGGATACAATGGGGTTTCAGGATTATACTAAAAAAATGTTAGCTACGCGACAGAGACGGAGAATGAAATAAACCGTCAGAATTTAAGAGTGAATATGAATATGTATTTGGAGGTTAAGTTGTTGTGTATTATTCCCAATATGTGTAGTAAAATACAGTAATTACTATATTCAAAATTTTTAAACAAATGTAATATTGACTGATACAAATAAATATAACAGCACAGGAAATAAGTGCGTAACCAGGAAGTTGTGCTTTTGTTATTAAGGGGAGCTTCCTTGGTAACAAATAGGGGGTTACGAGGAGGAAGCCATGACATTGAAGTGAAATAGCCGAGCTTAAGTTTTTGAAAGAAGAAAAGAGTAGGTATATAAAAGTAAATTTAAATACATAATTATTGATGATGAAGTGAAAGTAAAAATTAACTCAACCAGTACATATGATTTAGAGGTTTAGAAGCCCACAATAAGTATATTTTCTCCGTGTAAGGAGTTTGTTTTCAAGAAGCGTGTAGCTTCACAGCCACACCAAGCATATAAAAATAGTGCTACAGGCAATAAACTTGGCGAAAAGCAGCAGTAAAGTGAAAAGACGCGAAAAGAAACCAGAGGAATGAGTGAGTACAAATTTCAAAGAAGATAAAATTCTACAACACATAATAGACCAAGAGCCGGCAGTAAAAAATACCACCTCATCTGTTGGCAAACCAAATGGCAAATTCAAATGGCAAACCAAAGGTTTGCCATTTTACAGTGATTGCACTATTCACAGGCTATATCAAACCGCCCGTTTGCCTGCCGGGTGCGGTCACGTTACATACGGATTTAAAAAAAAATTGTGTATTTTGAAGTGTTTTCGCCTCACAACTACCAACATAAAATGCGTGCGAAAATGAGTAAAAATATAAGCTGCATTTATATTCCAAGCGTCTGCTGCGCCTTGCGGGCACCCGTTTGAAGTGGACGCCCGTGAAAATGTCAAAAAAGCACCCATCAACTCCCCATTAAATACCAATAAATTGTTTTTGCAGAAATGTAGTTCTTGGTGCACTTATTTGATCTGCAATAAGCATTTGTTAGCAGACGGTCGCATTCAACGAGCAGACGAGCTCAAAGTTTAAAAAAATATGCGCTATTATTATAACAAACGGCCCTGCCTTACAAATACAAACGATTTTTGGACTAAAATCGTTGAAAATATCAATGGTTGACTGTCTCACTGTGTATACCATCCACGGGTAGACATATTCTTCAAGCAGACGATGTTATTAATATCACAGACGTTATAAAATACCTTACAAAACATGAAAATAATATAATTTTGGCTAAATAGGTACATATATTTAATAAAAAAGGCAAGGAAACAAGAAACATTTGGTAGGTATCTAAAGAATACATAGGTACATAACGAAACGTAAACAATGGATAAAACAAAAATAATCCTTCGAACACATATATCTACTTACTGATAAAGTAGGAATGTACATAAAATTTGAAATAAACGAACAAAACATATTAATATCTGTATAGGTAAATAAACAAGCAAATCAGTCTTCTTCGTCACTGGACGGATCGTAGGAAACAAATTCGCTGTCACTTTCAGGTTCGGCGGATGTTACAGGAGTTTGTGAAATTTCTTCTAACGAGCTAGGTGTTTGTGCTCCAACAAACCATTGAAGGTCATATTTATTCTCATTTAAGATCCATCCCTTTTCTTCTGGTTTGAAAAAAATTGCAGTAGGCTCAGTAGCAAAATTCCAAATTGCACAAATCTGATTAACTCGCCGTATTTTGCACAATAACGAACTCTGACATGGCGGTAAAATGCTGCCATCACAATTTTTAATTTGGTCCAGAGGTTTCACATTAGGGGATTTAGAAATGCCATAATTTTTAACAAAAATGTCAAATCGAGCTTCATTTACTCTTGTAATGTAATTTTTTCCGTACATCTTGCAAACGAAATGTTCCATGCAATTAATCTGCACATCGGTGAGTTCAGAATGTCCAAAAGAAGAAAATACCTTTATTGTTTCATTATCTTTTTGCAATAAAGCAAAAGGTTTCACTTTTCCTTTTCTAGCAAAGGCTGCCGTGTAGTCACATCGAACTGTTTTGTCATCACCAAGAAGCTGATGAGCTGATACTCTCATTTTCGCACGCATTTTATGTTGGTAGTTGTGAGGCGAAAACACGTCAAAATACACAATTTGTTTTTAAAATCCGTATGTAACGTGACCACATCCGGCAGACAGACGGGCGGTTTGATATAGCCTGTGAATAGTGCAATCACTGTAAAATGGCAAACCTTTGGTAACAGATGAGGTGGTATTTTTTACTGCCGGCTCTTGGTATATAAGCAGAATCCAGAGGGTCGAGCCGTTTTACCAGTCGCCATTCCAACTTTACAATGTCGCCATTCCAACAAGATGAAAGTTAGTGTTTTGTTCACTGCTTCGTATCAGCTGGTAATCTGACAAGTGACAGAAATGATTAATGTCGAATTGAAAGGTATATAACAAACAATTTTGAACTTAGTCAAGGATTATTGTTCTAGAGGACTCAGTTCCATGTATTTAATTTAAGGTAGAGTAGGTTTGCGTGGGGTTAATATTAAGGGATATATTAAAATTTTCGAATTTGCAAACATTGTTAATTATTTAATTTTCCAATGGGGTAAGAATAAACACAATCATATGTATAACTAAATCTTGCAAATATGTATATACCCTTTAACTTTCATGCTCTGGCTATGCTCATTAAATGAACGTAATTATATATCTCAGGAGTAGGATCTGAAAAGAAGTTGCGACACTCATCTACCACAATAACACAATACGAATTGTAGAATACGAAATATAATAATAATAATATGAAGTTAATAATAGTAATAATACATATGATAGGTTTTCTGTGGTATAGTCTATAAATTATTATCTATAATTACAATAATACAAATAACTTAACCTTTGTTCAAATTTGTGCCATTATTAAACAAAATTTTGAGCAGATATGAAAATCTGAATCGGTTTCAATAAAAGTTCTATGAGCTCTATCAAAATGTTCACTTACGCAGGTAGGAAATTTATAGTTTATAAAATATTAAAAGCTTTTATATATCATATAATAGTCATGACTTATTTATTTAATATAAGGTATCTTATCTTTGGTTACAGTAGACTCGTAATGATAAAGTATATAGTAAATTAGATACAGTAAATACAGTAAATACAGTAAATTTTCCTATTTTTACGGCTATCTGGAATATTTGACGGGAGATGCTGTCAAGTCTCCACGTTGACTCTCTGGAACTGGAACTCTGAATTATGGTTTACTAGTCCGATCTTCTCTTATTCTCAATCAGCTATCAAAATTTATATACTCTTCCCAATTTCTTTTTTAGAACTCGTTAGCAAGTTGTATTTGTTATTTTTCTCATCTTTTTTTTTTCATTTGTTATTTTCCTCTCTAGATTTGTTTTTTTCATAAGGATCATGCTATGCACCATTTATCACTTCATTTACTGTACTGTACTGTTTGCTAATATATTGTCTTGTGCAATGTTTGAGCGAGACATCTGTGTTGATTGATTTCTACTTTCATTATAACTTTAAATTATACTTTATATATTATAGCATTATATAGTTATTTATAGATATAATTAGTAATATTATCAACAATTCATAAGTTCCCATATTATGGTACATATAAATTTTTATATACTGTTTTTACTGTTTTTATAACGTTTACTGTCTGAACATATGGTATAACATGATAGTAAATCGTGTAAAGTAATATTTTTTTAATTATAGTATTTTTCTTCACAGCTCTTATTTATTTACTGAATAGAGAACACATAAAGAATTGTACTACTAATTTCAGGCATAGCTCATTTTCAGGTTCTCCAAACCATGCATGTTGTCAAAATTTTAAAAAATATTTTTAAGAATTATAAAGAATTTTAATTTAAGTCTATCAATATATTTTAGGAAATTCTGTTGTTACATTTTTGATAAAAAAAATAATTATTCAAATCTATATTTAATTTATTAATCTATAGTACGTACCTATTTTTTAAATATACACAATAGTTTAAATTAAGTAATGGGTTAAATACTTAGAAAAGCGCTGTCAGGAGTCACATCGCAGTCACTTATTTTGCTGAATGCGAGCTTCTAATAATCGTAAGTATTCTGCACAGAGGATGCCTCTTTAGATGCCGCATGTAAATAAATTTGCGTTTTCAAGTATTCAAATAATATATTGGCAGGCTCTAGATTCTAGTAAAATATACACCACATGTAGGCGCAAGGATAAACGTTATAGGCAGCGTTCCTAGCTACCCACGTATGGTTTGTCGGTTAGAGAGCGTGTACAAATTCTGAACTTCTGGAATGTATTAATAATAAGCAGCTTGGACCAAATTGCTTCCCGTAATTATTTATATATTAAGAGCTGTTGGGGAAAACTAAACCGAAAAAGTCCAGCTAAATGAAATTGCTAAATCGACTATTTTATACCACAAATGAAATTTTATTAATTCCATTGTGTATGTCTTATATTATAATATTTAACACATGATCAAAGTGTAACCCAGTGAGGGCCACAAAATTTTGTGGAGAAATGTAATGGAAATCTTTCTTTGTAGATACTGAAATTGTATACTGACACAGTAATTTATATTAGCAGAAATAAAGGAAAGCGAACTCAATGTACACGGGCGTGCCGAGGCGAGAAATTTTGACGTAGGTGGGTTTAACCTTTCAACCCTTCTAACAGTTTGAGTCGGGACCTGTGATGATATGAAAACCGTAGGATATGGGTCGAAATAATTTGGAATACAACAACTTTACTGGACTAATCTGTATTTGGATTTGGGAAAGATAACATCTGGAAATTCCCAATATCTGTAGTATAGCTTAAATAAAATTTGTTTGCCTAAAATCGCAAAGATCTTATATCTGAGAATTACTTTTCGAAACGTCGAAAAGCAATCTCATTTCGTTCCCAAATTATGTTATTCGACTGTCTTGAGACTGTGAAGTGCTATTAAGTAAATAATTAATAATAAGTAATTATTAAACTTATATTTTCTTAAATTTAATTAATTTCTGATGGTTAAGATATTTTATATGATGACTTGCTGTGCAACTTGAATCTTCTAATTCTATACTTGTGTAATTATTTTAATATATCTACATCAAACTACTCCTATTTATAGTATCTGTAATATATGTTACATCCTACGCTACTGAATTAAATAATTCTCCTCTCCCTTTAGCTTCTATAATTCAATGAAGTCATTACGATGCGATGTAGGTCGAACTGAAATTTTCTTTATTTCTCCAACTTCCTGTAGAAACCAATACAAGGTTACACAAATTTATTGGCGAACAAAGGAATCACAAAGAAGGACCTTCGAGTTGCTGGTTGTAGCCATTTCTGACATGAGAACAGATTTCAACAACGATATCTATGGAATTTTACGTTTTGCCGATAACTTCCAATGAATTGCAACTGAGATGGGATCGTCGAATAACAATCGTCAGTGAGGGAGATTGTGAGAAACATTCAAATTCAAATCATATTATTGGAAACACATTTAATGTCTTCTGACGCGTAGCTGCGTGACTACAAATCATATAAATGTTGTAATTATTAGTAAAATATTGTGCGAAATAAATATAAGAATACGCTGTCGCATATTATTTTTGTACGGTACCATGTAATATATTTCAAGCAAGGTTCAATGTATAATAACCAAGCATTCAACGATTTTTTTTACTACTTTCCAATTTTGTTTCTCTAAGTTTCCTTAAATATAGTAAAAATGAAAAATAATAAAAAATTATGGGTCTTTGGAAAAAAAGAACTGCACAAAACTATTATGGGAATGGGTATGGTTTAATAAAGAGATCATTTTTCAAAAAAATAATTCCCGGTAAGCTGATTTTTTAGGGTCGATGGAGGGGTATCTCCCGAGTATCCATCCAAAAAGTCAGACTCCACACCCCTTGTAAACTGATGCAATAAGGGTGGTTTCTTTTTTTTTAATTTTCTTGTGCAAACTTGTACATAATAATATTCTCTACAACTTTGCATAAAAAAATTTTTTTTTAACTTTGATTTTTAACAGCCAGCGCTCATTATAATAATATGGCGGATGTTTTCGCAAATAAAAATAAAAGTTACAAAAGTTACAAAAAATGTCAAAAATAAAAGTTACAAAAAAAATGTATTAAGCAAAGTTGTAGAGAAAATATATACCTACAAGCTGACAAACAAAAATAAAAAAAAAATTCCTATTGCAACACCCTACAAGGGGTGTGGAGTATGAATTTTTGGTTATATACTCGGGAGACACCCCTCCATCGACCCTGAATAAATCAGCTTGTCGGGAATTATTTTTTTGAAAAATGATTTTGTTGCAATAATGGTTTTTTTTTAATTTCCAGCTTGGACATAATAGTATTCTCTACAACTTTGCCTAATAAATTTTCTGGTAACTTTGATTTTTGACGGTTCAGCGCCCCTTATATGGGAAAACATCCATCATATAATGGGCGCTGGACCGTCAAAAATCAAAGTTACCAAACATTTTTATCATGCAAAGTTGTAGAGAATATGTACAAACTTCCAAAAGAAAATTCCAAAAAAAATAAAAAACCACCCCTATTGCAACACCCTGCAAGGAGTGTGGTGTGACTTTTTGGTTGGATACTCGGGAGACACCCCTTCATCGACCCTGAAAAATCAACATGCTGGGAATTATTCGCGAGCACCAACAGAGAAGGTCTAATTTTACTGTACTACTTAGTAATATTTGCAAATCAACAAATAATTCTAACAAAAGGCCGGCACAAGCAATTACAAAGGACACTGCACGTCAACTGATTCTGAACAGTGACACACTTTTGACAAAACTTATGAACTTATTAGGAACACTTTTCCGGTAGATGGCTCCAAAGGCTGAACCTTTGGCTGCTGCAAAAAATGGCTCCAAATATTGTATCAATGATTTCTCAAAACGCACTGCAGGCAACGTGCACATGTTATATGTACGCTGGTGCATGTATTGAAATTATAACTGCTGGATATGAATAACCAGAATATTCACCATTATTTAGTCTAAGATTGACGTGCTTCGACTTCTGAATAGCCTCGAATGACTGTATCACTATCTGTTAGTAAGCACGTGCGTTGATTGATAGAACATTGATGTTAGCCTGATACCGGGTAGAGACATCTTAATCTTGGTACCAAACAAAAGTTGAAATTATTTGACAAAATATGAAATTGCAATTGTGTCTAGTCAATGAAAACTAACTACATGTGAGACTTTTAAATCGATTATGTAGTTTTTTTTTATTTATAATACATTGAACTTTGGTGTCTAAATATTTATTTTTTAAATATAAATTAAAAGTGGAGATAGATCAAGTCAGTAATTAACAAGCTGTGATTTTTCTGAGGTGATATATCTAAGGGTGATATATCTAAGTGATACAAGAACCTCTAACTAACCATCTAATTCACTTATCCACGACCTTCTGAGAAATCTGAGCAGCTGATAGGCAAAATAAAAAATTCATCAGTATACATCTCCTGGATGATAGGCCATTTAATTCAGGTAAACTAAATTAAAAGAAGAGGTGGTATGCTATTGCGTCATGGTCTCCAGCATCTTTAATTACCTTCAGGATATTACTGGATAGATGTTTTACGTGTGCTTCGTATCGTGCATATCCTAAACACCAAATCACGCTTGCTACGTAGCAACAAGTTAATATTGTTCGAGTTTCTCTCTTGCAAGCCCAATAATATGATACAATTGACGTACTACAACTACTCCTAATTGTCTTATTGGTTCTTGACGTACTGTAACTTCTCCTACGTTACATCTTTCGTCTTTTATTTCCTCTTTAATTGTCTCCTTAATTGTTCCGTTAGTATAATGCATCCACAATTTATAATATAATTAAACGCATTGCGATACCTACACCTTATGCGAATTCTCAACAATCCCGGCTCAGTAACACTTTCATCCTATTCGAAAGCGTTGTCTGTCTTCCTCTTCTTGGTTTTCCTTAATGCATGATTGAGAAATCTTAATTCGGAATCATTCGAAACAATTCTCCTGCAATAACATCAATCTTCCACGTCTAAATCGCAGACTTTCCGCTTCTACTCTGGCTTGAAAACAGGTCGGTTGTTGTTATTAAATTCGTCCCTCAATATGGCAGTTATTACTTCAGAATCAGAAAAATATTGTCTGTGAGCTACGACTAACCCAACCTTTAAAAGGTTATATTATGTATGTGTGCTGAAGGACTGCCTTAGGAGTCGAAATTTGTTTCTTTTCCGAATATTAAATACGTTCCATCCATATAGGCAATCGCTTTCCTGTTTTGTGGTTCTGGGTTGAATAGTTCGTTGGTAAAACTGGTAACATGTTTTTCTATGTATAATTTATTTATGTCCATATCCTAGGTTTTCCGGTGCAAATCTTAGAAGAAGAGCTTGTCTCGCTTCAATTACACACGGCTTCTTGACGACTGGTATAACAGAACATTGGCATTAAGAATTCATATGAAAGTCCATGTATAATTTTATATAATAAACACATGAAATATTTTTTCTACTTTTCTATCACACCCATATAACTGTACATTATTACAGTCCATAGAAGGCCTGGTATGTACGTCTAGCATAAATGTACTATAAATCAATGTACGTACTTATAAATATAGTGAATTATAATAAAGTTACTTATAATATAGATGTATTCAACCAAAGTAAACAGGTGTGGTGCATTCGAAAAGCAGGTTTTGGCGTCACTAACGGAGAAACTGTTCTTAATTTGAGGTTTTGGCAAAGGAACTTATTTTTAAGAATCAGTTTATCTACAAAATATAAAAAATTAATCAAATTTGACAGGCCACAAATTTCCCAATAAAACTTGCGGTGTTCTTTATACATAGAAACAATAGTAGGCTACAGCAATAGTAGGCTAAGTAATGTAGGTAATGTATCAAAATAATGTAAAATAATAGGTCAAAGGAGAAAAACACAAAAACACAATTCACCAACAGAAATCGCTTCAAACACTAAAGAAAATATGGGAATAAGTTATAATATCTAATCAATCGAAGGATTTTTTTATGGACATAAAAATTATCGAGCACAAGATAATATCAGGCATTGACATCGACGACGACTAAGTTTCCACAACACTTATACTTCTCTCGATGCGAGTTTCGCCAACTAAGTTAACATCATCCGGAGACGAGTAAAACTAAAATAAAATAAATGTCAAAAGCATTAGTTATACTTTTTTCTGTAGTTCGATTAATGTTTCTTTTAATTTTTATTCACCCAAAGATAGCATACATAAAAATCTACAACTTTGCCCTCTACACTTCTTTCACATCTCTAAAAATAAAGGCTGTAGGTAGTTAAAATATATCGAACTAACCGGTACACACAAGTATATATTGATATCTCGAAAATATCAAAGCGTGTGTATCTGTGTGTTCTTTTTGTTTTACTCGAAAGACCCCAACCTACTCTGAAAGGAAATATCAATAAAACTTTAACAGTATTTGAAATATTACGAAATCAGAAATTAAACATGAATAAAATGACATTTGAATCAACATCATGAAATGTTGTACTTACTGTAATTAATACTTCTGCAGTCGTACACAAAATAATAAATTATAGGAAATGTATTTACATTGGACCTGGAAGTTTTCAGAGTTTCAGTCCGCTGAATTTTAATGCGCCTCTCGTACAACTTCCTGCACGTGCTTTATCGCCAAACTCTCTATTATATCAATATTCAATTTTGAAGTAAGTTAAATTATGACTTCTATTGCGAAGCTAATTTCAGATTACAATTTTTAGAGAGCTTCTCATTTATTGGATCACTACCATTATTATACCAATCATGTTGGAATGTGATGAGTTCTATATGCCAACATATCAGACTAAGGACCCTTGAAAGGAATATTTCTTAATCCATATTTTATTCCCCTTCTAAAACTTTGCTCGGATATATAGGAATATTTTCATATTTAATATAAACCAACACTTCTATATAAGCAGTTGGGGACGACATTAATCTCCTTAAATATTACCGAGGCTGGCAAACAGAGGCGTAACAAGGTAGGATTAGCTAAAAATACATATGAAGATTACTAAATGTGGTAACTATATCTCACAGTATTTTAGAAAAATTAAATATAAACTAATAGCACTGGAATATTGAGTTCTTTAATCCTTACTCTAGACTGTATTTATTTTTTAAATTTGACATCATACATTAAAATTAAATGAGAATTGTTTCTAAAATGATATTTTTTTACCAGATTTATATTCACTTAACCTAATTTTTTTACTTGTATTGAGACAGGCTTACCGGTCTGTGTTACAGGGCTTCATTGTCTTTCGGCGAGTGTAAGTCACACCACGTTTTTGTACCACCTTTTCTTTCAAACCAGCTTTTACAACGCCTCTTTTGGAACCACATTTCTTTTGAACCACCTTTAGGACCACCTAGCTGAAATCTATCGACCACAGGGGTCGATAGATAGACCGACTTAGAGTCACAGGAGAGATCCACATTACTCCCGCTGATTAAGCAACCTATTTAGGTAGGCATTGCCTCACTATTTTTGTATATATAGATTGCTGAAATGTCACGTGCACTTTGATGTTTGAACCGTTTTTCTGTATAAGCTGTTTATGTATTTGCTGTTTATGTATTTGCTGAGTTTCCAGGTATAATACCACATTTTTGGCAAACTTTTGAATTACTTTTTTTATTTGTCACCATTTTTAAATTTCCAATTTTAAAGTAAACCATGAAATAAGTGTACTGTGTACATTAGTTCATCATATTATTGACTTCGGTAATCACCGAACTCATCAATTTAATTTGATTTTATTTTTATTTTTATTAAGAGCTGAGCTAGTTTAGGCAAACTTTTGTTGCCCATTTTAAATCGCTATTGAATGTACTCCAAGGGGTAATAGGGTTAAGAAGAGCCCCCGTGTATAGTTTGACCAGCGGATCTTGAACAATGGGAAGAATGCAGACAAGAACTTATTGTTGCAGTAAAATATTTAATACACAATGTTCAAGATCCGCTGGGCGCACTGTACATGGTAACATCGTAAAGAGAGGAATTCTCTAAGCAAATAGATCAAGGTTCCTGGTCAGCCGATGACCACCATCAAGGCCAATGTCACATCGGTTAGTACTATAAAGATCATTATCAAATTGCTGTCCTGTGCTACAGTCACGGTCAGATCTTCTACCGCCATAAAACCTATGACTGGATGCATCTATGTTGAGCAAAAGTTCAAGGTCATAGTACCAATAATCTACTAACTATCCTATAGACACATATTAACTACTAATTTAAAAATTATATCTATTTTTTTGTTTTTTATCTACTTATTTAAATCTTCTCATATCTGATATGGTTTGTTGTTTTTTCTCCAAATTTTTAATTGTTTTTTTTTGTTTTCTCTATTTTTCATAGTGGTGATTTCTATGGAATCACTACTAACAGAACAGAAATGCGAAGCTATTAACTTGTATTAACATGCCTATGTTCAGTAGATGGTTGCACAACAAAGCGTGGAAGTGGAATAAATATAATTTTTTCGATGTCCAAAGGATTAAGCTAAGTGAGTTTACATTTGTTTTAATCATTATATTTTACAATAAACTCAATCAATATTACTCCTTTATTTTTTTAGAATATGCTACAATTAACAGAAGATAATTTAATTTTTTAAAGGTATTTATATTGAAATCTGTATACTCGCGTATACATTGATTATTATA
>CAXKVY010000898.1:0-214998 GCA_964058915.1 Tetropium fuscum
TGAAAACATATTATTTTACTCAATAAAAAAGGTATTCTAAATTTATTGGTTGATAATAAATGACTAGTCAAACACATTGTATGTAATCATGGTGTTTTTGAACAAAATTGTAATTAAATCGATGACAATTTGATAAAAAGACGTAAGCGCCAAAATATTCAATTTTGTGCTATTGGCACCACTGCAGAGAGAATATCAAATAGAGTTAATGGCGAGAAGTGCTTAATCGACAAGTGACGGCGTTTTTATCTTACTTGCATTCATAAGAGCGTAAGCCCCACGTTCTGGCGGTAAACCATTTCAGTTGCAGTCAATCCATGCAGCGTAACGTCATGACTGTCATGTTCATTGGCTGTCTGAATGAAATTTTAGTATACGGTAAGCATATTTCGTTATAACTTGCTCTACCATTAAGATACCTCGTTTCATAATATTTAAAAAGACATCAATATTATATAATTGGTGGCGCTTAAGCAGAATATGAAACTGATTACTTTTTTGGTTTGTTTTATGAAGCTAGGTCATTGTATGTTACAATATTAATATATCTTTATATAAAATTATTCGAAATACAAAATTAATTATGAATAATATTTGCTGAATGAATACTATTTTTCTTCATCATTCATTCTTTCTGTCCATCCAGCCATAATAACAGATTCTATTTCTATTTCTAATGTTTTCGGCTATGTATTATTTTGTTTTTTTATTTTATATTTTCATATTCCGTGACAGATCAATGTAATATATTATATTTTATTATATTTTACTTTTGATAGCCAACCACAAAAAGAACCCCTAAAAACCGGTGGTAACCGCCATCATTCGATTTGTTGAATAATTACTACAAACGCGTAAGGGCCGTCTCAGCAACATATTGGTCAATACTAAATAACATTAGAATACTTAACCACCATTGAAAATTGGCGTAAGCGCCAATAATAGTCAGAAAATGTGGTAAGCGACGTGCAATTATGGTTTGTAATAAATGTAAAAGTCCATCATATCTATTTTTGTCCATATTTAGAACAAGAAATTACTTTCTGAATATTGTGTTTCTCAGTTTTTAATCATTAATTTGAGCACAATAAAAAGTGGCTTGAGGTTTTATAAGGTTGCCATGGATACTGTGGTTGCAGAAAATTACAAATTACTTGTTCCATATTTCGCAAGGAATGCATGGGGAAATGCAATTATGATAATGTGTAGAGCCGATATTGTAGAAGACGATATTAATGTAGATATAGATGATGATATCGATATACAGTTTGAGAATGTTATTGAAGAAATATAATAGCACTAAGGTTACACATATTTGTTTGAATGGTTATCTATCATCAAGCAATAGACTTAAAATACAAGAGATATTGGCAAGTAACCAGCGCCGCGTAGGGTTGAAGAGCACCCCTGGGCATTGGGAACTATTTAGATATTTAATGTTACTCCCATGAACAATCGATTCTGAAAATATAATTCGGTTATAATTTTTTCCTTGTATTTTTCCTAACTTACGCCTACTTGTACTGTGTCCAATATTAG
This sequence comes from Tetropium fuscum, assembly GCA_964058915.1. NCBI lineage: Eukaryota > Metazoa > Arthropoda > Insecta > Coleoptera > Cerambycidae > Tetropium > Tetropium fuscum. Next base: position 1,540 of record CAXKVY010000898.1, read on the forward strand.
TATCAGTTATATTTAAAACAGGATCAGGTAAAAATGATCTGCTATGGCGGTTAGTGGCTGGGGTATGTACCACTTTTACCTCGAATGCAACATAGGCCTCAGGAAAATCCCACTGCTCGATGTAAAACAAACCAGACCAGCGGCCATTTCTCGTTGGAGAATAGATGAATTCACAGCTCGCCGCTATTCATTGCTTTGTCGCTTTGTGTGGTTTGTTCACTAGAATTGCCTACTATTCGTAATTAAATCTGACTGATGAATTCGGTTCATTAGTCGGTTATTTGTTCGGCAGTCAAACCGAATCACCTTTACGAGCAGTACAATGGTGTACCTTTGTCTGGGCGTATAAACTTATTGCATTTGTAAAGGGATTAATTTTAATATGCCGTAGGTAGTAAAACTGCTGGCTTTTTCTCCACTTCCAATATCGTCGTCTCGCAGCCACAACGGAGTGTCTAAAAAGCAGTTTTGAGATATATGTATGAAGTAATTTGAAACGGATTCCGTTATTCAATGAAAAACTGAAATATGCCAAAAGTTTTATATTTTTGATTTTGATTTTGTTTGTTGATTGAATTTCTTGTTTCTGTTTTAAACGTTTTTTAAGTTAAGTTAATTTATGTCTAGACCTCTTATCCGATTTCTATGATTTCTTTTGTATGCCAGCCTCTTTATTCAAGAATGTGAATGTTCTATTGAATAAATTTTGCTTTATTCATTACAGGGTGTAACAATTGCGACGTGGTTTCTCCATTAGATTTTGTAACACTCTGTGGAGGGCAACAGTATATATATATATATATATATATATATATATATATATATATATATATATATATATATATATATATATATATATATATATATATATATATATATATATATATATATATATATGCTCCGGCTCCTCCATCTTATCCGCTCCTCCTAAGCTGTGAGAAAACCATGCAATCCACAACACAAAGAAAGATAATATATATTAATTTACAAATTTATTCAAATAAATTCGATGATTACTATGTTCTAGATATATGTATATGATCAAATGAGAATATGGATGTATGGTGGATAAGAGAAAATGATATTAAATGACCTATTATAAAAATTTCTATCCTCTACCTAACCTAATATAAAATTGTTGACATATCTGACATAACTTTGAGGTTTAATTGAGGTTGAAATTTTGAGGTTTTAAGTCCGAATGGGTTTCAATAAAATATTATATCTTTGAGCTCTATTTAAAATTGTTTTATAGTCATGACTTATATACACATAATGTGATAAGGTACCTTAACTTTGTTCAATGATGCTTCTATACGATTTCACTTTCACACCTCTACCTTGTCGGTCTAACCTTTATCACACTTAACCATGTCCCATCCATATGGCCTTAAGCAAACCAATAACTCCTTTAATATTCTTCTCCCATTTTTCTCTCTGCAAACTGCTTAAAAATATATATTTCCAATCTACGTTCCTTCCTTTCTCTCCTCGCCTTTTCTTTCCTTTTAATTATTCTCCGCAGAACTCGTTCTCAGTGCTATTCGATTCTTTTTTTCTCTCATTATTATTTTTTTTCAATTTATTATAATTTTTCCTTGGTTTCCCCTTTTTGTTTTCATCCTTCTTGAATCAATTTTTTAATAAAGTCTATGCCATTTCCCATTTTCTATACTACTGTCTATGCCATGTACACTTTCTCACTTTAGTTATCAAGCTTAATTGTGTTTAGCATATTACACCTTCAGTATGTCTACTAGACACTATACCTGTTGTTTACATTTCTACTTCCTATTTAATCTTCGCTTCGCTTCTGATCTTCTATATCTGATATATCTTAATATATACACATATAATTTTGCATTCGTAATCATCTCATAATATCTCATTTGATACCTACCATATTGTCTTGCACAATACTTTAACGATAAATCTCTTTGCTAAGTGATTTATAACATAATTACAACTCAAATATAGTTCATCTATTATACAACATGATTATTTACAGATCTATTCAGTTACAATATTAACAAACTCCTAATTTTCCACATATGATACGTAAGAATCATATGTGGATCAATGAGAAGATGCACTTCTTCATTGTAAGTCCTTTTGCTTTTATTGAAGCTCTTCAGAATGATGTACGATTTATTTACTTGAAGCCCCTCACACTTTAATTTCTTATTTATAAAGTGTGAATGGCTCCAATTAAATAAATCGTACAACGTTCTTCAATTTCAATACCATCCACAAAAGCAAGCGAAAAAGTGTGTGCAACATTTTAATGATTCGTATCTGTATATATGCAAATATGTAAGTGCTGTTATTTTTAAATTTAATTTATCCATAATTTATTGCTACTAATCTAAGATTGATTATTTATAAAATAATAAATATTATAAATAGAAAAGAACTTAAAATCCAAAATTTGTAATACCGTCTTTACCACCACTTTCATAAATTGGTGTATAAATAACAATTTTCATCGACCTGGAGTATTACTTTTCACCAAACACAGTAACTCCAAATGTTTTTCCTGTTCTGGCAGCCATATGTTCAAGCCAAACTTCTGCTGGGCCCATAACCTTATTTATAGCCAGATGGATATTTAAATAGAAATACAGTCTGTAAGAAGTGTGTAACCTCTTCTTTGCATCTGAGGTTGGCACGGCAGTCAATATGCGGTAGAGCTATGGGCCGTGTGTAGAGGGGATATTTTTACGTAGCAAGTTACGCCAGGGCGCCAGTCGAACGTGTCGACAGAGAGGGAGGTACAAGACACATACAAAATCACAATTAAAATTCCACAATAGGATAAAAAATTTAATGTTAACAGTATTTACCTGAAGGGTAAAAAAGAAAATATATGTACAAGAATTCTATAACTAGGTATATATTATATATTACAAATTTTACAAAACAATAAAAATTAGCGCAGCGCGACAACACAAATTGCTTGCTTCAATAAAAACAGACAAAAAAAAGGCAAACAGTGCGCAGCAATAGTGTACATTATATTAAATATGGCACTGGGCACTCGAGTATATCTGATGGCAGCAGAAATATAAAAACTTGGTACACGGTACAAGAATCGCTATAGTATAATAGGCAAGACTTCGTCCGTTAATGGAAACAAACTTTTAATTTGGATGTTATTCCCCGAATAACAGCTGTTATTAGGTTCACAGATTTTTAGAAACCGAAGTATCAATACTGAACACTGAGCGTTACCTAAGCAATTTAGAGTCCAATGCACTCTTCAAGTGCTCCAGACGGCTTGACGAAAACAAAAGGGAAGTAAGTATCTGCCTTTACTGAGGTGGATGAGTATATAAATACCACAACACAGCCTGCCACGTTCTCAGGTTTCCACGCTGAGCGGTTGGTGGTTAATCAAAAAAATGCCCTCCCAGAGAGGAAAGAAAAATTTTTGCCGGCAAGGCTTCTTATATATGAAGATTAATATGGATTTAGAGGCCTAAAATATTATTATCCTTGTAGCGTTTGCCGCAAAGTGATCATAGGTTTTAAGATTATTTATTTGTAGACTTACCCTAGAATATAATTAGGCCTCACTCAACACAAAATTACAATGCCTGTACTCTTTCCAGTACACCGACAATCTGCTCTCTTGGCCATCAAATTATTTCAGATGCTCGATGTGCCAGCAAAAACGTATCTGTTTATCTGGCATTTTGTGCGCATCTTTAAATTTAATGTGATAGCCACCGATGTTAGATTTTATACAATAATAATAATTAAATCGTGGTCTTATGGATATTATTGATATCCTTATTTAACACTATTGCATGCATGATTCAACCTAAAATTTTATATGCTTAAAGAGCTTTAATTTGAATGGCCGCGACACGTCAACCCGCAATTAGTCTACATTTATATACTTTTAGGATTTATATACAGGGTGGCCGAAGAGTAATGACCGAATAATTGTAAAGCTTGGTAATCCTGACCGTTACAAGTGTTAGTATAATTTTGTTTTGAATTTACATAATTTCAATTTATATGTCAAGAACTAATTTATATATCTATCAATAAATATACACTTAACAGACAACTTACAATATATAGAGGTACATATAATATAATAATAATAATACTAATAATGTCTGGAATTGTAATCTTAAAAAATATTGCAATATACATATTTCTTAAATTGACTTATATCTTTGATTGTTATATCTTTGATTATATATACCTCAAAGGTTATATTCATAATTAGAACATGTAGGGAATGTATAACATTTATCTCATTGGCTAAGCGAAACACATTTGTTTAAATAGGCGATCTGGTGTTGATGACGTCAGCAGTTCATATGTTTTCATGCAATTTCATGCATATACGAGTATTTGTTAATGTAATATGCCTGCATTTAGTAAATTTACAAAATTTTCATTGGTTTATAATCTAATCACAAATATTTTATATTTAATTTTACAGTCAGTCATGTTCATAAATTTTCACTACCTAATAGGTCTAGAATTGTAGCTGTTTTTAAAATAAATATATTCGCCAGTGGAAAATGCCTTGGCAACGTAAATGGAGATCAGCAGAAACTGGTATTAAAATTAATAATTACGAGAATTGTGAATCATAATTAATCCTCAAAATTAATGCTGTTCAGTCGTGTATGGATCCTTAAGTCGATAGCAGCTTTGCATAATCCTGCAAATAATCCTCATGCTTTTGCAAGCCTCAGTTTCTTTTAAATAATTAACTTGATATCTGTCAGTGTAACCCAATTACAAAGCCTGAAAAAGTGTTGTTATAAGTACAAAAATATAGTTTCTGATTGGCGTGATCTACGAGCATCGCATAAAAAGTGTTTTCATTATAAAAGTGGGTACTGAAGAAAGGGTCGAGTAGGTGTGAGATTTTGGGTTGAAAAGGCCTTGCCTGAATAATACATTTCACACAATCCCCAAGCTGAGCCGGCCCAACCCCTTTGATAAATGATGTCTTTGAATAAAATTACTTATATTTGAGAGTTTGCAGCCCTCCAGTCGCATCAAAATATTGGCAAGGTCATAGTCGCGTGAATATTGTACTTGATTGAGGAAAGACTTATGGAATTTCTCTTAATTTATTTTACTTGGCAATACAATTAACGGAAGCAATAAAAATTTGTATACATATATAGAATATCAAACAAAACACCATGAAAGATAAAAATAAATATCTCATATAGATTCGATTGGCAGCATGCAATGTAACAAAAACATGTTAAGTACTAAAGGTAAAAATAGATACAAGAGTAAATTTACTAATATTTACATGTATAAAATACTCAACCCACTTCTACTTCGATGAGGAGTTGGTTTTAAAATTTGATATTATATTAAAAGTATACTTAAGTAAAAGAAAAGAAATTAAATAGCTCGAATTCTAACAAATTTTGTGTAATTCATGTTGAGATAATTGCAAATGGCAATATGGTTATGAGTCAATTCAGACCACCCGGCGTATCGAGCCGGGACATACTGTTAAATGGGACATACTGTATTTTATAATCCAATTCGCTTCCTTTTTTGATTACCTTTCGACCCATATGTAGTTTGCTATAGCTAAATTGGACGGTTCTTGAGTTATTTAGAGATATTTAAAAATATTGTTGAATAAAAATTAACATCGAGTGCAGTGTGCCATGGAAAACAAAAAATTCTGTTCGTCTTGTCATTATTCTGTAAGTGTCAACGTATTATTGTTGTTAGTGGTTAGTTAATATGCAAAATCATGACTCCAATGCGGATTATTTCAACTTATTTTTTATCCATGGAGAATGTAACAGAATTATTAGCAGAACGCGCAGAAGGTTTAACGAAATAAATCCTAATCTGCCACCAATGAACGTAAAGAAGTTTAGAAGAATTTACAATAATTTCCTAGAATTTGGTACTTTTAAAGCAACCAAAATTAATCCTAGCCCAGTCACTTGAAATGAAAATAACGAAATAACTGTCCTGGCTTATTTCGAAGCATATCCACGAGCTTCTATTTACACTGCAGTATGCAAAGATGCTGGTAATAAAGTTCAGTTTTGTAAAATGATATTAACTCACATTCAAGTAAATGACTTTTTCTTAAAAAAAATTATCTGGACTGACGAGTCGTTTTCTCGTGAAGGAATATTTATTAGACATAACATGGCACACTGCACACGATGTTAATTTTAATTCAACAATATTTTTAAATATCTCTAAATAACTCAAGAACCGTCCAATTTAGCTATAGCAAACTACATATGAGTTGAAAGGTAATCAAAAAATGAAGCGAATTGGATTATAAAATACAGTATGCCATTTAAAATAAGACACGTATTGTAGGTCGAAGCAATCAAAGTTTGACATCAGTCATTGGACACCCTGTGTATTTTGGAGCATTTGTAGTTTATACATACATAAGCTCCATGTCTTTTTAGAATGTGGAACAAAAATTGGTTCTTGAAAGTTACCATAGCGAAAGTTATTAATTTCTAACGTACGAGTTGTTTTCGCATAAGATTTTATTAAAATCGAAATAACTGAAAAACTATTAGTTTTAGGGATAGGTATTGAAAGTTACCTTAAAATAACGAGTAGAATTCGAATCTGGCATAAAAAATATAGCATGCCATTTAAAATAAGGAAGTTGTTGTCGACTTCCGGTATAACCGGAAGTGGCACATACACGGCAATATTTTCATTGAATAGGGCACTCCTGAAAACCCCTGTGTGCAAATTTCAGCTCCAAAATATATGTGGTTTCCCAGAAACGTCTAATAGGCCACTCACCGTGATGTACCCTGTATATGAACTAGGTACAGGAAATAATGAAATTGTAATCCGTACTTGGAAATTGTACGTATAATGAAGTGAACTATTAAATTTAAAATCAATAAAGCCCACTGCAGTATTCCGTTTATTACAATACCTGCGTATTATAATACCTACGTCGAAAGCTACTGAACGATACAATTATTGGAATTATATTATTATTAACCATTGTCTAACTTTAATTACAATTTGTATTTATTGGAGCCTTTGACGTTCGATAAGCGTCATCAATTCGCGACAAACAGAACTCCACGATTAGTCGATTTTTAAGAGTTTCGGAAACGTGATGTTTCATCGCAATGAGTTACTCGTATTAAAAGACGAAAAAAACAGTTAATACTACAGGGATATTTATTTTTAACAGCGTTCAAAGCAGAGAACAAACACTTTGTAGTGCCATAACGGCCACACGTGCTCTCAATATCTTATTTGTTATATTTATTATTTGTTATTGTATATAAAGTAAATCTAGTTCACGCGGTGTAAACATACCCAGTAAAATTGCCAGCTAAGACATTTTTCGGATCAAGGCCGACTTCATACAATTAGTGTAAATACCTAAGTACCGACCTAGTGAACATTATATAAGGCGGTAACTAGGTCACCCAACAGAATTCATTCCAAGACATTCGCATATACTGCATGTCTGCAGCCTGTGCTGTGTCATTATTTAATCCAATGTCAATACCGAATAAACGTTATTAATTGTTCCTGGCGAGTTTCATTCGAATGCCATTACGGCATTACAACTTCACCAGCGAGAAACGACAAAACAACTTCCCGCGTTAACATTTTTCTCACGAACATGCGTGAACTAGAACTTGTGTTGTTGTCAACGGTTGGTCACTATGAGGTTAGGGTTAGGAGTGGTAGGGCAAAATCAGCGTATATAAATAATATATTATTATGTATATTATTTATGATAAAATGTGTTAGCTGACACGTGCTTCTGGCCGTGGTTGTGTTTGCGTTTATATTATATGGTTTTCAGTTAGTGAACAAAAAATGTTGTGCTATTATTATGCATATCGCGGTTGTGCATCATCTAAAAGTGATGAAGGATTAAGCCTTTTTAGATTTCCCAAATGGTACGGTAGATAATTATTATTAGGTACTGTTTTAAGTATTTGCCACGTTTAGAAGTGACAAAAGTCACATTTCAATCATTGGTACAGAATGCAGTGTTGCCAACAGGAGGGAAATTTCCCGTTTTGCGGGAATTTTCAATACAAAAGGGAAAAATTAGCTCAAAACGGGAATTTTTAAATTTAGTCGAAATTGACAAATATTTAAAAAAAAAGATTTAAGGGATGTTCAAGGCAGGCGCTTTTCTATAAGATTCCAATAAAATTTAATAGTTTTAAATATAACAGCGTTATGCATTCGAGTGGAATACATCCACAGTCGGTAATAATAATAATATAAACTGTACTAACTACGGAGTTACTGAGGAACACTTTCAAAATTACAATTTCAAAAATAAATAAAATTAAAATTTATATGTAATCTGTTAATTATTTGCCCTAAAAGCTATTCTGTTAATGTGAGGGAATTTTTTCATTAAAGTGGGAAGTGGAGGGGAAAAGCTTACTCCAAGGTTGGCAACACTGACAGAATGTCAACAGAGAATGTCGTCAATTCCAAGACAAACGGACTGATGAATGTTTTTTTTATCTTGCACAGTGGTAAACCTATGTGTTTGTTGTGCAATGAATTAATTTTTGTTTTAAAAGAATACAATATGAAGCGGCATTACTTCAGCAAACATTTCGCTCAATATAATTTACTCACGGGCCAGTTAAGAAAAGATAAAATAAAAAAAGTCATTACCGATTTAGGGAAACAGCAACAAATGTTCCGTTCACAAAAATCTAGACAGTGTTGTTAAAGCTAGTTTTATAATTGACGGACAGTTTGTTAAAGAGTGCCTAGTAGATGTTGCAGAACATTTGTGCCCAGAAACCAAGAAAGAGTTTGAGAAAGTGAACTTATCGCGACGTATTGTTGTTCGACCTATAGATATGATGGCTAGTGATATCAAAAAAATATTGACCGATAGATTGGCTGATTTTCAAGCATTCTCGATTACTTTGGATGAGAGTACAGATCTATCTAACACAGTCCAGTTAGCTATTTTTATACGAGGTGTTGATGAAGAATTTGCAGAGATTTTACAGAGGAATTACTGGCTTTACAAGGGACCACTACTGGAAAAGATATTTTTACAGAGGTGCAAATTCCATTCGACTGAAAAATGTCATGGATGTGGTAAATACCATTAATTTCATTGATTCCCGCGGTCTTAATCATCGCCAGTTTAAAGCATTTTTGGAATCTCTACAGAACTCTCTACATAACACGATGATGTGACATATTATTGCGAAGTAAGGTGGCCAAGCAAAGGTAAAATGCTAAAAAGGTTTTATTACCTTAGAAAAGAAATAGCTGATTTTATGGAAATAAAAGAGAAAATATTGCTGCAAACTTGTAATCCAACTTGGTCTTGTGACTTGGCATTCCTGTAGATCACAATACACTTAAACGACCTGAACTTGAAGCTTCAAACACAAGAGCAATTTTGGTAAATCAGCTGTTCAGGCATCTTAAAGCTTTTCAAAACAAAATTCGCTTGTGGGAAACAGAAATGAGAAATAAAAACTCTTTTCATTTTTTAACATTATCCAGTCACGAAAACATTGAATACGGTCGCTATGCTGATGAATCGATGATCGATTTTCCGATTTTAAAAACATGGATAGCACTTTCAATATGTTTGCAAATGCTTGTAAGAAGACCTTTACCTACAAATGGAGTTGATCGAGCTTCAAGAAGACTCATATTTGAAGTCTAAATTTGGTGACGGGACTAAGAGAATTTTACAGGACATACCTTACCGAAGAAAAGTATCCACACCTGAGAGTTTTCGCACGAAAAATTATTTGCACATATAAAAATAAGCATCGTACTCGGCTTACAGATGTTAATTTAGAAGACACTTTTACACCGATATTGATCATCTTGTTTTTCAGCTTCAAACTCAAGTAACCCATTAATTTTAATTTGATTTTTCTATCTTTTTTTATTAATGTGCTTTGTATGTTTGATTGTGCTATTATAATTAATAAATAAAAAAATGTGTAAATATCTGTGGCTTCACTACTCCTACACTCACTACTACCTACTTATTTCTAATATTCACTACTACCTACTTATTTTAGTTTTTCGACTATAAATATAACAATTAATACTCTGTTGGGTTCATGCAAGTTAAATAAATAAGAGTACATTATTTTAAAAATTTGGAAAAAGTACTATAAAAAAGCACAAATTAATAATTGAGCCATCACATCATTATTGTATTTAAAAATACTATTTTCTTTTTTTACATTTTAAATAACGTCAAAAAGCATCTCAATATAGCGACGGCTTAATTATCAACAAAATAATCCTATTTATTGGACTTTCTATTAGTTTTCTGGGATCTCCATAAACATTTTCTTGTATACAAGGTCGCACTATCATGCAGTTCGTTCAGCGTACATCACATCTATGCAAATATATACTAAGTGTTCTCCTTTGCTCATATAATTTTCTCCATTACCGACGGAAAAGCAATCCGCATTTTGAAATACTACAAACAAATATATGCGTTTCCCACCACCCTATCAATCATCCGGATTTTGTGATTCCGCAGCATATCGCAAAATATAACTCATGCCGATTTAAAATCAAACTCCCACTTAGGTGAATTTATCATCATTTATCCCCGGATGTTGTAATGAACGTAGCTTGCACTTTTTCGCTTAAATGCGCAATCAGCTTGGCGATGATATATTAGGGCTTGCATCAAGTTTATGATAGATATTATGGATGAATTAAAATTGTTACCACAGAATTAAAAGTATGTACTAGAACATCAATATTAACGAAGTGAGCCCATCATAGCGATGCATTTTATATTGTCGGTGTGGGTATTGTGTTATAGTGGACATTTAAAATAAAATGTTACCAAAAAACGTAATATTTCTTATTAAATTTACATAAAAAGTAGTATTAGGTTGTCAAAAATTCGAAAGTAGGTGTTGAGTTTGCTTTAATAAACGTATAAATAAAACTGTTCTTCGCAGATAAGAATGCACGCTTCAAGTAGGCTTGGTGAAACTGAGTAGAAAGCACCTGGCCAGCTCTTTTCGAATTGCGCACTATTGTATCAAAACGATTCTATATTTTCCTCGATATACAACTTGTAATGCAATTTACAGCGAAATTCTGTAGCGGAGGAATCTCGTTGAATGCCTCTCAATTGATGGAGGCCAAGCAATACGCTACATATTCGGCACGTAGAAGTCAATTTGCTACGGCTGTACAAAAAGTGCTTTCGACTAAATTGTATTAAACAACTTTTGTTGCGCGAGATAGAATGTATGAATGTATTAAAAAATTCTGACTACGGGCCGAATATATATATTTATATTTATATATATATATATATATATATATATATATATATATATATATATATATATATATATATATATATATATATATATATATATATATATATATATTGAGATAAACGATAATCTAGAGCATAAATAAGTAGTTAAATACAGTAAATATACCAAATTATAAATTAATATTAAATTAGTGATCAATATATATCGTACCGACTATAGTAACATTGCACCCATCGCTATATATCGCATACACTATACACAACACCAACCAGCCACGCATCTGATTGGTCAGAATCTAAGTTCATTAAATCCAAGTTAATTATCGGCACAAAAATCTCTAACTAGCATGATTGCAATAGACAAGTCCCAACAAAATTTATATAATATAAAGCATACATAAACTATGTCTATATTAAAAGATTAATGCGAAAGCATAATGGTAGAAACTAGAAACGGGGTTCGAGAGTCTGTATTCGCGAAGAAGACTGCAATATAGATATGACGCCTATTTTAAATACTGAAGTTAGTAAACAAAAGGTGAATGGGATGATTGTATAAAGCTTAGAATTCAAAATTAAATCATATATAGTTCAAATTAGAGAAGTTAAACGTAAAATTAAATAAATAAAATAATAGCCATTAATCTGATTAGACATATTATATAATAATAACAAAGAAAGAAGCGAGTAACCAGGAAGTGCAGCTGTTTTTATATACAGCAAATCCGTGGTTACAGATAACAATGCAGGAGAGTTCCGCTAATCATTTTCATATAATATTGTAAACTTTAATAGGTAAACTTAAAGTATATTACCTAATTAAAATAATGAGACATAAGTGGAATACCAGAGGTAAAAGTTTTAAAGCAGAAATAACAACGTGTTAAGTGTTTTCGTCGAAACTAGGACGTGAAAAGTGGAGACCAGGTAGCGTTCCCAGTCTGTGGATGACTTTGGTAAGCAGAGAAACAAGAGGACGTTAATTTACAAGAAGTTCAAATTGTAAAAAGGCAGTAAGAGTGCATAATCTGACGGTTCACAGTTTGAGGAGTCCCAGATAAAATAATAGGCGTGTAGCAGAAGGTAGCAACGTTCCAGATAGTACGGAGGCGTACCGGCAGATGGCAGCACCAAAGTTCAGCATCATTGTAACAAACCAGTGTCGTGGAAATAGCGCTCAATGTTGGGCTTCGCAAAATAAAAAGGATTAACATAAAAATTTTATAAGGTAACAACCATCTCAAACATTGCTAGTTTTAAGTATATATATTGTTCCAGAGGCTAAGTCCCATGTATTAGAATAAGTTATTTAGGTTTACGTAGGGTAGGGATTTATGAGGTTCAAAATTCAATTATTTATTTGCATTACAATTTGCATATTTCTATTCATACTTCTATTTGCATTACAATAAAAATAGTCATATACAACTAATTCTTTATTACTATTATCTTGAAACATTTCAAGAAACAATTTACGTTCTAAAATTTGAAACTAATTAAAATTCAATTTATTTAATAAAACACAATAGTAGGTGTCATAGATCTTGAAAATATAATGTATAAAAACTTATGGAATTGTGGATATTAAATTAATTATCTCCAGAAATAGCTACATAGTAACTAATCTATAATTCAGATTTATAGTGGTTATTTCAAATTATTAGATCAACAAAAAATACATCCAATGCGGGAAATGCATTTGTTTTCCGAATAGACCTTCCCCAGTAACAGAAAACAAAGCTTTAAAGAGTCGTAAAATGTAGCCCAAGGTGATAACACGCGTCTGCGCGTGCCCCTGTGTAAATAATCCCAAAAGACAATCACCAACAATTTGTAACCAATCCCTTATGTATATAATCCCCATAGACATTTGAAATAATAATGAATCGGATTTTTTTTTGAGAAAATCAAGTAAAAATTGTAATTTAATTTACAAATAGTGCATCGAGGGTAAAAGCCTTGGGCAGTTTTCTAAAGAACTGCGTCCCTATTAATATTCGTGCTTCTTTTTGTTAATTCCAATTTTACGTTTTTGAAGAATCTCGGCACCGTGCCTCGTACATGAAATAATAAACTGCTGACCGTTCCTTAAGAATAAATTAATTTACGAAAGTAGGACATTTTATATCGTCGACGAACAACTTTTGTCAATTTATTTTTATAGAACGGCGGACTATGTGACTGTTTGACATGGACTACTTCGACGGGTTCTGTAAAACTTGTAAAGCTTCGAGGCGAGAGACCATCTATTACTCGATGTACTTATATTGTGCCATCAGTGTCGAATACTGACTTGTGAGAAAGAAAAATATGAGATGAATTAAAAAGTATAAGTGATGTAGACAGTGACTAAACTATTCCTTTAAATATATACTTCTACTACCTAAGTTGTAATTAAATAAAAGTCATAGTGACCGTGTTAATTTGTATGCGATTAATATTCTATAATCGTGCAAAAAATGGTTATAGTCTCGATAAAATTGATGCAAAGGTTGACAATAAATAAATAAATTGCACTCGAAAAAACACACTTTTCATCATTTTAAGCACACATTATAGTAGGCCATCCACGTGACGCGGGGCAATCATCGTAAGCTGGCTGCTTCCGACAACACGGCTGTAGCTCTTATCTGTTAATGCCTTTCGCTAATCCTTTGTAATTTATATTGCGCACAAAAAATAAAAACATTTTGTAGATGAGGATCACTCTCCAGGAACCCCTAATGTAGCACATTTTTATCGCCCTAGAGAGGATTTTATAAAGTGCCACATAGGCGGATTCCTTTTGTGGAATTATTATTGAAACTTTACTTGGAGGGACAGGAACGAATGTCGTAAGTGTTTTGAGCTGTGTCCTAACGATTTTCCAGGCAGGTCGTATAAACAAAGGCGATTTATTTCTACTTATATAGATACTTAGATCGATGTATCTCGATGCTTTTCCGGGAAAAACAGTGTATGTTCATCTGTTTCTTCTATGAAGTCTATTAGCTGTTACGAAGCTATTAGCTGCTATGAAGTCTATTAGATGTTTTTCTATAATTTTTATCATTATTGGAGAATTAACATCATTATTATTTTGAAGTTGTAGAATATTTATACTATTCATATTTAACATATTTATTATGTTAAGTAATCTTGTAATAGTAGCAATAGTTTGGAAAAGATAAATTAAACGAGAATAGTCACCATTTACACATTTTTACACCTTGATATTTTAAATAATCCCATAGAAAAAAGAAATCGTTGGGGTTGAATCTTACATCGCCATATTTAAGGCTGGCAATTCCAAAAAATCTCGTCCATCCGTTATAGTACAAGCAATGTGGTGGGATGATTGACATAGGTCCCCTGACAGTACACCTTAGTTTGCGATCTCGGTGTTTGCCACTCGAGGGGTAGGGGGATGAAAACTCTGCGTCGCGACGATTTTCAGGGAATAGCGCCGTTGTGGTAAATGCTATCGAAAAAAAGTTCAAACGAAATATGTAGATAACGAAATTCTGCACAATTTTGGTCTGCGACCAATAGTTTATGATCTATGGCGCGCCAAAGTTAGGAGTTGATTTGTAAGTGAGTAGACAGTAAGTGCATACTTTGCTGACAGAATTGGTTTCGACTATCTAGATCTCCCTCTGTGCGTCTATTGACTCCTGAACGTATTGAAGCTTATACTGATGAGGAATGTGCTTATATCAAAAAGAAAAACTCTCCTCTTTTAAGCACCTAAGTACAATAATAGTAGCAAGAAGCAATAGAAAAAATGCTTGTTCTACTGTTTCTCCTTGGAAAAATTATTTCTCGGAAACTAAGCATTTCCGGACTCGTTTGTAACAATTTTTTTTCCTAGTTTAAAAAGTTATATCACATAACACTCGGAGTAGTTTCCACAAACACCAAAACACTTTCACTTCGCTTGCGCGCGTTTCGCCAACCAAGTTAGCATCATCCGGAGACGATTAAAACTAATCTTAAACTAAAAATTTACCCTATTTATAGTATTTATGGTGAAATCATTAGTCACGCTTCAATGATTAGTTGCTAAGCAACGCCTAAAGCGGGCTATACGGTATAGGCCACTTGTCGCTATTCATACTATTTTTAGATTTTACAATTTCTATGCTCTCAAATGCATCCAACTGTCTATTATTGGTCACATTTCCAACTAATCTTAAATTACTAATAGCTATTCTATGATTGTTGTCAAAAGCATGCTGTGCAACACTACGACTTATCTGTTCTTACAAATTTTAGATGAGCCATATGCTCTTTAAATCAATAAAAACAGATCGTCTCGTTTATCCAACATATTTTCGATCACAATCATTACAACTAATTTCGTAAATCCCAGACCTTTCATTTGGAACAATTTTATCCTTCTATCACATGGTAAAGTTAGGCCCTACCTGTATATAATATGCCATATATAGATACACGTTGATATTTGGTTCAACCAATCGAGCTTTTTCTAAACATGTACATGAAGTACGGGCATTTCAAGAATTGAAACTAAAATCCAAAAATGTCATGATATGATGTTCCATTTAAAGAAATGCATCTTTCTGTGGCCACATTTTTTGAGCCACCCTGTTTACACTAAAAATTTATTTTTGAAATTGTGCACCTGCTTACTAAATCAAAAATCGATGGGTTTGAACTGTTTTTAAACTGTTTTTTTGGATTTATCCCATAATTCAAAATTGAATTGAGATAAACCAAAAAACCAAACCAACTCGAGGGAAAACGAGACGAGACGAGATAAGGCCTTGTCTCGTCTCGTATCGAGGCAACTCTACTTATAGTTAAGCATGTGCCTTAATTAATGGTGTCATTGACATAAAATAAAAATATACTTGGTTTGATTATAAATCTGTATCTGTGTGATTTAATTCTTTTGAATTCACGATAGAATAAAGACCTACTATCTATTTAGTTGTTTTAATAGGTTATAGGCCCAGGAAATCGCGAGTTTGTGACCATAATACAAGTGTAAACAATAAACAAATCAAATTAATAATAGTCCAGTTCAGTTAGTGACGTTCCTGATACATTGGCGTAACTTATTTAAATAACACCATAAAGATGTTAAAGGAGCATAACATAACATAATTTCATTTCATTAGACTGTTGAATGTTTCTTTTCAACAGTGTAATGGTGAAAAATATAGCGTTTGGAAATTCAGAATAAAATCCTTATGGACCGAGCTGGAAGTCTTTCAAGTTATTGATGAAATCACACCGCAAGAACCAAGTGATGAATGGTACAAGAAAAATACACTTGCAAAAAGTGCAATTATTGAATATTTAAGTGATGCATATCTTGGGTTTGCCAAAGAATCGCCAAGTGCTGGTGAGATCATTCGTCTTGATGAAATGTGTGAAAGAGAGAGATTAGCAACTCAACTTACTTTACGTAAACAATTACTTGGTTTTAAATTGTAACCAGAAATTACTTTAATTCAACATTTTACGAAATTTGATGAACTATTAACTGAACTTATTGCGGCTGGAGCAAAGATAGACAAAATGGACAAAGTGTCGCATTTACTTCTGACATTACGTGTAGCATATGATGATGTTAAAACCCATTTATTAGAAAAATTCAGCAGCAATATCCTCAACAGAATCAGAATACATGGCTTTATTTGAAGCTAAAAAGCTAAAAGAAGCTAAAAGCAATGATGAACAGTATAAATATACAGATCCTAAGTCCTACTTAAGATAATACAGGGTAATACGCATAGTAAATAACTCAACAGATCATAGAAGATCTATACATATAGATATAAAGTCATCACTTTACTCGAAATACGATACAAGAAAAAATAATAATTGTAAAATATATTTCCACAAGGCTTGCGAGGTGGAAAACTTGGATTTGTCATTACCGCTTCATCTGATGCAAGGGAAAATGTACCAACTCCATAGACTATCTGCAGAACGGTTCTGATCTTATCAGGACTCATCAGTGCAGCTTCGGTTGCTAAATTATGCAAGTGGATAAGGCTTAATAAGAAACTTTTTCCCATATCTAAGTTTTCTCCCAAAAATGTATAGTATAATTTATTTTTGATCCCGCTTGTTTTATTGCAGTTACTTGGTAATTAGCGTGAATCTAGCACGCCGCTGGCCCGGCAGGGCGTAGAAGTCGTCATTATTCTGGTCAGGAAGTGACATGGCTGCTGTTTTATTTCCGGGCGACCGGAGTCATTAGTGACGGCGCTGTGTCGAATCCCAAGTCTCGGAGTTATTCAATTGCATCGTACACTTTTCAAAGGAATTGATGTGTGTGTGCGCTTGATTTGAGAAATTGTTTTCGCCGCTACACGAAACCCCAGCTTTAAAAACGCCAATTCCACACATAAATCGAAAAAATTTCATTTGCTTTCAGGAATTGTATTTCCCCCGGCAAATCAAATATGTTTGGGCGCAGGAATTGATCACGCTCACTGGTACGTGAGTATTAATAGGTGTTGATCTAATCTCAATAAATAAATCTGCGCTTTTTTTTGTTGGAATTTGGTTACGCATTATCAGGATTTTACTTTGTATTTCAGCACTGCCAATATAATATCAAAAAGCTTTCTCCTGTATTTTGTGTTACTACATAACCTTACACAGAGTACCGTCCGTTAAAAGGTCAGTGGTATAATATCATATGATTATAATAGCATCAGGATCTGCAAAAAAACGGGAAGAAATAAAAATCTATATCTGAAACAGCTGTTGGAAGAAGATTTAATAATTTTTGTTTGTAAATACGGTAGGTATTAATTTATAGCGAGGTATGCCGTGCTCTATGAAAATAAGACAAGATAACTTATTATTGTCATTAAACTTGCTCTCGCAGTTTTAAAATCAGTTTTAAAGTTATAGCGAAAAAATTAATAACCACAATAAAAAATCTAATAAATATATTGGTAATTAACAAATTTATCTTAAATGTTAAAATTAGTGTTAAATGTTAAAATTGCCTTCCATGGCAATGCATCGATTTACCTGCCTTAATAATTTTCCAATTGGTGGTCCAATATTAGAGGCAGTTTGTTTCTCAAGCCACTTATATCACCTTTATATTATATGAGTTTTTATTTCTGGGGCAGCAACCCAATAAATTATGATATCTCGAATTGGAAACGCGATCAATAGTCTAATAATCTGAAACAGAAGCGACTGTTAGAAGACGGGGTGGTAGTATTACCTTAAAATAACTTTGGAAATATATTATAATTTACGACATATTAATGAAAGAAGTTCAGATAAGAATATTTGAAAGATGGTTAAGTTTCGGTAACGCACTAAAAAATTATACCAAAAATGATTATAGGCATATCCCACTGGTCGTAGAACTTCCATAAACTGAGTTCGACCCTTCGCTTACGTCCGTCACCCTGCAGAGGCCACTCATCAGGTTGCTGCGATGATAAAAGCCAATATAAAAATTGAGTTATGAGAAAGTCTTCTGTTGACAATTCCCCGTGGAAATAACTTGTTTGTGCTAACTTCAGCATTCTATTACCCGTTCCGATATGAACGATGTCCGTCAAAATAAATAAACGATAATATATATATATATATATATATATATATATATATATATATATATATATATATATATATATATATATATATATATATATATATATATATATATATATATATATATATATATATATATATATATATATATATATATATATATATATATATATATATATATATATATATATATATATATATATATATATATATATATATATATATATATATATATATATATATATATATATATATATATATATATATATATATATATATATATATATATATATATATATATATATATATATATATATACACTCCCCGGCACAAAATTCCGTCACCTTAAAATTTTGCCCAATTTTGATGTTTTATAACTTTTTTATTTTTCATCTGATTTTCATAAATTTTTTACCAGTCTGTAGATCAGTTCATTGTGTGTCTTTTTAATTATTGTAATTAGTCATATTTTTCGTCCAGGCAATATTATACAGGGGTAAATCAAAGTGTTGTTTTTTGTCGTAAACTCAAAACACCCTGTGGAAAAATTGAGGCGAATAATTTTATTTACAAACTGTTTGCTGCCATCTTAGACGTATTGTAAACATTTTGTTTTTTGATTCATCCCATTATCTCATTTCTTCTGCGAGCAGCAAAATTTTAAATGAAACGCTGATTTCAAGCTTATTTTTATTAACAAAAACATCCACTAGGTATATCACAAAATTAATTAACAAAGACAAATTTTAATAACGTGTATGTCCTCCTCTCGCAGCAATGACAGCTTGCATTCTTCGTGGCATCGAATTAATAAGATTACTTATTCTGTCTTGAGGAATAGCCTGATATTCTTCTGTCAGCGCCAGCCGTAAGTCTTGCAAGGTTAGTGGTTGCACAGGACGGCGACGGAGTGCTCTTTTAAGAACATACCAAAGATGTTCGATTGGGTTGAGATCCGGGCTACATGCGGGCCAGTCCAATCTTGGAAGTCCAACCTCATCCAGATATTCGCTCACTACCCGTGCAACGTGAGGTCTAGCATTATCATGCATTAATGTAAATTGGTTCCCAATGAAAGGAGCAAATGGAACAACAATTTCTTGGAGGATTTCCTCAATGTAACGGTGGGCGGTTAGTGCTCCATTTTCAACAAATACAAGGTCAGTACGTGCATCGGTAGAAATACCCGCCCAAACCATGACTGAACCACCGTAATATTGCAGTCGCTCAGATATGGTGCAGTCTGCATATCTTTCATTTCTACGTCTGTATACCCGTTCACGACCATCCGGCGACCTTAAACAAACCCTGGATTCATCTGTGAATAGTACGTTTCCCCACTGTTCTACAGTCCAGTCAGCATGCGCTCTTGCAAATCTCAGTCGGTGTTGTCGATGCCGAGGAAGCAATTTTGGACATACTGCTGGCCTTCGTGAATGCAATCCTGCTTCTAAAAATCTTCTACGTATCGTTCTTTCACTTACACTTACTCGACGTACCATTTGCAAGTCATTTTTTAGATACACAGCAGTAGCTCTTCGATCTCTTAAAGAACTCATAATGACAAAGTGATCATCAGCTTGAGTGGTCATTCTCCTTCTGCCAGAGCCTTGCCGCCTAATAAAGTTTCCCATCTGTAGATACCTATTCCAAACATCACAAACTGTAGACCGCGCAATTCGCAGAGTACGGGAGACATAACTCTTATTGCGGCCATCCTCTATTAAGGCAACAATTCTACCTACGTCTGCTGTAGTTACCATGATGACAACACACTAAATTAACTGTACTGTCAAATATTCTGTCACAATAACCGCGTATTTAGCCAACGTCGATGTTTTTTAATTAAAAATGATAAAATTAACAGCGTTTCATTTAAAATTTTGCTGCTCGCAGAATAAATGAGAAAATGGGATGAATCAAAAAACAAAATGTTTACAATACGTCTAAGATGGCAGCAAACGGTTTGTAAACAAAATTATTCGCCTCAATTTTTCCACAGGGTGTTTTGAGTTTACGACAAAAAACAACACTTTGATTTACCCCTGTATAATATTTCCTGGACGAAAAATATGACTTATTACAATAATTAAAAAGACACACAATGAACTGATCTACAGACTGGTAAAAAATTTATGAAAATCAGATGAAAAATAAGAAAGTTATAAAACATCAAAATTGGGCAAAATTTTAAGGTGACGGAATTTTGTGCCGGGGAGTATATATATATATATATATATATATATATATATATATATATATATATATATATATATATATATATATATATATATATATATATATATATATATATATATATATATATATATATATATATATATATATATATATATATATATATATATATATATATATACAGGGTTGTTACGTTCACTTTTAGTAGTTAACAATTTGAGAATCCCAAATTTATTGTAGGTATATTTGACGGATAAAACTTGTTTTTGTAAACCGTGAATTCTCGTTCACTTTTGCATGGGTTTCGAAATTCAGGCATATTACTTTTATTAGTCGATTACATCAATATTGTCACAGCGCATTTTATAATTTTTTTGTCATAAATCATTACCACAAATATCATAGTGCATATCTGTCTGGCTCTATTGCTTTGTGAGTTTAACATTGGCAGTTCTGTGACGCTAGCCCAGGTCCGCAGATCTATGGTCTAACTTCATAAGACGTGGTCTCGTGACATTCCCTTTCATTGCTGAACGCGTGTGTAGGTACTAGTGTTTTCAATGTGTTAAAAGTTTAAGTGAATTTCTTGATTAAATAACGTAATATGTACGTTCCGATATAACGGGATAATACAACATTTGAATACATTTGAATAGGACATAATTCTTATTCTGCATCACATTCACCATCCCATTGTTTTATGATATGACGAAAGGTATATACTGTGATCAATATTTTGTTATACTACATGATAATATCATAATGTGATGGGCGATGTATATAAAATCATGTGTTTTTCCTTAAATTCCTGGAAATAGGTTATACTTGACAACGCTGTTAAAAATGCGGTAGCAGGTGTGAAGGGATCGATATAATGAGGGTTTTTCGCTCGGGTTTTTATGTCTCATATTTCGATGTTACAAACTATAGGTATGTATGTTATCGTATATGTTATAGGGCTTAATTGAAGTAAGATTTTATATATTTTGTTAGTATTTAGCGTTAACTTGAATATAGCATAAGCTATGTAAGCAAAAACACTCAGAGGCACAAAATTCGATCCATCTAAAATTCACCAAAAATTCATTTGAATTTTTTTTCCTAACTATAGGTTCGATTTACATGATTTCTTTTGACATTGTAGGTTTGTTCGTGCGGAATGCTGATGTGCTACTGAATTTCAGCTCAATTTTAAATTTTGACCATATATAAGGTGTACCAATTACATTGGATTTTTGCATAAAGTTTGCAAAACTCTGTGGTAAGTGCAAGCAATAAAAGGATGAAAATTTGGTACAGAACTTTAGCGTAGTCTCTTCTTAACAATTCATTTCTTAATTCATGTCAATATCTCTATTAATAGGGAAGATATGATTAATTAAAATAATGACGTAGTTTTTCAATTTATAATTAACATTAACTTTTAATTTCACAAACAA
This sequence comes from Tetropium fuscum, assembly GCA_964058915.1. NCBI lineage: Eukaryota > Metazoa > Arthropoda > Insecta > Coleoptera > Cerambycidae > Tetropium > Tetropium fuscum. The sequence continues at coordinate 24,001 of CAXKVY010000898.1, forward strand.
AGAACCAACATACAAAATTTCTCGATAATGAATGTAACAATATTTTAAAATTAACAAAAATAAACTTAAAAAAAACAGTTAATATCTTGTATTGCATCCCCAAGCAAGAATTATAGCTTCCATGCGTCTTGGCACCCCCTCAAATAAATGACGAACGGCACCTTGGTCACATTCATCCCATGCTTGTACGACAGCTGCACTAAGCTCCCTCAGGTTCACAGGAGCAGGAACTTGGGCTCCAACACGTCTTCCTACCATGTCCCAAACATGTTCGATAGGGTTAAGATCTGGGCTTCTTGCAGGCCACACCATACGGTTAACATCAACCTGATCCAAATACTCGGAAACGATTCTTGCCACATGTGGACGGGCATTATCATGCATTAGCATGGAATTGTTTCCAATAAATGGGACAAAAGGCACAACACGTGGTTCCAAAATGTCAGTAATATAACCTTTCGCCACCTCTTCGCCATACTCTGTGATGGCCATCTGGAGATAACATACAAAATCTCATCAGTAAACAGGATTTTACCCCATTCCTCAATTCCCCAATTTTGGTGTTCACGGGCGAAAAGAAGGCGCTGTCTACGATGTTCTCTAGTCAGCAATGGGCCATTGGCAGGTCTTCTTGACTTTAAGCCAACTTCATTTAACCTTCTTCTCACAGTTCGTACACTAATATCTACACCACGTACATGTTGTAAAGCATTCCGCTCACTAACTGAAGTAGAGTCCCTGTTTCGTAGTATTCTTAGGGCTAAAAAACTGCCATCCTGCTGAGTTGTACATCTTTTTCTTCCTGATCCCATTCTTCTGATGTAGTCTACAGTTTCTCGAAACCATTCCACGGCTCTTTGAATACTGCATCTCGAAACACCTAGAACTTGTTCCGAATAGTATTGTGACCGCCCTTCCTGTATTAAAGTTATGACTCTGGCGGCGCTAGTTGCACTTAAGACCATTATTACTTTTTATTGTTTACCGTTACTTTGTTATAATTCAGACCAAATCGCAACAATTAACTTAGAAACACTAGCGACACTTGTCAAAAAAAAAACAAACGAAGATGCCAAAGCAAAAGCAACTTTGCAAAAACCCATTGGCAATTGCATTGAAAATTACCATGACAGATAGTCATTATTTTAATTAATCATATCTTCCCTATTAATAGAGATATTGACATGAATTAAAAAATGAATTGTTAAGAAGATACTACGCTAAAGTTCTGTACCAAAATGTTCATCTTTTTATTGCATGCACTTACCACAGAGTGTTGCAAACTTTATGCAAAAATCCAATGTAATTGGTACACCTTGTATATGGTCAAAATTTAAAATTGAGCTGAAATTCAGTAGCACATCTGCATTCCGCACGAACAAACCTACAATTTAAAAAAAAACATGTAAATGGAACCTATAGTTAGGAAAATATTTTCAAATGAATTTTTGGTAAATTTTAGATGGATCGAATTTTGTGCCCCTGAGTGTATTAAATACCAAATTTCAAAATTCAATAGTTGAAAATCTGTCCTCGTTGATGGACAACATGGTTAATGAAGATAATAATCCAACTCTAACAACGCACGATTTTAAATGTATGCCTCGTTATAGAACTCATCGCTGTAAAACGAAACTGCCCATTTTCCAATGTCCAAACACATTTCGGTGAGCTAGAAAAGTGAACCGAACTGCCCACATGGGATTTGAACGCCTACCGTCCGTCGCCAGCGGCGCTTCATCATGCGTATGTATGCTAATGCAGGAACAGTAATGGGAAAATAAATGTTAATTTAATAAAATTTTCAACTTTGTAGCTACAATATGTAAAGGAAAATTTTAGTGCGGCGCACGAAAACCGAGTGGGCACTGGTATTTTCATTATTCGCAGCCTAGATTGCTGTTTCATATTTTTATGAATAAATTTGAATGTTTCGCGCATCCGGCAGCGTTCTGAAATACTACTTTTAATGATTGATGAAGTATTTTATATATATTTGTTTCTTGCGTTAATATATTAATGTGCTATGTCTGTAAAAATATGCAATCTTTGGAGTACAGAATGTAAAAGTTGTATAATTTCAAAAAAGTAAGTAAAAAACTAGAAAAAAACGTTATTTCATTACAAAATCCATAGGAAAAAAAATATATCATGGAAAAATTGTAGAAACTAGGCTATAGATTCATCAAATACCAAAAAAAAAATCAAATACCCATCAAACAACTGGTCTGGATTTTGGAGAATCCCAGCACAAAAATCAAATCTTATCAAAATCGCGGCGTGCATCTAATCAAAATTCCCGGGTTCCCGAGTACAAATATGTGTAGAGCAATATATTACGAAATCGGGTTACCTCAGAAAAGTCTGAAGTGAAGTGTATATTCTGGAAAAATCCAGACTCTATATTCGGGCTGTATATTCTGGAGAAATGTACGATTTTTGTGCTCCGTTTCCCTAGAATCTAGAGCACTTTGATTTTTCCAGAGGAGAGTGTTGCTCGATTGCATATTATTGGACTCGCAACTTATGCACGTCGGAATTATGTGCTATTAATGCACTCGTGATTTCGAAAATATTTGATTTTTGTGCTCGATTTTGCAATATTTGTGCACATCTCTGTGCTCGCGATTTTTGCACGAGGGAATTATGTGCTATTAATGTTTTTTGAGAAAAACGCCCCCTGTGCGTTGAACATAGATTAAATAACTAGATTAAATATATCTAACATTTTTTTCTTAATAACTTGACTTAGCTGTTGAGTAGATCAGTCAATAATCAATATCCAGTATCCAGTGACTCCACAGAGCACTAATCACTTTGTTTGTGTGATACAGAGCTTAGAATTCTAGGCACTTTCACTATCACTACATCAATTCGAAGAGCTTTAGTCGTCGAACAAGTCCGTTGTTGTCGAGTAGTGATATCATTTCGACATTTTCGTGGTTTTCTAGCCTCTTCTGATGTTTTTATATATGATGATGATATATGATATGATGATGTTTTGGTATAAATATTTATTAGTGTCTCCTCAACGATATCACCAAGTTGTTTGACGATATTCTCAGTTATCATGGGGCGTCTTGGATTTTAGTCTACGCTTCAAATTGAAATAACGAACAATATAACACACACAATCATCTTGACGACTATCATACATAAATTAATCAATGCTGACGAAAAATAATTCAAACGTAAATGCAGTTTGCGTCCAGATTGCGGTTCGAAATTATTTGTGGCTGACTGGAAAATATTTTATCTACTTTTGCATGTTTAATTACTACATTTCGCTGACAATCAATAATGAAATAATTAATAAACGAAACGTCCATGGAGCGAATAAATGCTAACATTTATTTTCATAATTATGCTGAATAAATGGTGGAATTTCTAAATTGAAAAGCATGAAATGAACTACAATCGCCCAGATAGTACATGCGAGTTTAACGCGACGATTCTGCAGTATATAATATATATAAACATATATATCTAGTAGCGGCTCGTGGGGTGAAGCAAGTCAAGCGATGACTCACCTATATTTTCAAAATGTGTAATGGCAAAAAGGTACTCTGATCTTATGAACTTAAAATATATGCGTTTTTGTAGATATTCGGATAGCATTTGATACAGTCGCCGACATTCACTCCTACTGAAGAAACTGGAAAATATAGGGAAATATGGAAAATATAATAAATAACAACATCATGTTACCTGTAGAGTTCCTCAAGGAACTGTGTTGAGATCAGTATTATTTAACATATGCATCAATGACTTGTTGAAAATCAAAACAAAGGGATCCATAATTGCTTTTGCTGATGATGCTGTCATTTTTTATGAGGACTATCTTGGAATAATCTGAAACTGATATCAAGGAAACTTATTTTCGTTCCCTTTCATTTAGGGATTTTTGTTATTTATTTGCTCATTTAGTTAAATAAAAATATCACATTGTCTCTGAAATATTTTTATAGAAATAAATAAATAATATTATTATTTGTACTAATGTCTCACTGTACGAGGGGGGGGGGGGTTCAGAACAGGCCTATATACTCCACTAAGAATTTTCACTTACAGATTTTCTTTTGTTTCAGTATCAACAACAACTGCAGATGATAAGAGGCCGGGTAGTACGTCGGAACTAGCGAAGGTGTCAGTGAAACGGTCCAGACCTAAGCCCACTTCGCCAAATAGACAAGGTCCACAGCAGTGCCAGGTAAACATATTCAACGGCATTAGTAATAAATAAAATTGAGCTTTTTACTAAATGCATATAAGACAGTAAATACGGTACTTAAAAAAATAAACAATTTTTAAATGTTTTGCCTGTCTGTCCGTTCCTCCTATTCTCCGAAACGGCTGCACCGATTTTGACGGGACTTTGACTTACAAATGTTATAAAGAGTAACTTAGGCTACTTCTATTTAAAAAAAAAGGATTAGCGTTCGGCGCAAAAAAATCCATGAAATTGTGAACAAAATTCGATCTCCGAAACGGATAGACCGATTTTGATGGGACCTTCACTCGAGGATAGCTGATGCTATAAGAAGTACCTTAGGCTACTCTTATTTTAGAATAAATTAATATTAAAAAAACATTTTTAAAAACAAGCTTCTATTTAAAGGCTATAAAAAGAAGAAAATAAAGTTTAAATTAACTTAAACCCATCAATTTATTACATTACACACTCTATATGATATAAAAGCCTTGTCGCGAGATTTACCTACTTTATAAAAAACATTATTTTTCCGAGAATTATTTATGTCAATATCAAGTTACATATTGTATTCTTGTTTATCGAATGCGTCATTGTTGCATGGTCGTTTGCCTGTTAATTTAGTACTGTCTAGTTCTTCAATAAGAGACCTTCTAGTTATTTGACTATACTTATTTCAGGATTAAGCTTACATGTGCTTAACAAACATAGTTCCGGGTTTGTTTTTGGAGCGTTCCTTCTCCTAGACAGGTTGCAAACGCCCATCTCGTCAAATTACATAAATCATAGTATGAAGTCAACCAAAGCATACTTTTAAAATTCAGTTGCACAATTTGATCCGAACAATTCGACTCCAAAATCGTAATCGGGGATACCAAAAACCCCAAGATAACACAATTTCAGACAGATTGGAGCAACGAAGTTTTTGATCGCCATCTTAGATCCGCCATCTTGAAAACTTTTGTCGCCAACAGTTGCCCCTTATCGGCCCCTACATTTGTTCGAGCACCACTAAACTATCCTTCACCTTTGCCGAGTTATAACGTTTTAAAATTGGTATAGCGGCCATATTGTATTCCGCTATTTTGAATTTTTCCCCTTGAACCCGCTCATTTAATATCCATATCATGGGGTGCATAGCATAAAAATTTCATTTTTATTTTCATATTATTCTCAACAAACCATTTCATTGATACCCATATCATTAAAGTGCATAAGAAAATAACTAGTCCGCAATCTTTGGTGGTTCGCCATATTGGATATAGAGTGGCGTCATTTTATTTTCGTATTCTTCCCAGTAAACTCTTTTATTTATTATCCATATCATGGAAGTGCATGAAAAATAACTAGTCCGCCATCATGGGCCGCCAGCCATATTAGATTTAGAATGACGTCACTTAGCTAACACTGCATTGCACGGACGAGGCCGCCGGTAACTGCTACTACCAAATATAGAACTAGCCATTAATTTAATTACACTTCCAACTTCTTATAATATCAACGTCAATAAAACGTGAATGTAATACATGAAGTGGAAAACTGTTTTAAATTACAGAGCGAGTAATTTACCTTTTTCAGTTTTTCCTCGCCCTCTGTATGATGAAAAGGCAACACGGCGACTCCTATATTACAGTAATATATATTAAACTCAAATCATATGCCTCGAGAGTTGATGGAATACATAATATAACGTTTTGAAGCAGCATCTGGTCGGACAATAACTAGGGAGCAATCGGCCTATTTAGAGCGCTGGTGTTGTATTATCTGAGTATACAAGCGCAATTAATTTTGTCTCTGCGAGACAATGTTATTATTTGTTTACCATTACCGCAAGTAATTAAGTAACTTGTTCGAGTTCTTCCATGGTATACATGGGACGCAAAGTTTCTATATTTAAGTATTATTTTTAAATGCTCGTAATTCGATTTCCATTATGTTATTTAATTTTCTCTTAAATATAACTAGAGTAGGTAGGTGTTTTCATGGATCCACGATAATAAAAACAACTTGAAAATTTAGTTTTGCTCTATAAAAAAGTACAGAAGAGTTTTGGTTCCGAAATAAAGGCCTTAAAATATCTTGTATTAAAATACAAAAATAAATTATAAACGTGTGGTGATCTATGTAAAATAAATACTTTATCAGAAATTTATGTATTTTGTGTAATCCGAAAATGTTTCTTTCAGGTGTGTGCCAAAGTGTTCGGGAACGCGTCCGCCCTGGCGAAACACAAACTGACGCACAGCGACGAGCGGAAGTACGTCTGCAGCATGTGCGGGAAGGCTTTTAAAAGACAAGACCACTTGTAAGTATAAGTATGTACTAAGTATATACGCTCAAATGACTGTATATTGGAATTATAACTTGCTTCGATGCTCCATCAAAGAACAATAATCGCTCTGGATCTGCATTTGAAGCCTTGCTCGTTATCTTTTCTGTTCTCTAAACCCCTAGCCTATTCATAGCCGAAACGAAATCAGCTTCCTTGGCCATTGTCTGGTCTGTCTTTCAATAAGAAATCATTAAATGAGTACCTAAATAATTTCTTTCAGAAATGGGCATATGTTGACGCACCGAAACAAGAAACCATATGAGTGCAAAGCGGAAGGGTGCGGCAAGAGCTACTGCGACGCCCGTTCCCTGCGGAGGCATACGGAGAACCACCATAGTTCCTCCACGGTGAACACCACCACCACCACCATGTCACCAGCGCAAGGAGCGGCATCTGGCGACGCCGCCTCGCCGCACGGTTCTAGCTGTATTCAGTATGCACCGCCACCTACGTCGACGTCAACGTCGCCATCCACGTCGAACGCTACCGGAGGCAAGAGTCAATTACAGCAGCTCCTTGCGACTGATCCAGCTAAGGTGAGGAGGTCTAAAGTTATCACATATACAGAAGATAACGCTATTAAATTCGCGAAACCGCTGTAATCAAGCATAATTTCGTTATTTTCAAAATATACAGTTGCTTTTAAACGTTACTATTTTCAAGGCCAAATATCATACTTCCACCGACTGACGTGCATAAAATTTTATCCGAAAATTAGCTCAACGCGCTGTTGAGCTATGTCAGACTTCCGCCGATGGACGTGCATCCGAGTAGGAAATTAACGCAACCCTTAGCTCAAAGCGCTGTTGAGCTATGTCAGAATGCTTAGCTATACCTGTCACTTGAAGGCAGTTTCTCGGCGCTATGGGTTTTCCGCTATGTGAACGCAAAATAGAGCTGCTTTAAAACGAGGTAAAAGCTGTTTAAGCTAATTAAAAACTTAAAGCTCCCAAAACTCTCACAAGCACACCAAAAGATGACTTGATGCCATGTCATTAAGACACTATTGTCGACCTGCTAATAGCACTAGGTATTCAGTGTATGAAGCCGAACCATATTTAGCCTAGTCAAATTAAACAAAAATAGGGCGATCGGTGGAAAAAATTCCTAGAGAGTTGGAACTTTTTTTAAACGCTTCCTTTACACTTAGGTAGACATATATCAATAGTCCCCGAAGGTGGGGGGTAAGCTCGAGAAAGCGGGGGGGGGGGGGTTAAAGTTAAAATTGTTCAGTCTTTTGCTTATATCGCGGAAACGGTCAGAATGTGGTTGTTCTACGATTGTCGTCGGCGAGGATGTGGATCTGCTAGTTCTGCTGGTCGCGTTAGCTCCAAGGGAACGAGAGATAAATTTTTTCAAACCTGGTAGGGGAAAGGAGGAAAGCAAAACTTATTCTTCCAAGGAATTGCAAGCACTTGATATTTCCAAGAGCATTTTGTTCATTCACGCGTATAGTGGCTGCGATACCACCTGTGCGATTTTCCGAAAAGGCAAGTCAACATTTGCTAAATTATTCATAAGGAACAGCGCCCTGCATTTACTCTCCAACGTATTTTACACAAAGACTTCAACACCTAAGGAAGTTGCAAATGCCGGGGAGCAGATCTTTCTAGCAATGTACAACGCTAGAATAACAGATATGAACAAACAGCGCTACGCAGCATTCCTAAAATCCTCCACAAGGGTGAAGCCAGACCTCTCCTCCCTACCTCCAACTAAGGGTTATGCACTGCAACACTCATACAGAGTCTACTTGCAAGTTCAAGAATGGCTGGGCAACAAAATCAAACCTACTGATTGGGGTTGGATAAAAGGAGCAGATGGAGATCTTCATCCCTTGACAACCTTAGATCAACCTGCCCCAGCTGCAATCCTTTCAAAAATATTCTGCAGTTGCACCAAAGGGTGCACGTTGCGGATGCCGCAAGGCAGGCATCAATTGCTCTTCAGTATGCTATAACTGTCAGGGCGCGGGCACGAACGGCCCTCCAGTTGAAGTCGAAAATCTGGCATATGAGGATACTGTAAGTTTTATACAAATTATCTACATTAAATCATCTGTCTATTAATATTGTAATAAACAAGATTGTAACTAGGTTTTCAATGTTTAGGATGAAGATGAAAATGCAACTTATGAGGACGACTTGGAATCAATACATTCAATTTAATGTGTTTTACTCAAATCATTTATATTAAATCAACTATCTATTGATATTTAACTAAACAAGACAGTATAAATAGCTATAGAACCTCGTGACTTCCTCTCCAATCTAATGAAGTGTTGGACCTAATAAATTTATTTTACTGTTTTATTCAAATCATCTATTAAGTCAGTATTATCAATCTTGTACAGTACAATACTCTAAATGCACATAAAGCACATTTTGTGAAATGATTTTTCTTTTATCAGCCTAATAAACTCGCTTACGGTTAGTCCTACGACAAAAATGCAAAGGAACATTTTTATATAAAATCTTATCAGCTTTAATTTTGTAAAAGGGTAAAAAACGATAGGAGTAATCGTTTCCGAGATATAAGCAAAACACTGAACTATGGTACCATTAAACCCCCCCCCTTCTTCCTCGAGCCCACCCCCCACCCTTGGGGACTTTTCATATACGTCTGCCCAAGTGTAAAGAAACAATAAAAAAAATTCAACTCCCTAGGATTCTTTTCCACCAATTTTTTTAATTTGACTGGCCAAATTACTATTCACGATGATTTCTCCAAGATTTTTAGCATATTGAGCTGCTGGTAGCACCAGATTATCTCCATAAGTAGAGGATGAAGGACGTTGCTGGCACCCCCACTAGGGAGGCCTGTCGAAACGGTGGGGATGCTTCAACTGGCTCATTAATTATTACCAGACCAGCGTGATGAGCTGGACCTTTATTGGCAATTATGCGCGTTACATCCGTGCGCTTTACAAGATATAGACACCAGATATCTGTTTCGTTGCGTTTTTTTCTAACAATAATTTAACACGAATTGCTGTTCAATTCTATCAAAACAAAATCAGGATATTTATAACATGTTTTATCAAAGACAAGTAAAATTTTAATATGAGCTTAGTAAAAATTTCATGTTTAAAGAGGTAAATAAGTTTCCTGTAAACTTATTTAGTTAAGAATTGACACTCCTTTTAAAAAAGCAACTTTCCCATCAACATTTTATAGACAAAGAGCCGTCTACTTTACATCCTCCCAGAAGGATGGTAATTCCAGTCAACATTGAATATACGAGAAAAACAACAGTGTCTTTGTAATACTTCAACTTTTCTTTTGTGTCTCGTACACCAAGTGAAAGCTGAACTTAATAGATACATTCTGCGATATCTGCTGCCCACGCATCAAAACTGAAACCGCTATATTGATCTTAGATATATTCTCAATAATGAAAACGGAAATTGAAAAATATATTTATTTTTATCAGATTGCTTCTGTTTTAATAACCTCCGAGTGGGCGTGGTCCTCAGACACGGGAGGCGTGTCCATCGATTACTTTACCAAACAAAACACTTCGACACACTCCGACACAGTTGGAAATATAGTTTACGTATGTACCACATCGCAAAGACATTACTAATTAACATTTATAATAAATTCAGCATTTTACCTTTCATAATCATGGTGTGAATAACGATTGAAAGGAAACTAAGAGTGATATATATATATATATATATATATATATATATATATATATATATATATATATATATATATATATATATATATATATATATATATATATATATATATATATATATATATATATATGTATGTTATATCTATATTATGTGACATAATAATATGCTTCCAGATCGATCAAGTTTGAACTTAACTAAATTATCCTTCTTCGAAACACAACATATATAAATTAATTCCCATTTTAGGTATAATATATCCAACTCATCGAGTACCTCAGGGATCTAATCTTGAACCTTTACCGTTCTTATTATTAATTGATGACCCGGTATGGGTCACCGGGTGTAACTGGATAAAAAAATGGGGAGTAATTTTGTACTTGTTTTACATATATTTTTTAAATTCTTTGAACGTCACTTTGTGATATATAACCACCCACCCAATTATTAAAATCACAATAACCATGATTTTTCTCAAGAAATATAGCAAATTAGACAATTATATACTGCTGAAATAAATTAGCGGAACGCGTTTTTTCAAGATTCTCATTTTTTATTAAATGGACAAATAAATTTTTCTTCCCATCATTTTGTAGATCACGTGGCGCACTTGGCGAAAATAACAAAAATTCATGAAATCACAGCCAACGCAGTTTTCCGATTATTGCTTGTTTTGGGGGGTATTTAAAATGTAATATCGATGATATGATATATCAATCATTGATATGATATATTCCATTGATATGATATATCAATGGAAAGATAATTTTTATGGGAATCTAGTGATGTGAAAGAATATAGTACTCCACTTAAAATAAGAACACATGTTCCGGTAAAACCGAAAGTTATTTCAGATGAGTGAAACAATCAAAAAATAAGTAAAGTTTAACTCTTCGAAATTTAGACCATGAGGACCGTAAGAAATATGAAAGACGTTGCTCCTTTCAGAAAAAGATCTTCAAATTACTAGAATTTTTAACAGCTATCTTGGACGTTAAGGGAGAAGTTGGCTTTCCCGATAGCAATTTAGAATTAAGACCGAAGTAAGAAGTCCGCATCCGTGAGAAAGAAAAATAACCGTGGATTTATCTCTGTTCGTAAAGAGTTAACTTCTTCCGGGAGAAAAATACACCTGAGTTTAAATCACCCTTGAAGGTAGTAATTTGTAATGCTTAAGGAAATAATGTCAGTGCCGCTCGGGTTCCAGAGTAATCCTAGTAATAATACTCGAACGTACCTTCCTATACATCAGCCTGTCTGGAAATAGGCCATTTTAAATATTAAGTCATATATGAAAAATACCCCACTTTATGCCAATCGCTCGTTCCCCGCTTGGCAGTTAACTGGAATTATTTTCCGCTATAAATTTTTGGGGCAATGATAAATTCTCAGGGCTTTTCCGCCTGATCGATGAAAGAGATGCACTCTGAAAGACGAGAAATATTCGCGGTCTCTGATTCACTAGCACTATAGCCGCCCTACCATGTTTATTTCGAATTGGATCCAATCAAATGGAAAAACTAGAACGCAGCTACAAGCGTATTATATTTAGATACAGATCATTTAATAGTAAATACGTTACTGGACTCGCATTCAGAGACAATTCTGAAAACTTTAAACATTAAGCCATTGACCTATAATAGTCGAATAGAAAAGTAATACATTTTGCCGTTTGGAAATTGTACGTACCAGGGAATAGTTTTCGAAACCAAAAAGTCTCAAGTGATTGCTTCACATAGCAAATAAAAAAATAATACAATTACTACTAACATTTACAAATTGACGTGTAAAATAAGTACTAAATCATACATAGTGTCCCCTAATAGTCATTTATGACATAAGTGCTAAAAGCGACGTTCTATTTTGTGAGATGGGAAGTTTATATATTGGAAACAGTCGATTCTCGATATTTCCCCACCTTTCTAACATGCCTGGGCTTTTGGAGAAACGTTCTCCCCGCTACTAGAATCCTCGACGCACATTCCATACGCGGTGATGTCACTCCCAGAGGCGTGCGTAACAGCGCCCCCTCCTTAGGCCGCATTTGCTTTAGCATATCGTCTTAGTCTATCTTAATGAACAATCTTCATCTTCATCCTTGGTCTCTATCGAATTCGATACACAATATTAACGAATGAGTGCCTTTGCCAAGGCGGCTGTAGCTTCGGCGATCTTCCTTTCTTCCGCTGTGGATTATACAACCAAATTAGGTCTCCCCGGTTAAACCCTCCGGAATTTGTCTTAAGATCATAACGAGCCATCATCGTGCCACTTACAACGGGCATTTGTTCTTTGACCGAAAATGATTATTATCCAGTTGTCCCAAACACCAAATCATATGGCAGTCTAATCTCACGTCCAAAAGTCACAGGAGCTGGTGGTTGTTGACAATCCCAATATCTGATTCTTATGCACTACTTTAGAAAGATGTTCTTTCAGAGTTCTATTATGACGTTCCACCTTTCCGTCAGATTGAAGATGAAGGGCTGTTGTCAGTGCCTCCCCAATTACTGGCTCATTTTCTGAAATGCTCATGAATCAAAATCCCTTCCTTGATCTCAATGTGACTCTAGGGTACACCAAATCGTCATATCTACCGATACTGAAGCAACAGTGACCGCCTGCTGATTTAGAATAGCATAGACTTCTGGCCACTTACTAAAATAATATATGACGACCAAGATGTATTTATTATCATGTGTCTTTGGGAATGGACCAGTTATATCGATTACGATCAAAAGGAGCTCCGACATTGTACTGCGAAAAAAAACCCATTTTAATTTTGTCAGGAAGTTTGTCAGGACTTCTTTTGTAGGAAATTTAATGAAGACTAATATTGGCAATAGGCACTTTCATCGAAGTTAATATTTTAGGAAATATTCGCAAAAAACCTCGAGAAGTAAAACTTACTATATTTATCAGAACATAAAAATTAAGCGATTATATCAAGTTCCGGATTTCCTAGAATGATTTCCTTCTTGGGCCTTATTTTGGCGACTAAATTTAGTCTATGTACGCTACAATGACTTTATAAAGCTGTTGGAGCATCATTTTTAATTTTATTTTGCAAGCCATTTAAGGAACCTGCCATCACACTAGCCCCGTCATAACATTGTCCAACGAATTTATTTTTATAATAAAAAATGCTTCAAACAGAAATAAGTAATCAAATTGTACCTTGCATCGGCCGTTCTTCGCTTAAATCGTCCAGCTTCAGCGACCGAACTCGAACTGATCCGTTCATAGACGACAGAAGGTATCGCCTAACGATAAAGGCTATGTTGGATAATTTTACCACACGGCAGCGCGATAAATAGCGTTACGCCCTACTTCTCATTCCTTGTAATTGACGTGCGGAACATCGAATCGAATTTAATGGTTTTGAGGAGCGAGGAACAAACGAATTTTTAAGGGTTGGCGGGGCCTACCGTGCCTACCCCGGCGAGCCGCCACTGCGACATAACAAACTTGCATGAGCTATATTTTTGTGAAACTGTGAAACGGCCAAGAGGTGAATTAGAAACCGATTTCAACCGCAATATTCCTACAAAACCACCCTTGGCCAGAGCGAAGTTCCCTGCTCAAAGTGCGCTTGATTCGATTCCCGTGTAAATCGAATCAAGACCATGCTATATATTCCCGGCTGATTCTGCAGGCCCTTCTAATGGAACATGCATTGTAAATTGTAATAAACAAAGCTTACAATGTTACAACGTTAATGTAAAGGTTTAATTATCTCTTCATTCCGTATTTCAGAGCGGCAGCAGCGGTAACAATGATGGGTTAACCAAACAACAACTGGATCTAATACATCAAATAATGGAGCAGACCCAGAGGCAATCACAAGCTACCAGTAAACCTGCCGCCAAGCCGACCGCCAAAACCAGCGCCAAAGCGTCCAATAAAACTCACAGCAAATCCTGGTCAGCGACGGTGAGTCTTTAATTTAATTAGTAATGGGAAGGGGGTTTCCTTCATAATAATTTATTTAATGTGTATAATATTAATTTACTTTTTGCTGTTTTGGAGTTTACGCAAACTAATTTATGTATTAAAGGTTATTACTGCATTGGCTACGGTAGTCTGTGGCTATACATATTTCTCTAAATACATCAAACTTATACCGCTCGCATAAAACTTAGTCCGGTAGTAAAGAATTCAATAAGGGAATTTTTCCAATAGTGCGGAACCTTTTTTCCGCTTATTTACCGTTAATCCGATTATAGGAGAAAAGAGTTTTGTTCATCCTGAACGAGTGCTTTAGTTGGATTTGCAATTATGGTGAATGCGCTGGCCATAACTATACATCAGTTTAAACGGACTGACAGTTATAATTCTGGCGGAGTCGCAGGTTATGCACAGGGCTATTTATTATAAATACCTAAATATTTAATTTCGTTATTTATTGAGCAAAAAATCTCCTCCAATAAGTTATAAGAATTTTTTCCAGGCCCTATATAATATAACAAAAAATATTTAGATGGTAATACCCCGTATATATTTGCATATTTTTGAAAGCTTTCGTTTTTCTAACTGACGATATTATGTAGTATGTTTTTCATTCAGGTTGTTCTTTTTCTTTTTCCTACCCAAATATTTCGGAGTTCTTTTCAAGTGTTTTGAAATTTGGTCGAATGTGAATTATATACTATTTTAATTTTATAGTGCTCAAATTCTTGAAATATGTAAAATTAGATTCCTTAAACAAATAAAACATGAACGTTGCGATTGAAATTGTATATATACCTACCTTACAGTAAGATAAAAATCATTGCCCAAACATCTACTTTATATGGTGGTTTTGCTTACTTTCCTAATAAATTGCCACACAAAAATCGAAAGAAAAACAAAATAATGTCAATTAAACAGAAAATATTTTCCGTATTTATTTTTTATATTTCATCACTACTGAAGTAAGAAAGGCATTGTAGTAATCGAAAATAAAATCAACTATTGATTACAAAGCCAAAGCCCTACGGTTCAAATCCCAGTTACGTCAATTATGTCGGTTCTCAGGTGGTTTTTGCGGGTGTAGAATGTGGTAAGTGATTTCCGGGTCACCTCTCACATCATCTTCTATTCGTCTTGTAGAGCAATCTTTCGGTAGAGACCTGCCATCTTCTGGTTCTTTTCCATAACTGATTCTTGCTCAGAGTTTCCTCAGCATATATTATATTCCTCATCAAATAATTCCTCGTTTCTATTTTTGAAAGGTTTTTTCAGTTTTAAAGGAATTTCTTTCTATCTTGCACCCATAATTCCGAAAATTAGGTAGAAAAACATAAAATTTTAGAATTTTGCCAATATTCAGTCGCCCAAAAAAATTCTGGTGAATAGTTTTGTCTGTCGATTGGATTTTGGTACTTTTTCCATCTGGGAAAACAGGTTGGAAGAGGTTTTGAAGGGTCTTCACATCCCGGACAGAAAAATTTCAATAATAAATCGGTTATTTGCCCATAATTTTGGAGGTTTCACATTTCGTCCATTCTGAGTCACCTTCTCGAGGTCATAGATCACTACAGATCACGACCAATAGCTAAACTAACTTCTTGGCTGATGGGGTATTCTAGGGTGACTAAATTTCGAAAAAAAAACATTTTTATTACACCCGGTATAAATAAAACGAAAATTTAGATTTTTCTAGGAATTGAAATTATCTAGGAACCAACCTACTTTACAAAAAAACTCACTCCTTCACTCCTGTGTAAAGGATAGAAATATGTGACACGGGTCGAAGGCGGCTTGGCCTGAATTAAAATAGGTCGCGCTTTCTGGTAATTATTTCACTCCCGAGCCGGAAAAGTTTTAAAGACCTCATAGAAAGTCCTGCGGGGCCGCCCTAATTTGCGCCGTTGGCTGCCCTGAATAGCCCTGTAAAAAACTACAGCTTGTTATGTTTTCTTTTATTCCGTCTTAAAAAGTTTGGTATCTCCCAGCGACTTTTGCGCTTTCCCCCGAAACTTTCCTAATTATTTGGACTAGTTTCGGTATGTATGCGAACGGAGTAGTGGACTTGATGGTGCGAAATCTAATTTGGTAGAAGAGGGGATTAAATATTTGACAAGAGCCGAAAGTTTTGCCTGGTTAGGTTTAGGTTAGGGGCCGGCAACGACCCGCTTTTGGATCGGTTTCATAAGTAATTTAATAGCGTCGCTGTTTCATTATTAATACTATTTCTCTTTCGTTCTGTATGTCATTTATTAGTTGCTAGGTTTAGATACTCCGAAATACTGATCCAAAATTACATACAGGAGATAATAAAAAAATATATATAATTATATCTACTCGCCAAAAACGCATTTTGCACGAAATGCAAAAATACTAATTCAAGATAAAAAACGTCAAAACAAATTATACTGTATTCAACTTGCAATTAATTGCCATTATTAACTCGGGCAGTTTACGCCACTCGCCTTCGTTAATAATGGCTATTATTAATTGCTGAATGATTAATATACCATTATTTAACAACATTAAACATTAAAACTTCCTATGGATGTTAGTACCTACTTTTCTGCGACGTTGTGGCCTAGCTATGACCAAATTATTTATTATCTCGTTTGGAAATTGATTCCACTTTTCTACAGTTTTCTCTAAGTTCCCACAATGTATAAGGTTGTTGGTTTAGACTAGACATTCATCTCTGTACAACATCACAAATTTGCTCTATGGGGTTTTTAATCTGGTGATAATGCCGTGACATGCGGTTTATACCGTTTTGATAAAAAATACTCGTTTACAATCCGTAAGTTGAGTGGCTCTTTGTCTACCACCACCATACACATGACTTGGGAATCATTTGCTTGAAATCTAATCCGAGTACAATTTACTTGACTGCGACTCATACCTAGTAATTCTGGAGTTTTCCGTTGATATGTGCGGGTTCAAAGCATGTCTAATTTAAAAGAGTCAATTAAGCGCGCCATGTTTGCTAAAATATTATTCCAAATGTCAGTTTTACAATAACTATTTTCTTTTTCATATTTGTTTTCCATGGCCAATGACGAGTTACGCAAATTGTATTAATCATCTTCTGCAACATTCAAAAAGAATTTTAAGGCCATTAATTGCCTTAAGACATAAGACAAACACATATTATAGGTTTAGAAAAAAATATTATATGTTTCGTTTAAGCTGTGCCCAAAATAATATACTATAATATACTGGAATATTATTGTAAAATGTACTGAAAAGATAAGATATAATATGTCGGATAATATATAATAATAATTTATTCATAAATAAATGCGGATGACATGTACGAGAAAAAAATTCAGGCAAGTTTTAGTTTCGATGCCACTGATAATCTTGACCTTGGGTGAAGGGTCAAGGTCAACATTTTCAAATGTAACCCCCTATTTTTCACACAAACAATCGATTGTACGGCAAAACACTTACCTGAAACTTTTTTTAACGCAAATTGGGTTTTATTTGCTTCCAAAATTGAAATGTTTAAATTTAAAAAAAAATTTCAGGGCGAATGGTGAGTTTCTGAGAAAAATTGCAAGAGACGAAAAGTTCTTAGAATTCTACATATAATCTACACGAATTATTTTTTGCAATTATTTTTTTTATAATTTTAATTACATTTAATATACCAGAAAACTATTAAAATTTGTATAGACGCTGTCAAGAACTCTTCTCGAAGATTTTTTCTCAGAAACAGCATTCGCGAAGGAAAAATTCACATAGTTTGAAAATTTTGGAAGCTAAATAAGTTAAGCATATTTACGTTTAAAAAAAAAAGTTTCAGACAAAAGTTTCATTTTTACGTAGCCGACTCGACTGCAGATGTGAAAAATTGGGAGTTCCATAAAAAACAAAGTTGACCTTGAACCCTCCAGCCAAGGTCAAAAGTATCAGTGCCATCGAATGTCCCCCTTCAAACTTTTGTCGGGACCTTGATTTGTCACGATTTATAAGTACATATAGAAACGCTTATGCTTTGTTCCTATTTTACTTTGACTTTAAGAAAAATTTGTTATAGCATGAAAATCCTTTACATGAGAGGAGGTTCAAAATAAGCTGAATCCTTTAATTTTCGTATTATTAAAATTCAAATATATTAAGTAAAACTTGGAAATCAATTATAGTTATTGTGAAAATTATCTTATATTGATACTATAAAATGTGGTATTCAGAATATAGATTTTAAATTTATTTAAGTATTAGATAAGAAAATAATTAGTTATCGTGGTATTAGCCATAAATTTATGGAAATATTGTTTTTCAAATTTCAATAGTCTTAAACTAAGCCTGCTCTAAACTATCTACATGGAATATAAAATCATTCTACATACAGTATTCCTTATACCTATCGAAATTATTTAAAAAAAATAGTTAAAGGCGACGTATTAATACTGGTGTTTAATTATCTTAGTATGTTAATCCAAAACACTCGAAATTTTATAAACTCCCGCACTTGTTTGTACCTCTAGCGGCACTCTCGGGAGTTTGAATGTTGGTTGCTGGAATCTGCGCAATTTTGACACTATTTACTATAGCACTGATTTAATTTGTGTAGATTTCACGTACTTGTTATTTATCCAATTTGTTGAAACTCTTATTAAACGGTGATTAAACCTGGTACCTGGTAGTGAAGTTTCTAGGAAACTGCTTAGGGTTTGCCCTCTGTTTCTCTATTTTTTACATTCAATATCACTTAACTTTTAAATGTTACTACAAACAAAACTAACAAGAAACACATCCAATGCAGTTTCAAGCAATTTTGTTGATCACTTTTTATTTGAATACAGATTTTTACTGGATTTTCTTAAAAAAGATCTGCGTGGTAACCTATTTGATGCCATGTGGTAAAGTGTTATGCGTTGTTATCCATTTCTACGGAAATTCTTTCCCAAGAAACAAATACATTTCCTTAGTTGCATGTGTTTTCTGTAAATCTGACCATATGACAACTGATAGAAAAGTGGTAACATTTCTATATTTCACTACATTATGTCAAACTATGACTATCACAATTTACAAATATTTATTTCAGAGCTATTATGTACTCTTCACGCATGCTCTTCGCTTAGTAGCAAACTTGCTAACATAAAAGACGTTCAACTGATAGCGGTGTTTATAATCTCGATGCAAGTACTTCAACATACTTATATAATTTTATATACGTCTTGTTTAGTATTTGTCAAAGGATAATCTGTTAGGGATATATAATCTATTAATAGGGAATTAAGGTGTCATATTTTGCATATCTTATTTTTCAGTATGGTGGAACATTTTTATGAAAAAAAAAATGGGAATGTTCCCTATTGTAGCGGGTTATCATGTGTTGCTACGGAACGCGGTTAGTCATACGCTGTACCGTTCACTCTGTCTCTGTTATTCAGTTTGCGCTTGTGTGCTTCAGCAGATTCTCTGTCTGACTCATGCTATATGATTTAAGTTTTATGTTGATGTATGATTTTATAGTATATATATATATATATATATATATATATATATATATATATATATATATATATATATATATATATATATATATATATATATATATATATATATATATATATATATATATATATTATTTATTTGTTTAAGAATGTACAAGATTTTTTTTCTAAGTTCATCTTAAAGTTAAACAAGTGAGATGAAAGCCAATAAAACTAAACGCTAAAAAGACATTTGTGAGTTTTACGGTGTTATAAATATTGGACAATTTTATGATGTCCCGAAGGAAATCTTGATGTGTAATTTGCTTTCAATAATGAGAGGTAGATCAAACGGAAGCAAGATTTGCCAAATGTTATTTATTTCCTTATTAGGACCGTATTCATTACGGCCCGGCATACGAATGCTTTTCCTAGGAAATGTGCGCAAGCAATCCTCCTTAATTAATACCAGCCTTCGCTGTATGCTCTGATTAATTGAGAGCGGTCGTAAATATTGCGAATTCGTCAAAGTAGGGATTATTATACTACATTTATTGTGCCACTGAAACTGAGACCGAGAGATCGGCTATTTTATTACTACGCCACAGAAACCACGTTTCCGCTAATTGGAGTGCTTTAACCAGAGGCCAGGGATTTACATTTTTGCCGTTGCGAAAATTCACTAATTAATTTATTTCTTTGGGTACCAACCTCTGGCTACTGCCCGATCCAATTTGTTGAGCATAATTAATATTTAAGTGATTAATTAAAATGTGCCGGCAAATCGCACCTCGACACGGTGTGCTTTATGGGGCCCCGCACAGTGGGCCGAAATCCCAAAAAACTGGTCGATTATTAACTCTGTGAATGGATGTTTTTTCATGAAATTTCACATAAAAATGTTTTCGTGGTCGCCGGTTAAAGATCCACAATCGAAAGCGCAAAACAAAGTGCAACATTTCTGTTTGAAACAAATGAAATTGAATAAAACTCCCCGGAATAGTAGCTCAATATCGGACATCCAAAATTAGAAACCTATATGTTACATCGTGCAGTCTGTGTCTCAATTATTATTCAACGTTATTTTATTTTAAAACATACATTTTGGCGCTTCTTTCGAAGTATAAAATATACATTAAGGGCACGAATTATGGGTTTTACTAGATTTTTCAAATTTTTGTATATGCTGTCTATATCCACTAAAGAAACACTATAAGTAAGGAAATTTTTGTGAGCCTGCCTACAGAGTATCTAAAAAAACCAACCCAAATTGATCAGGTAAATAAATTCAAATATAATATTATTATTCCCTTTCAAGGAATATTATATATTTAAAAAGTATGGAAATGTATATAATAAATTTATTTACCATCATACAAAAATTCATTTAATATACAAAGTGTTTTAATAACTGGTTCAAGATTAATATAATTTCGTATTCTACGCGTTCTTCTTCATTTTATATAAAAAATTACAACTTATGAGATACTGCCATATTGTCATATTTCTTTATATAATTACCTTAAAATTTAAATATGACTAGGTACTTCTTTGCATAGTGGCCATAAAAAGTATATAAAAGTACTAATATGAATCTAAATTCTACTAATATGTCCTATCTAAAGGAAATAACTGGTAAAAGTGATGAAAGAGTGTTTCTTCCTCTCTAAGTTGTTCGAAATAAAATGCAAAATCGTGAGCATCTGTATTATACAGGGAGAGAAAATTTTAAAATGATACACGATAGGTATCCAAAATGGATTTTCATTACAGGCATCAGTTGAGTATTTTTGCAGTACATCAATTAGAAAGCGGACGAAGAAAATCGATATGTCGATTCACTGTTAACTCGTTTAAAAAAGTAAATTAACGAGTTTAACAACTAAAAAAGAAATAGAAATAAATATTTTAAAAATATTACAAAGGAGCATTTTTAAAGACATAAAGATATCTGAAAGAAGGGAAAAATCATGCTGATAGGTCAATTAGGTACGGAGTTATTGGAGTGAATATATAAAAGAACGCGACTCAATTTTACTCTTTATTTACTCAATTACAGTTACAATTTTGAAGTCACTGGCGCGGTCGGGATGGGTGTCAGGGCTAGATCTATCGGTAGGCTACGGATATTCTAGCAGCCGTAAAGTATCACAGTTGAATCAGACTGCTTCATCTTTCATTCTCCGTGTTTTGTATCTTCATTACACGTCATTAAATACATTAAACTTTAGTACATTATACAAAACAATTAAAATAGTAGACGCGTAAAGAGATTCGAAAGTTTACTTCTACTTCAAAAGTCTAACACTCGGAGTAGTTTCCACAAACACCAAAACACTTTCACTTCGCTCGACGCGCGTTTCGCCAACCAAGTTTTTGAAAAGTGAAAGTGTTTTGGTGTTTGTGGAAACTACTCCGAGTGTTACAGTTACATCAAAGGTTCCCGAGTGTTACAGCCCTATCCAGTAGTTCAAAAGTCTACTTGTAATCTGAAAATAAAATGAGCCGCCATTGCCTTTGAAACCTATATAATAGTAGCCGTGAAATTGCTCTGTAGGGAAAGGCATCGTGCACCTGTTAAAAAGATTCCCGCGTCTTTTAACGTGCGCCCATGGTCTGTCCTATAAAGTGAGGCAGTCGATGCTGTGAGAACCGTCCGACCTTTGATCTCCGCATTTCTACCCGCTGACCACTGGGCAAGGGCGTCCAACTCCCTCCCCCTTTTACCAGCTATCGCACCCCTGTATGCGTACGTGTACTACATACCTATATTTGAGTATCCGAGAAAGGGCGAACGTGCTTATTTAAATTACCGGATGATTAATTATTTAATCTCATTTAGTATCGACGGGGAACCGTTCCAATGGCCGTGTCAATGCAGCTCGCATAAAATAGCAGATTATGCGCTATTTGTCGAACACGGTCAGGTTTATAGGCATTCAATTGTTCCAAATATAATATAACAAAATGAAATCGTTAGATATTATATGTATATATATATATATTAGCTTTGAAATTCTTTGCTATTCATATTTATTTTGTGAAAAGTAATCTTGGGTTTGTCCATTTATAATTTATAATTTTTTTTGTTTGTTTGTCCATAATCATTTCCGTATGTGTGTCCAGATATAGTACTGGTAAGTGTGTTTTCTTTCTTATTCGTCTAGTTGCTTATTTCTATGTAATGAAATGCTACAAACCCAAGATTACTTTTCACAAAATAAATATGAATAGCAAAGAATTTCAAAGCTAATAAATATATCCAGGGTGAAAATTGGATTTTTTTCGAGAATTTTCGAAGAAACAATTAATACATACAACCAACAAATGATTTTAGTTTTGACTAAGCAAGCAATTTCTGTATCACTCCCTCTTTGAATGCTTCAGAACTCTATTGTATATATAATTCAATATTTTCCCGCATATAGTTGGAAAAAGTAGTTGTTTTTCAATAGGTTCAACAAGATTTTATGCATTTTAAAGTTTAACATCTTCTGGATAACTGTATGCCTAATGCTTTTATATATAATATGTTCAAATAGAACAAATATAAATAGTAGACTAGGTTTGTGTATTCTAAGAATGAGTTCCGTCAAAAACTAATGTCATAAAACGTCACTGCAAGTGTTGGTGTATTGGTAATTTAAATTCAAGTATGAATGATCAATGAAATAAATCGTATACTGCTCTGAAGATCCTCAAGAAAGGTGAAAGAACTTGTACAACTTCTAAGTGG
The DNA here is from genome assembly GCA_964058915.1 of Tetropium fuscum. NCBI lineage: Eukaryota > Metazoa > Arthropoda > Insecta > Coleoptera > Cerambycidae > Tetropium > Tetropium fuscum. The sequence goes on from CAXKVY010000898.1 coordinate 47,314, forward strand.
TTCGTTTTCATATGCATAGTGATTCATTTCCGTATGTGTGTCCAGATATAGTACTGGTAAGTGTGTTTTCTTTCTTATTCGTCTAGTTGCTTATTTCTATGTAATGAAATGCTACAAACCCAAGATTACTTTTCACAAAATATATATATATATATATATATATATATATATATATATATATATATATATATATATATATATATATATATATATATATATATATATATATATATATATATATATATATATATATATATATATATATATATATATATATACATATAATATCTAACGATTTCATTTTGTTTGTCAAAATAACTGCATTTCCAACTGAACATAAAAATTCGATTCTAAATAAATTTAATAGTTTCCATCCAAAAATACAATTTACAATGGAAAACGAATCAGAAAATTCGATAAATTTCTTAGACTTAACTCTTATAAATAATAAAACTACATATTTACAAAATGAAATACAAAAACAACATGGTCTGGTAGATATACCAATTTCAACTCAAAAATCCCTTACAACCATAAAAAACTGTAATAACTGGTATTGCAAACAGATCAATGAAACTAACGTCTGCCACTTTTAGAAAAGAATGCATAGAAAAAGCAAAAAATTTTTTAATATTAATAACTACCCTTTTTCTCTAATCAACAAAATTTTCAAAAAGAGAATTCCCAAATACAAGAATTTTCACCACCGCTAATCAATGCAACTAATACTCATAAAACATATATTGCCTAACAATATATACCACAATTATCAAAAAATATTTCAAGACATTAAGAGACAAAAATCCACTTGAAAAAACTACACAATGTATATACGAAATTCCATGTAAACAATGTGATAAAGTCTACATTGGTCAAACAATGCAACCTCTTGAAGAACGTTTAAAAGGTCACAAATATTCAGCTAATATTACAGCTCTAAAATAGTGTTCTTTTAGAGAATGCAACTTCTTGAAGAACGTTTAAAAGGTCACAAATATTCAGCTAATATTACAGCTCTAAAATAGAATATTCTTTTAGAGAAGGCAACTTCTTGAAGAACGTTTAAAAGGTCACAAATATTCGACTAATATGACAGCTCTAAAAAACATTCTAATGAAACAGGTCATCAATTTAATTACGAAAATACCAAAGTTATTAATAGAGAGAAAAATTATAAAACACGGCTAATTATGGAATCAATTTATATGCGAAAAAAATTCTATTGCATGTAATAACAAAAAAGATACAGAACATCTTTGAAAAAGCCCAAAAAAGGGACCGAAACGTTAGGTAATATAATCGTTCATTTTATTGCTACCATCCCAAGATAAACCCTCTAAAAATAAATAAATATAGCAAAGAAATAAGATTAATATAAATATACACGGTGTTTAAAAAAGACGCGGCAATATTTAAGGGGGTGATTGCCCACGTCATTTTATACAAAAAAGTTCCTATAAAACACAGGTCCGTAAACGCTTCGTTACCGATCTACACGACGTTGAAGTTTGATTAAAAAAAAACAGGAAAAATTAGATTTCTCCAAATCAGTTTGAGGTATTAACACATCACAAACATAATGAAATTTTAGGAGTAACAATAGCTATGGGAGACGCATATTGTGCAATACAAAACGATTTTTTAATCTTACCAGTGGCGTGCGTATTGGCATTTTACCGGCTATTTTTAAAGAAAAACATATGACGCCCCTGGTTTCTCTAAAAAAAATTTGCTTTTGAATTCCCTGTTCAATTATGAAGAAGAAAACTCTCTTCAGATTTTATCGTTCTACATTTTCAGAAAAAAAAATAAAAACCATTTTAATGCATATCCATTTATCATACGAAAATATTTTTACAAATTCAAGGGTTTCATTCAAGGGCAAAAACAAGTATTCTACAATAAGTATATACGCATATACAATAATTTTCTTACTAAAAATTAAAAAAAACTGTTGAAAGTGAAATCTAATAACTTTGTTTTAACTTTATTATAACAAAAACTTTATTTGCCATTTTATTGAAAAAAAGTATTCTTTACAAAAAATTCTGCTTCTGTTTAAACCCATAAAAATGTACTTTAATTTGGGTTTACATATACAGACTGTCCGTTAGTAAGTAAAAGTGAGATAACTTTTTATCGCAAGATTTAGTAAAACACTTGTTATTAATTTTAAATGTTTAATGTACAATGGTGATTATTTGAATCAAATTAGATGATAGTGAAAATGTGAGACTTTAGAATGTGAGATATTTTTTTTATAAATAATGTTTTAAACCAAATTTTACAACTGATTATATTTAAAAATATTACAAATAAAATTATGTTATTTAATAAAATTAACAAGGCAACTGTTATTCAGTATAACTCCAACACACACCTTTTTCAGCTCTGTTGATAAAGTCGCCGTACACGTAGGCCTCTTAATTTCTCCGATTACGTCCCTTGTTCTTTTTTCAAAACATCTAAATTATGTGGGCCATCAGCGTATACTTTTTGCTTCAAAATGCCCCATAAAAAGAAGTCCATAGGTGATAGGTCAGGTGACCTAACACCTTATCCTCCAACCCATTTATCTCAAAGTGCTAACTCAACTGCTTTACCAGTCATGTTGAATGTGCTGGGCAATTGTCTTGCTGCCAGTACATTTCTTCTCTTTGCTCAGAATTATGGGCATGTAACCAAGGTAGTACAAAGGTTTGCAAAGATATTTATTCATGTTGCCCTTAAATTTGTGACTGCATCCTCAATACGAAAAAGTTCTTTTCTTAATTAATCAGTCACGACTACTTTCACCTTCGTAAGTTCAAATAGTGTTAATAGTAAGTTCAAATACCGTTAATAGTAAGTTCAAATAGTGATCATACTAAATACATTTTAAAACGTCAACTAAACTATCTCTTTATTAATATATTTCTATCTCCCCTCTTCATTGATCGATTTTATACGGGTACTTACGAAATACATTTCAAAAACCATAGGTCCTGGCCATATTTTTTAAATTATCGTACTAAAACTAAAAAGATTTTTCTGGTTCCACGCATTTATCCCAGCCGTAGGTCCGACACTGGCGCGACCACCGCTTTTAATCCGGTTATCTGGACCTCGTGACGTCACAAGATAACCACCTTCCAGATTCATCCCCTTTTGATGTACCTAATATAAGATATAATAACTTTGGTAGTTGCAAACGGGAGATATAGTAAATGCCATTTAATCACAGCCGTGTGTGATGAGCAGAGTTCTAGCTATGTGAAACAACAAATTGTGTTAAGTGTGTATAGTTTCGTTTGTAAATATGGACTACTGGAACTATTACTATGGCTATCATAATTATCAGGTATTTTGTAGTTGTTCAAGCGTCATGGCTTGATGATTATTACCATCATAATCCGATAAATGAAAAGCACTTTTCTGCCTTCAGTACCTATCCGAAAATGTAGAAACATGACTAGGTATAGATTTTTAAATACCTATCCGAAACTAATTATAATGCCTATAAAATACAATGTGATCTAAGTGTTTCTACAATTCTGGTAACAATAATTTTGGTAGCAGATTTTCGTATATTACGAAAGTTTTATTAGAGGTAACTTTAGTTTTAATAAACAGTTGTCGAGAGATAAAATATAAATTAGTTATGCTCCAGTCCTGGTCGTCGATGCAGAGATAATTCTCTGGTCGATGGCACACGAGTTTTGTTTATCTTTTGTAAGGTCATTATCTAGACGATGACGCGGTCCATTTGCCATATTTAAACATATCTGGATCGTTATTTCTCTCAACAGTTGAGAGAACTGTGTTAAGAATGTTCCTCTCAACTGAAATTGTCTGTCGATTATTTTTCACCACTGTTTATGGGTCCAATTAGCATGAAAAATGGTTGACAGATATTTTCTCTCATAATTCCGAAAATTAGGTGGTAAATTAAGGTCTTAAGTAAAAATTAAAAGTAAAAAAGTTAAAATTAAGTAAATTTTTCCAATTTTTAAGGTCGCCCAAAAAAAATCTGGTGAATAGTTTTGTCTGACGATTAGATTTTGGTAGTTTTTCTACCTGGGAAAACAAGTTGGAAAAAGTTTTGAAGGGTCTTCACATACCTCTCGAACAGAAATATCAAACAAAATTCGGTTATTTGGCCATAATTTTGTAGGTACCTCGCGGACCGAATGCAAAAAAAAATAGCACTGAGTTTCTGATGGGTCCTAGAATGTAATTTTTGAGTCGAGGAGTTTTTTAGTCGAATTTAGTTTCACATTTCGTCCATTCGGAAGGTCACTCCGGAAGGTCACTCGAGGTCATAAATTCTACAGATCACGACCGATAGCTAAACTAAGGGTACCGAGTGGTTCAGGGGGACCTTCTGCACCATCTATCAAGGCGACGGACGTCCACGGCATCTCGGACTTTTTAACATTGCAGCTCCTATAGCAGCTATAATTAGACATGCTTTCTTATTATACCTACCTTTAAAAAACGCAGATTACGTAGATACTCTTTTGGAGACCTATAATTTGTAAATTATATAATAGGCTGGTGGCAATACCTTTTTGAAAAAATAATTTTAACAGGCAAAGACCACCCGAAAAAAATAGTACAGGTTATAACTAAGATACAAATCAAGAATTCAACTTGAGATGATGTGAAATTTGGGTGCTGGTTTTCGACGAAACGTGACCTCCTAGCGAAAAATGTGCTTCACAAAAGTTGTAGATAATAAAAAAATCTACAATTTTTCACACAATCTCAGTTTTTCCGAAAAAATGACGGAACATCAATTTTTCGATTATTTGTCTTGTAAAAAATATTCAATTTACATGAAATATTGTGAAACTGTACCTTTTTTGCATCGATTAAATACGATATTTTTGAATCCGGGAAACAAGTAGTTGCCAAAATATTTTTCTAAAAGCACAATTTTCCACGTAAAACTTTATTGGTGTTTTTTCGATTTAAATATTCTTTCCGAGCTCATTTTAACCAATTAAAGTAGACATTTTAAATGTCTACCTCAAAATGGTCTGTATATGTTGATGGTTTATTTTTCATGAATCCTCTTAAAATTGAGAAAACACATGAAATTGAAAAAATCGCTCTTCGGATCACGAATTTTTCAATATATATTTTAATTTTTTTTATTATTCGTGTAAATAATGGATTAAATTTTAATGAGATAATTTACTTCAATATAATATTACCAAAGTTGAATGAATTTAATTGGAGAAAGTCGGGAAAAACATTCTGAAACAAGTTTTTCGTATTATATAATATAATTTTACTATTTTTTCACTAAATACATAGTATAACGATGAGTAATGTGTTTTAGGAATATTTGAATAAAATAATTTGAATACATAATTACTATTAAGTAGGGCAATAATTAATTTCTTGATATTTTTTTTACAAATTGTGACTCGCTTTGTCTACAGAAAAATATTGTTGTCATTTTTGTATAAAAATAAAAAAATTATCAAAAATTATAAAATTCCAATGGATGGTAAATCTTATTCATTGTGGTAGTTCTTCTTGAACAATAAATCTCATATCCCGAAGGATCTCGAGATAATCGAAGTCTTCAATTTTAATATCAAGACCGTTTGCTGGCTCTTCATCAATAATCACTTACGTCTGCAAATACTTTATCTGAGCAGTTTTCATAGCGATTATTGCATAAAGTGATACATTTTAAAATACTCAATCACCACATGGTCTTCTAAAAGACGCTATCCCAAATTGGCTTGCACCTTTTATAAGTAAGGGAAGGTGGGGTAAGTGCGACTCAGAAATTTCATAATTGAAATGTAAGAGGCCATGAAAATTATTGGTTTTATCCCATATATTTCCAACTGTAATACAACCTATAAATATATAACCTATATAAATATATAACCTATAAATATATAACCTAACTGTAATATAACCTATAAAGTATTGGGAGTGTAGGTAATAGTGTATGAATTGAGCAAATTTGTAATAATAACGTATAGAAAAAACAGAATTGTATTTTTTCGGACTATAGGTCGCACTTGCCCCGTATAAAGGGGTAAGTGCGTTTCTGCCTGTAGTTTCGTACTTAAAGTTATATTAAAGTGTTTTGGGGAAACAGTGTATAGTTCAATGCAAAATCTACAAAATCCGGTGTCCAGATTGGTCGTGAATCTAGTGGATAAAATTGTACCTAAATAAACGAATGAGTGCATAATAACTTTTTATTTTCAATTTTCATTCTCATAAAATTAAAGCTAGAATAAAACATATAGGTATTACAAAAACGAAAATAACACTGAAACTTAAGTCCAATGTAATAAATAAGTACTTATTTTCCTAAGTTACAATTGAGTTACAATCGCACTTACCCCAGATCACATTTTATTAGAGGCAAGAGCAATTTAAAAAAAAACAATATAATTAATAACATTGAAAATAACACTTACCACTTGAAGGGCTAGGTATATGTAACCAAATAACCTATGAGGATAATATGATTTTTTAAAATGCTTCAGATTACCGAAGAGTGTTATAAACTATGTCAACTTAGCAACCGAGAATTTTCCATAAGAGGTTATTTCGTATGTGGTGACATCTCAATTAATTAAATTATATATCTCTACTAGGGACTAATTTATGTATTAGGGATTTATCTTAAGACCCATTAGAGGGCGACATCTGTTATGCCTTTGTAACTAAATAATTATGGCATACTAGCACTTACCACAAAAACGCTCTTACCCCACCTTACCTTGCCTATTCCAAGTACCTTTCTAATATGAATTTTCCAATTGACAATTTTGTAAATTTTTTTACCACGTTTATATATATATATATATATATATATATATATATATATATATATATATATATATATATATATATATATATATATATATATATATATATATATATATATATATATGTATCTTTTTTTTTATAAATTTGTTATTTATTTAAAAGTTTTAGGATGGTTTCCGCCACTTTCTTTAATTAAATTCATGCAACTTTAGTAATATTACATTGAAGAAAATTATGTTAATAAAATTTAATCCATTATATATATATATATATATATATATATATATATATATATATATATATATATATATATATATATATATATATATATATATATAAATAATACAAAAAAATTTGAATAATATATAATGAAAAATCGTGATCAGTTTTTTTTTCGTTTTTCTCAATTTTAAGCAGTTTTATGGCAAATAAACCATCAACATATATAAGGTAAACGTACCTATTATCGGCATTGACCATATTATCGGCACCCTTGTCACATTATCGTGAATAATAAGATAATAACCTATTCAGGTTTCTATGTAATCTGACTACAATGCTCTGTGTACTTTCCTTGTCAACACTGAAATTGCACGGCCGTGTATTTAGGCCGTTAAAAATGGAATGGAAAAAAAGTATACATTCTTGGCGAATAGAAAATTGTGGGTAAAAAATGAATAGAGAAGTTTTTGCTCCCATCCACGAAACTGTTTTAAAAAAATGGAAAAATTTCCCGATGTTGTAAAAAGTGGATTCAAGACCTTTGGACTAGTTCCCTTTGATCCCAACAATATAAGGTTTTCTAAATTTTTTAAGACACAACAGAATACTGTTCTCCTCCAACAAGAAGATAATAGTGCAACAAAAGCAGCCTTTTCATTATTAGAATCCGAAATTGTGGAAGATTATTTAACTATGTTCCAATCTTCAGGAGAAAACTGGGAGAGTCCAGTGGAAGATAAAAATCTATTTATTTTTTTGAAGAAAATAAAATCACGATTGGAAAAAAATACAAATATAGCGGAATTAGTAACTGATGAGGCTCAAAGCATAAATCATAGTAATGAAGAAACTAAAACATATTCAACGGAGTTAGTGGCCAATTTAAATATCCAAACTAGCCAAGAAAATAACGAGGATTTAACGGAATAGGCAACTAATTATGAAATTCAGCAACCTAGCGGTGAGGTAATAGATATACTTCACGTAGATTGTCTTACATTCCCTTTAATTCTAGATACTCCTGCCGAATCAATAAATTTTCCTAATATAAGTAAGAATGTAGATGATTATTATACAATGAAATCAATAAATGTGATAAAGGAAACAAATAATGATATAGAGATGGATGTAAATGAATGTAATACAGTGAAATCGACAAACAATGTGACAAATGAAACCAACTATAATATAGTTATTCAATTAGAAGATAATTATAAGACCTATGAAATGGTTGATGAACAAATAGAACATATTTCTGTAGTCAATAAAATGACATTAACGAATCCATCTGTTCAAACAGAGAAGGTTCATTCAGTTTCTTCTTTGTCTGAGACTCCAATTACAGAAAATGGAGACAATTTAATACATATAACCGAAACTTTAAAGACTCCTCCAAGAAATACATCTCGAGAAAAAAAAACGGTCATAGCGAAAAAACATTAAATGACGGTATTCCAACTCCATTTAAAAAATCATTATTTTGGCCAGAACCCAAAAAATTAACTGGACCAAAAAAAAACAAAAGGTGCCAGCTATAGCCACATCATACCAATGGCAGGAGTATTTTAAGGCGAATGAAGATAAGAGAAGAATTGAAGAGGAGCAGAAATTGAAAAAGAAACAAGCAAAGGAAGAGAAGAAACAAGAAGAAGACAACAAGAAAATTCAAGAAAGGAAAAGGAAACAAATTGAGTTAGAAAATAATAGGAAGAAGAAAACAAAAAGCAACGATACGCATCAAATCTCCGCTACGAGTGAAACCTCCGAGCTAAGCTCAGATCAAATAGTGAGAAATGATGACGACGTTGAAATGATTACGAGTTAAATGATTACGTTCTAGCATCGTATAATAACCAGTATTACCCTGGCAAAATAATTGGTAAAAAAGGTGAAAGCGACAGCGTGGAATACGGAGTAACGTATATGGAGAAGAAGGGAATTAACTGGCTTTGGCCAGAAAGGCCCGACATTCTCATTTATGAGAAGTGTGAAGTTCTAAAAAAAATTTCTGCACCTGCGTCGAAAAATAAAAGAGGACTCTACGTAGTAGAAGAAATGTCGGAATATTTTTAGTTGGCATTTTTTATATAAATACTAAATTCATATATACATAAATATAGGTAAATCTGTTTTATTTAATTAGTATTGAATTATTTCCAACTCAAATAAATACCTATAATAAATAAATACCTATAATATAGATATGCTAAATAATAAAAAAAATGCTCTCGTTGTCTCGTATGCCGGTAATTGGTACTTATATATGCCGATAATAGGTACTTGCTTCATACTTATGTGCCGGCAATAGGTACATCTGGTGTATTTTCTGTATATTATTTTCTACATTTTTTAGAAACTTCTCTTAAAGTGCCGATAATACGTACGTTTACCTCAGACCATTTTAAAGTAGACATATCAGCGGTTAAAAAGAGCCTACAATATAACATAGTAGCAGGGACCTAAGCGAATCCCTCAGAGATTTGTTCAGGATGCTTAGGGAGTGAACATACTAAAAGTCCTGACGTCTAGGAGGTGAGCCGAAGGCGGGGACCATGGAGGTCATGTCAGGACTTTTCAGCCAGATTCCAAAAAAATCATAGTTATTCAATGCAAATAAATGTGTCACAAAATTTCTTGTCGATTGATTGATTAAAAGTCAAATCAAAGTAAAAGATAAATCAATTAAAAAATCGGGTTTCCGCAATTTTCTTGAAAAATTTGGTTATGTTGAAAAATACTATGAAACCGGTAGGTCAAGTTTTGCCGAAAATCTCAAAAAAAACCACTCAGTCCCATTTCACAATATCTCCTGTTTAAATTTTGTTTTTTCTCTCAATAATGTCAATAACCTTAACTATATCTTCCGGCTGGTCCTTGCCTGTTAATAATTTTTATATTTTTAGTCTTCAAAACCCTGTTACCAGTCTACAATAGGAAACAGCAACGTCAATCAACACTATGATACAAGTGACATTCTAAATCTCGAAAAGAAATGGAGAGTACCATTCAAAAAACAATGGCGACTTAATTTCGGAAAACTTGACGTCGAATATTTCTATTATTTCAAACTTTTAAAAATCGATATCTCGGGAACTATGAGTTGAAAGATAATAATTAGTATGAAAAAAATAATTCATTATGCCAAACTTTTGGGGCGCACTGTATAACTGTATATACAATGTTAAGAAACGACGAATCCAGTCTGATTATTATTTACAATGTGCCGATCTTTTTTACGGTCAGCGGCCGCCCCAGGCGGAGAATACGCAAAACGTCCGTTCACGTTTATTTCAATGTAAAACGACTGAATTAATTAGCCGAAAAAAATGTATTTACTCTCGTTACGTTCGCAGACGGGCCAACAACAACAAAGTACTTCAAACAAAACAACCGGCAGCGGCGCCCCTAGCCCGCAGTCGAAAGTCACCACCACCACCCCCACGACGTCACCGGTTAATTCCACCACAGCGAAGCCGGAACCGAAACCGGTCGAATGCAACCTATGCCACAGGAAGTTCAAAAACATCCCGGCTCTCAATGGACATATGCGACTACACGGGGGATACTTCAAGAAGGTAGGTAGTTTATTTGTTTTTCACGTGTAATTAACAACAGTACGACCAACTTCTTCAGTAGAAGCAGAAGAAATAGTCGCAGTTAGTAGATCGCTTGATAGATGGCGACGGTTTAAAAGGTGTCGTATAATTAATAAAAAAAAGAAGCTACTCCTTCTACATTTCTGATACAGAAGTTGTTCAAGTACTTTTTCAAAAATCACTTTATTTATACGCAAAACTTGTGATGTGAGGTTTTTTGGGGAGAGGAACCCCAGATAGCACAAAAATATTCTTGTAATATTCCCTTATTAAACAATTGGAAGATTAAATTATTCCCAGAATAATCTATAAAGGCATTGGTTATTACTAGAATATTCCTAGAATCAGAAAAGTACACTCTTTTGAAAATTCCTTGAATATTCCCGAGGAATATTTTGCAATATTCTAGCATAATGAAAGAATATTCAGAGGATATAAAAAACAATCATATAAACGTTTCTGGAATAATCCCAGATATGCAACAGAATATTCTTGAATAACCAAACAATAATATTAGGTATTTCATAAATATTCTCTATAACAAGATATATATGTTGTTTTGGTGACATGAATAGTTGGTATAATATAATGAGTCTATAATAATTTAATGTGTATAATTTAATAAGTGTAGTGTAATTTATAATTGATTAATAAGAGTATAATTTAATATGCGTCAACTCATTTTGAGTCAACTCGTCAAAGAGTCTAAGAGTGAACTCATTTCATAGAGTCGTTTTGGTTTTGCCCATCTCTACTGCCATGGTGCGGTTCTGTTGGATTATAATTAATTTAATCGCATGCCTTTCGGATTAATGAAACCGCATATACATTTCAAAGAGTCAATTATATTATTATACTAAAATGTATAGAAAAATGTATAGATCTGTGTTACTATGCTTGTACGTATACGCTTGACATGAATATCGAAATCACTGGGGCTACTCATTATACTCGACTAAATTTACAATTTAATAAAATGCGCCCTGTGTTCTGTGTGCATTGCATTTTACATGCAGCATGCAAAAAGGAATATGCCATGATTATTAAATAAATGAATATTATACAACAAATATTACATGAATATTTACAGTATATGATAAGTTTAAATAAACCTAGATTATTCGCAGACATATACATATTACTGGAATATTGCAGGAATATTTTAAAAGGAATATTTCTTTTAGAAGATTGACAAATTATTCCAAGAATGTGATATGTGCTACCTGTGACTTAAATAAATTTTATAATGTTTGCACCTAAATGTTTATCTACAATTTTTGCGTAAGCGGTCACTGGGAAAGACATTTGCAAGAAATATCTTTATGGGAGCTCTGTGTACAATTATGAAACACCCTGTATGTGTGAAACTTTAGAATTTTAGAGTGATGTATGGATAAATATTATTGTAATGTAAAGTTTTGTGAATGTATGTAAATTTGTCTCAGTTACATACAAATGATATATTTCAAATACCGTTTCAGCAACTTAGTAGTTTATTTACTCACCTACTGTATGAATGAAATTGTATTTATAACTTAATTGTTATTTTCATTTTTATTATTGTTCTATAGTCAAATGTTTCTTTTACTGTAATCTTATATTAAAAAGTTGCTATATATAGGAAAATAAATCACATCATGTATCTGGAACAATTTTAAATAATATATTATGCCATCAACATCATTTCTCGCAAAGGCAAAACCACCGCACCGAATTAAAGCATGAAGTTCACAGCTGCATTCGGAATCGACGCTAATTAATTAGGGAAAAGGACGTCAAAGTCATTCCATTTTAATTGGAATTTCCCTGACAAATGTTTTCAACTAGCTGGGCTAAAAATATCTTTGAACATAGTCGAGAGTATGCGGTTGTTGCTATTAGCCGTATGCACCGCCGTGGAGATAAACTCTGCAAATAATAAAGTAATTACCCGGTCACAGAACGAGATGAAATATACTTCGAAGGCGAATTAATTTGTGCCTGAGAGAGATTTGGGGAATCGCGAAGCGAAGAAATGAATGTCGGGCTTTGGGAGGTGCTCGAAGGTAAAATCACATTTAAATGCAATCGTACTTATTGCTAATGAGCCTCCTTTATTGCGCCAAATGAACTTAACGTATTTTGTCGTCGGTCGATAGGATATCTTCCTTTCATGAAAGGAAATACTATCTAGTTTTCGGCAGGATTATAACCTTTTACCAAGTAGATTTATCAGGGCTCGTTTCGTTTAAAAAAATTAGTAAACCATTATAACGACATCTTTCGATACAGTATCCCCAAATATTAAACAGTTAAAATTGTATCTAAAAGTTTTTATTAAAAAATGTCATTTTTATTGAAGATCAATTTGTAATAATTTTATATTTCTGTAGAGATTTGGAAACCAAAGAGCTGCAAATAGATACATATATTTATAATTTCTCACTAAACGATTTAACGTAGAGAATTAAAGAAATGTTAAGTATAAATTTGCTGGAAAAATGAAAATAGATATTGATTCGAAATAAAAAATTAATCAACCTGAAGGTAATATTTTGAAAGTGCGTTTAAAAAATCTTCCTTGAGTTACACCATGGTAAATTGATTATAACATAACTTCAAAATTTAATATTCCCTTGTTCTAGTCCAATTTGGACAGTACCAAGGAGGCTAGATACTTCGGGTAGGAACGCAAATGGCAAAAAGTTATTGATTATCGGTTATTAAATGGACGAACTATAGATGACAAATATCAATAATATCACCGACATAAGTGGCATTTTAGACAAATTAGGCAATCCTCATATTTCACTACTTTGTTGCAAATGGATTCCACCCAATTGAAATGTCCCACAGATGTACAACAGACATAATGTACAGATGACAGATGTACAACAGACAACAAAAATGGACACTATTAATTTAATCGGATGCTTTTCGGATTAATGACCTATATATTTAAAAGAGTGAAGGATAATATACTAAAACGTACAGGAAATAAAACATGTCTTGTTGATTCAGATGATATAGGTAATAACTTTTAGTAGGTACGTCATTACAAGAACACAATATGAGAGACCAATATTATTTTTTTACAGACAAGGTAATTTTAAATTACCCCATCGTAACAAAAAACGTTGTAAAAAACATTTTCAAATTCCTAAAACGCTAAAGGAAATACAGGTCAGATTTAATGAAGTCAGGTCAAGTTGCCACCCCCCCCCCCCCAACTGCAGTAACGAAACAGCCTTATCCCGAATTTTGCACACTTTGCCTAACTGGAAAGGGAAAACGCATGGGGGTAAGGCAAATTTTCGGTGCCCCACCCCTTGCGCGATTGTCAATAATTTTGCAGCTGTTATAAACCTTTCATTTGCACACTCATTTCCAAATTTTGCTTTGCAGCTTTAGTTTAGCCCCACACCCCTTGAAAAAATATCTTCAGTCATTCCCACGCCCTAGGTAAACCCATTTTCTAGCCATTATAATCTTTAAATTTTGCACACCCATTTCCAAATTTTGCAATTTTTTTTCATGTATTTTTCTAGAGGGTATGGGGCTAATATGAGGTTGTGCAAAATTTGGATGGAAATGGGTGTGAAACGGGAAATTTGGATGGAAATGGGAAATGAAACGTTTATTAACAGCTGTAAAATAATTTATATTCCCGCAAGGGGAAGGGTGGTAATTTCCCCCCTCCATACGCTTTCCCTTTCAAGTTCCTGAGGCAAAGTGTGCAAAATTTTGCAAAATATGTGCAAAATTATGAAGTACATTTCGCTTTGGTTACTGCAGTTGGGGCAACCTGCCCGACCCGGTTTAATGGGATATTATAGGAAGTTTATAAAATATTTGACTAAAATTAATAAACCTCTTACACAATTATCGAGGAAAAATTTTGAAATAATTCTTAACCAAAATTAGCTTTCAATGTTTGCAAGAATTTATTAACTAATGATCCATGCAAACTGTCGATTATTATTTAAAATTGTCAATCTGAAATTTCTTGCAGGACTCGGATAACAAAAAATGCGAGAAGAAAGACCCGAGTGGCCCCCCGTTACAGACGGCAAGCGTGAGTGTGCGCGCGCTCATCGAAGAAAAAATTATAAACAAACGAATAACCAACACGCCGCAATCCGCCCCGCTGCAGGAAGATTCAAAATCCAACGCCCCGCCCCTTTTTCCCCTAACCGTGCATTCCTCAGGCAACTCTGACTTGGAATCGAAAATTTCCTCCTTCGTCGTTCCAGCCCCTCCACATCAGACAATGGAGAAAACCCGAAGACATTCCGACGCAGAAGCTTTTAGGAGTTCCTCCACCCAACAGGAAGCCCAAGCACTGGCAGATATCATACTTAAAAGGGAGAAATCATCTGTTAAAAGAACTACCTCTGACCCTGGTCAGTCTCGGTCCTCACCTTTGATCCAGTTCCAATCAGACTCTTTCACTCTTGCGAACGTTACATACCAGTCAGATGAAGCGGAATTTATATCATCCAGTCTACAAGATGAGGTTTTTACCCAAGTCCAAGACACCATGCTGCTCCAAGGCGTAGATCCGCGCCAATTAGCTTCTATACAGTTCCAACCTGATACGTTGCTTCAAGACCAAAATGACCAACAGCTTCAAGAGTTCAAACTGGAAGATATCAACATTCAAGAGTCTGTCGTTCAACAGTCCCCATCCTATCAGTCTAGTCACTCAGTCAACCAAGAACTGCAAGCCGTACTCAACTCCCCACTACCGGAAAGTTTAGCGGAGTTCAGCACTTTCCATTCGACCAGTAGCTTAGACATGCCGTCTCCAGGATATCAGACACATTCGCCTGCGCAGTACGCCAGATCACCCCATACAATTACTGCCCAATCGCCCTTACAAAGTCCGCTGATAAGGCATGATTCCCCAGGTTTTGCGTACCCTACGCCTCCGGCTAGCCATGAAGGGCAGAGTCCAGGTTTTGTGCAGAATACTATCCTACCCATGGTATCACCCACTACCCATGAGTTTGGACAAATTATAGAACGAGGTAAGTCGTGCTAATATTTTGCCATCGGTAGGGAATCCAGTCACCTGGATGTAATACAAAAATACAGTTTTACCGCGGCGCTTTTTAAAAATTATTTTGATCCAACTTGCCGATATTTCAGAAATTGATGCCTTATTATAAAAACAAATTGAATTGCTAGTAATAAATGCGCATGCGTTTTAAATGAAAATGAGTTCCTGTGAATTCCTCTTGATTTCCTCTGAATTCCTCACGAGTTAACCTGATTTCCTCTGAATTCCTCTTGAGTTCATCAAGAGGAGTTCCTCTGAGATCCTTTGAACTTCCATTGAATTCCTGCTAAGTTCCTGAGGGTGTACAAAAGATTTCCAAGGTGGTTAAGCCTGGGGGGTTAACCGCGACCAGAAAAGGCGTACAAAGGATTTCTCCCAACGGATGAATTCTCCTGATGAATTCCCCTGACTTGGATTTAAAATGAGTCAAAAGGCAAATAAATAATAAATGCGCATGTCCTTTAAATAAAAATGTGCTGTGTTCCTGTGAATTCCTCTTCCTGTTGCTCGTTTACTTAAATTCATCTTGCAAAATATCGAAAAATCAGCAAACAGCTGTGTTTGGGTTGAGTCACGCTAAATAATGCTGACATCCGCACTGCGCTCCGTTGCAATGTTGCAAAGCAATTCAAAAAATAATGATCAATCTATCTTAAACTCTAACTGTGTTGTTTTCCTTTTTTTAAGCAAGTGTGTCCTGTTATATATTTTGTATATTAGGCTTGCCTATTCCTAAATAAACTGTTACTATTTAAATAAGAAAATACCCTTCAACGTCTTTGTAGGCATGTATGAACCACCACAAGCGTCATCTCCACTATCTGCAGCGTTCTTCACCTCAACAATGTCAAGCTCGGCAGCCGTGGAAGAAGCACTTGAAGAGGTCTTACCGGGAGAACCCATCTACCCCTTGACTAACTCCCCGACACCCCAGTCACCGCTTGGTTTGACACCAGTCCCGTCCCCAATTCCCAGCATCTCTACCTCAGTACCATCGCCTCATACCTCGACGACCTTTTCCGCCTCACCAAACACCTCTACCTTTTCCATGGGCAGTAACTGGTGCAACGGAGTGATGCTGCCCAATTCCGACGATCCCTTACTGTCAAGTAGTCCAAAGGACTTTGTGGCGAGGAAAAAATTCGAATTCAACGGAGTACCATTAAGACTTATAAGTAATAACGGCCTAATCGAATTGAACAGCTCGAATTTTGCCGGTATCTTGGTAGATGCCAATGGGGAGATTAAGCTTATACAAACTGGAGGGAATTCCTTTCAGGCAAAGAATTTTGTGCTGGCGAATACTCAGGTAGTTAAGCAGGAGAACTGCGATGATAAGAGCAAAATTCAGAAGGTCATCAAAACAGTACAATGCGCAATACCAACGAAACAAATTATCACTAGGCCTAAGCAAGTCGTAGAAATTAAGAAAGAAGACAGCAATGATGTCTTCCTCAGTCCCACAACGTAAGTACATTTCTCTTGAAAATCGTTTGCAAAGGTGTGTTATGTGCTCGGCCAAATTGGTTACTACTACTTTTCATTGCACTAGATGCCTAGTTACTTATTTACTTGGGGTTTTCCTAGGATTCCAGCCAGTCCGGTGAGGATGTCAAGAAAAAGGCCTCGAACAGAACCTTTGCAATTACCGGTTCTTCACCAATCAAAATTAAGAGCCACAAGAAGTAAACCGCAAGGCGCTGCTCCCTATACTCCGCAACCAATACTCAATCCTCAAAGACCGGGCACAGGGCTGTATACAAATTTGAAAAATAATCTGAGTAAGTATCGATTCAGATACTTCAATTTAAATCAAAGATTATACCAATTCCTTTGTTTAGATGATGACGGAGTGAGTTGGAATAGCGAGCCTATTCCAGAGAGTGATTCCACTCCGCATATAAACCTAGGAGCTCAGTTTCAATGTAACGTACCCCCTTTTACGTCTGCTCCAAATAGAACAAACAAAGAACCCACCTATGAGGATCTACTTTGGGATCCGGGCATAAACAATTGCTTAGATTCAGAAGGTAATTTACTCATATTATCCGTAATCATCAACGGAATCTTTAAGTTTTAAGGTACTGTAAAGAGAAATATTGTTGTTCGTTGATGATTGCTTTCGCGGTAAGTGGAACAAGATACTTGCACTCGGTCCCACTGAGCGCCCAGTGAGAAGCTTCTTTTGCTATCACTTCTTTTTACGTTTAGCAAGAAATTTATCGTAAATGCCCCCTCAATTCGGTCCGGAACATATTGTTTAAACAATTGAAAGGGGAAATTTTATCGTTTTTTAAAATATCTCCGATATATTAATAATAGGACATAAAATCAAGAACATAATTTTATTCTCCACTAAATTATAGTACTACGTAAAAATGGCTCTATATTTTTTTCAAATCAAATTATTGATTTAATATTTACCTAAATTAATATTGTTACAGTTCGTCATATTGACCAGTCTTTCCTGAGTGAATGCAGCAGATCCTTGACCTACTTCGGCTGCCCTTTTATCAATATCAGATACAAATTTCTTCTCTCATAATCGAAGTCATGACACTAGCAGTGACAATGACTTCGAATTAATCTTGTCACAATGCAACCTTACTATGGTTACGAAATTGTCTCTGACTGACCGAAATCTGACTGACGAAATCACTGACTCCCATTATTTGCCTCGTTTAATGCTTAATGATTATCTGTGTTTCTATAAAGGTATATATGTGCTTTTTTATATTATGTAGGTAGCTATACGCTTCAATTTCGGAAGTAGGATAAATATCGTATATGCCTTGCGACAGAAATCTTTTAATCTCTCAGGTAAATTATTGCCCTCTACGATCGAGTCCTAAACTTTACCTTTGGGATTAAAAGTGCTACTTCAGTCCCGCGGTATATAAAATACTATTAAGTCACGAATTCTGATGACATAATTAAAATAATTGTTTATTCAGGATTATGCTACATATTAGATGTATTGTTATTCATACAACCATTCTCCTCCTTTTGCATCTAGGTTGGTGCCTAAGATCGAGTTGCACAGCTACTTCTGGTTTCTTGATGTTCCTTAGTTCCTTCAATCTCTCCAATCTCTTCAGGTTCTGAGACTCTTCAACTTCTCATGTCCCATCATCATCTTCATTTGCATCTTAAGGTTAATAAATTGATCGTAATCGAAATCGATATCAACCACCATGTATGTTCACCAACGTCTTCTTCAATGTCAATAAAATTCTGAGTGTTTCGACATTGGAGCAAGTTTGACCTTCGCAATGGGAACCTATAATGGAACATCTCAGTCCAGTGCTGGTGGTGCATATATTTTTTCAGTATTTACTGGGAGTAAACCTTTCAAAGTCTGCTTCCACCTCCATTCAGTTAGTCCAAATCACTGTCTCCCCATCTTTGTATTTGATGGTACACTCTGTATGCAAGCTGTCGTGCTGCTGCACAAGTAGGTTGGTAAAGGACGAAGGTTGAATGAATTTTTAGCCACTGATTTTTGGAAGCATAGAAATGTCCATTCTTCCAAGGAATACTTCTTTCTTTTGAGCTCCATACAGAGCAATAACAATTGTTTCTGCAGCGGTTTCCAGGAAGTCGGGGCGAGAATCTTTGGAGATACTTTGCAGAAAATCTTTGTCATTCTTACTAAAATGTTTATATTTCTCCCACAATTATTATAACTTTATCATAATCTGAAACAAGAAGTGTCGATAGCAGCGTGGTACGAGAGGGGAGTCGGTCGCGTTCTTCGCACGGTTCTATCTTCAAAACTTGTGCGGTAATTATAGGATTATAGGCAGATAAAGGATTACAGGATTAGGGTGAAGGACCAGTCAGTATATCGACTGCCAAAGCGGTAAAATATGATGGATAAGCTTATTTCGTAGATATGCT
Source organism: Tetropium fuscum (assembly GCA_964058915.1). Taxonomy (NCBI): domain Eukaryota; kingdom Metazoa; phylum Arthropoda; class Insecta; order Coleoptera; family Cerambycidae; genus Tetropium; species Tetropium fuscum. The sequence goes on from CAXKVY010000898.1 coordinate 66,862, forward strand.
GAAATTAGCTGGGTCCAGTTTCTTCTTAATTCTCAGCGGCAGTGAGAAACACTGGTAAAAAGAGGAACCAACGACGAGAAACACAGGTAGAATGAGGAACAGCGACGAATTGTAAGATAATGGAAAGTATATATCGACAGCGGTGTACGAATTTAGGTTGATGCATGCGTACCGTACTACTGCCGCCGATTCAGTGATAAAAATTAAAAATGCGTGCGCTAGACGCATAGGCGTGCATACGGGATATCCTGAACAAAACTATTACACAAATTGAAAAAATGTAAACCTTTTTTATTTAGAAGCTAGTGGGGAATACATTTCTATTCTTGATTTTTTGTCCTATTATTGATATTTTCGGAGATATTTAAAAAACGCTAAAATTTTCCCTTTCAATTGTTTACACAATATCCTTATACCGGACCGAATTAGAAGGGACATTTTCAATAAATCTATATCTAAACATAAAAGAGAAATAAAAAAAAGCTTCCATAGGAATTATTCGAGCAATCCGGTGATATTCAACCTCTGACATCTGTATATATTTCTCCATACAGTATCAGTCCTTACCTCATTGTTCAAGTTATTTGAATTTATCAGAAACCAACTTGTATTTATTGACTCCCTCATTTAAAAATAAAAAGTGGCTTGTTGTTTAAGCCACAATGTGGCTTATCAACAGGCATGTTAGCGTTGAATATGTGCAGTTGACATGTATCTGGATTTCGCGTGCTGCGCTGCAGTCCCAGGGGGAGGGAGGAACAAGGAGTACGCCATGCATCTTCTGCACATGTGTGGGGGAAACATTCATGTAAGTCAACCATCCAGTCATTTAAAATAATATTGTTATACATTTTTCACAATTACTCAAACCGAATGGAAACTGTTAAGTTTAATGAATTGTAGTCCAATATTTTTCCATGTGGTTTCATTTGCTATTGTTGCAACAGGATGCCATGTTGAGACTGATGCAGCCGTCACCCAACCTGCCGACAGACCATCCGCTTCTGGCTTACCAGTACAGTGAAAGTGACAAATGGACGTCGATGGAAACCGAAATTTTCCACAAGGCGCTGCTCAAATATGATAAAGACTTCCGCGGCATTGCTCAAGAGGTAAGGCCTCTATTTTAGATACAATTTTTCTTGCAGTTCTTGGTATAACCATTCTCTATTATTGATATTTCACACCTGATGTAGCATGGTCTTCATTAATGGTTATGTCACAAGAATGAATATACAACTATGTATTCTGGTGGTTATGTTATGTGTAGGCGAGGGATACCAGATTAACCAGATCCCTCTAGCGGCCAGTTGCTACTACCCATCAGACATTATATGTCTTGTGATAAACAGCCCCCTGCAATGCAGGCAGCTTGAGCAGCGCCCCTAGCCTTATTAGAACCTTATTAGAGATAGCAACTGGCCGCCAGAGGGATCTGGTTAATCTTGTATCCCTCGCCTACACTCAACTGAGTTGGCTGTTTGGATAGTTTTGGTCACTCATTAATTTCTCTACATACGGTGTACTGATGAGAGCCAATAGCTTGGAACTAGTCTGCACCTGGTGGATGTATTGGTGAAAGACCATAGCTGTCATATCGGATTTGCAGGTGTAATTCAATGCAAGAAGGAGTATTAGCTCTCTGAGTAGTTGTTACTTGTAAATCCATGCAGACTGGTTATGTTATGATTTACCTCGTCTTTGTTTTAGTTTCTGATATTTGGTTTGTAAAGTCTATAAGATAGAAACTTTTATTTACTACAGATTCGAACCAAGACCACAAAGCAATGTGTGCAGTTCTACTATGTGTGGAAGAAGGTATGTTCTGACGAGTACCGTAGACTGAAGCAAGTACGAGAAAGAAGGCACAGCCACCTGAAAGGTTCCGAATCTGATATGGATGAGAAGCTTTATCCAGATGCCAAATTGTTAGGGGTAAGTTTCTGTATATAATTTCAATATTAGATCGTCATTTTTTTTATTGTAGATTGCAGATAGTGGGTCTCCAATGCCTATTCCAGAGACAAGAGGGTTCGTTTGCGAATTCCCTGAGTGCTCAGCTGTAAGTAAATTTTATATTTAAAAAGTTTTATTTAATTATTTTTATTGTTAGCCTGTTGGCCTTTAATGTATTTTTAAATAGGTGTACCCTTTTTCACTTGTTGCCCCATGTTTGAATTTTTAATTGCCTTTATTGCACTTTTTACAATTGCAATACTTCTGACATCTGTCAAAGGTTTGATACGATTTCAATGAAAACAATTTTGTCATGGCCAACATTGTACTTAATTAAATAATCTGAATATCTATCTTTGACAGCTTTTGAGAAAATGACTATTAAAGTGTTAGATCGGTAAACAAATGAGTGTAGGAGTGTAAAATATTTAGAAAAGACTTCCGTACATGGACATATATATACATATATTTCCTAATGTAACATCGTCAGGGCTGGAGTATAACTGGTGCGCCCGTCGGTGATATGTCAGGGGACCCAAACAATATAATTTGTAACATTTCCGAGATATTGTTACATGTACATGTTTTTTTCAGAGCTTTAATTCCCGAGCAGCCCTAAACGGGCACATACGAATCCACGGCGGAACCGCCCGAAACTCCCCCACCCCTTCATCAACCACCAGTGCGCCGGAGAAGAGGACGGCGCCCGTCAGCTCCACTGTCTGTCATCCTGACTCGACAGATGAGTACCCCTGTAAGATATGCGGGAAGTAAGTGTACACGATTCATCATAACATACTTAAAGGTAAATGATCGGTGTGTTGCGTCCTCTGCTTACGTGCTAATACTATCCGTTACTTTTTGAATACAACATCCAGTGTGCGGAGAAAGGTATTTTTAGTTCAGTTGAACGTATAGTGAGTAAACAAGCTTGACAGTGCTGTAATTCAGTTTTTGTTTGTTCAAAATAGTTCTTTCGACATAATAACTGCGTTCTGAAATTAGCGAAACTATCGTCTTAAGCAATTCACCTAACGCGCCTTACCCATTTAATCTACAAGGGTAAGTTTGTCTAGTTATTTATTAAATTTATTTAAAATTATTAAATTTAAAAAAATTAGACTAAATCAGGGAAAATACTCTTTGGTAGACAAAAATACGAGGGCCATTTAAAATCTAAGTTTAACGATCCTAGCGCTCCGCTCAGTGAAACAGTAGAGAAACGAAATTTTTATAAGTTAGTCTCCATCGATTGTGTACACGTGTGTTTGTGCAAAAATCACAAATCGATTGAAGTCGCTGTTTTACAATGTAAATACCATTGAAAGTTGCATCCAAATGTGAGCTTCGTTGTGTGATTAGTTTTTTGACTGGAAAAAATCAAACGGCGACGGAAATTCATCAAGAACTGTGTAGTGTATACGGTCAACAATAATTCGTAAACCGTCGAGATCAGTTGCACCATGAAGAGTGTCGTGAAGTGAAGGCGACCTGCGCATGTAACCACCGGCGAAAACGTTCACGACAACCAAACACCTCGTTCAGCTCGCATCACGCGGGAAAAGTGACAGATTTTTGAACATCCGCACCTGATCTCGCTCCAAGAGACTACCACTTTTCTCCAAGTTAAAGAACCTTTTGGAGGCGATTCCATTCAACAGAAGAAATCGAAGACGCCGTGCATTTTTTGAAGTAATTAGTTACTTCAAAAAATTTGAGGCATCGCACTACCGACTCGGCATTGTTAAGTTGATTGTTCGCTACGAAAAACGTGTCCAAAGATTTGGGGATTATGTGGAAAAGTAACAAAATTGTCCGTAGATTTCAAAAATAGCATTGTTTCTGCGTTTTGGCCCCTTTTTGTAGTGTAATACAAACGTTAAACTTAGTTTTTAAACGACCCTAGGATATCAAATTATATATCAACAGTTTTATATGACTTAATATCAACAGGCGGCAAACACGAGCTTGGTTACATACTATATTTTCAAACATTATTATCTCTCAAGCAACTTGCAGAGGGATATCTGTTTTTATTTTCAATATTTCAGTAAATGTACATTTTCGTTCCATTATTATTTCGTTTCAGCATGCTCTTATATACCTAGTTAATATTTTTATGCAAAACTTCCTTATATGGGTTGGAATCTGCCTTTTTCTATAGCATGTCAAACGACAGTACAAGTTCAGAACAAAAGATGTGTTGTTTGTAAGTATCAAATAAAATGACAGTTAAAATTGTTAAGCATATTTAGCTAATAATTATTGTAACTTCTTGTTGTTAGATGTAGTAGGGATGTAATGTTTCCGGAAAAATTAAAAATAGTAAGTAAAATCATAATTTTACTGGTAAAATACTGGTAAATTAAAGTGAGTTTATTGGGGATTATTGCGGGTTTCACTAATATTCTCATAAACCACATTTCATAAAAACACACCTAACTTTTTCCACGTATTTTCCACGTAATAGATGTGAAAACCCAGAAAATCTGCCTCGGCAATGAAAATTAATGTTACACTATAAAAAACAAAAGGAATATGATATATTAATTAAACTCAAAAAAGTTGCTTCTGATTCTGACAAAATAAATACAAAATAAAATAAAAACCTCAGTATCATTAACGACATATTAGGATTTAGATTTATCATCATCATTAATGATAATAATTTGTCTAATTGTAACTCAATGCAGTCGTTGAAGTTAATCCTGCTATACAGTTGACATCGTCAGCATACAAGAGACAGCTTACATCTAATTTACTCACGATCATTTATAAATATATTAAAAATAAAGGGCCAAGTACAGAGCCCTGGGGTACAGCAGATGTAAATACAAAGTTTTGATTATTGCCCGCAGTATTCAACATGTCCACTCCCATTATTAAGTAGGACATGCAAAAATTGCAATAAACATTTGGAAAATCTTAAATTATTTCATTTTGAAAGGAGAATGCCATGATCCATCCTAGCAAAAGCCTTTGTGAAATCCGTGTAAATCAAGTTAATTTGGGAATTTGCATCAATTGTGTCAGAAATAAATTGAGTTATACAGGTTCGTTGAAGAACATCTGCCTTTAAAGAATCCATGCTGATGTTCACCAATACGATATACGATGTAACAGAATTTCATAAGCTTTCGAAAAATTATTTATAAGCATTTTTGGTTTGAAGTTTTCAGTATCGTCTTTATCTCCTCTCTTATATACCTATGGGAATGACCTTGGAATTCTGGAATTAAAAATGCAGGAATGTTCATCAGGTCCCATGGTATTTTTCGGTTTGATTTTTTTAACGCAATTATTACATTGATCTTGTTCAGTGAATCGATTGAGACAAAAATCTATGTGTTAAGATCTGAGATGGGAGGGTTAATCAATGGAAGACTGGATTTTATAAACGAACTGCTAAAAAAAATAGATATAGAAAAGATATTTCTGCAATGTTTTTATTATCCTCATAAGTGATCATGAGAATGCATGACTAATGGTATATTATTATTTTTCTTTTTGTGATTGATAAAGTGCTAAAATTTATTGGGATTTGATTTTATATTCATTTCAATATCATGACAATATCTTTTATATTCAGAATCAATACTATTTTTTATATACGATCTTAGTAATTTGAATTCTTGACCAGCTAAAAAAAACTTCTCTAGCATAATGCACTTTTATTGTTTATATCTGAGCAAATATATTTCCGATATACCTACCGAAAAAACAGTTTTTTTTAATATCGGAGTCTGAGATACTCAATGTCAAGGAGTGTCAGCAGTTAAGGGTTAAATGAGATTTTGGGATTATGTTCATTATATGCCAAAGTCAATTAAAAATTATAAACGGTCAATGCGCAGGATTTTTAGACGGCTAACGAATGACTACTATTTTACCGGTAATATGTGATTTTACCTTACCGGTAAAATACCATTTTACCATTTTACTGACTGGAAAAATACCGCCACTCACATCAATGCAAGACTTTGGTACGCAGTATATAATTTCAATTTAGTTCACATAACACATATTAGAAATGATTTAATGATAGCATGACTACGTGTATCTTATAAATAACCCTTTAAGCCGGGTCTAGATTATCGTACCGAACCTCGAGACGAACCTCGAACTGATCCCTGAGCTGAGCGTTGTCTCTACGTGCGGACAATTTTCCAGCGAGCCGAACCTCATGCATTCGCGAACATCCGTGTGATCTATATTGTGCTTTAGTTAAAGTTGTGTAGTACTATACCGTGGATGAATACACACGCAATGGACAGTAATAAATTAAAATTAGCTGCCGCGGCATATATTTATTTACACTGTGCAACAAAGAAAAAAAGACAGGACAGACGATGGTGGCAAACTCAATTCTATATCACTTCTATATCTACATCCACAGCAATTTCTTCCCAGGCATCCTGTCTTTTTAATTTATTAAAATGCTCTGGATGTTTAGTATTCCAAACAATCTCCTTATTTTCGTATGCCCCAATTAATTGCAGACACTTTTCTTGCGTCCACTCCATACTGAGGCACTACAACTAATGCACAAACGTTGAAACTTGTACGTTCTTGCCACGGTTCGCGGCGAGGTTCACAGCATCGTCCAATGAGCTTCGAGCCGAACATTGTAACATATTTTGATGTTTCGTCAAAATACCGACATAGGATGGATCGCTGCGAACCTTTACGCGAACATGCGACGTAGTTCGGCTCGACAGTTTAGACGTGGCTCGGGCTATGTTCACGCTCGCGACGAGGTTCGGCTTGAAGTTCGGTTCGATAATCTAGACCCGGCTTAAGACTTCTCACGAATCCTGGACGATTTTTACCAATCCTGGATTAATTTTTGTTATCAAAATACGACCCGATTCTTCAAAATCACGTTGTCGTATGTTAAAATTGTCCAGAAATAAAATTAAAAACAATTATGTTACATATGATTAAGTCAAATTAACTCACTCTCTGTCAAATTACTGTGCCAATGATATGTTTTAGTTAAAAGGTATTATACGGTAGTTTTGTTGTCTCTATGTTCACTAATATATACCGAAATTACAACAAAATTTCTTTCAATTCGTACAAACGCTGTTTGAAAACTTTAGAACTCCAGTGAATATAGCTGTGAAAATTCCACTACAATTAGGAAAGATGCACGTGAGCATGTCACAACAGACAAAAATGCCGATCATAATGCCGAAATCACTACAAATAGGCATACATTTTGGTATTAACTGGCCTTGCGCAATTCAGACTCCATTTTCCCCAACTGCTTCTTATTTTACGTTTCCGTTCTATCAGAAAAATATACTTAAATCTTTTCCAGCCTCTATAAAAATATTTAATTCCATTAATTGTTAATGAGAGAGGTCCAAACACAAAACGGGTAATAATCTCCATATTTTAGGCTATAATTATTTTAAATTTTAAAGAGCAAAAATATAAGGGAAAGAAAACAACAAATTGGAATTTTGTATTAACTATAATGATCAGTCCGGTCATAATTTTATTTGGAAATAAATACAAGCCTGTATGCACAAAAAATCACAATGGCAATTTAAAAAGATAAGGGAAATTAGGGACAAAAAAAGCAGGCCCAGAAGGTTAAACCTGCAATATAATATTAGCACTACATTGTGCTGTGCATGCGAGGCTAATGCAGTAGAAATACTAGCAGACTTCGATCATATTGGTTCCCTTGTCAGTTTGACATCAGCTGTCATTAATGTCAATTCATTAACAAAAGCAAGTGCTAATTGTACCTATTTTAATATTAGGCGTCAAATCATGTCTTCGTCTAACGCCTACTAAAGACAGCTATTTAAATATAATTTGTCTGCGACTGTAAAGAAATGTGACCATAATATTACGAAATTCCAATGTAAACCCGCACCCTCCTCATATTATGAGCTTGTTACTAACGGTTTGGACCTCTCTGGTGATCGTGCATACTAAATAGATGTTTTTATTGACAGAGTGTTCACAAAGATCAAAAGTCGTAGTGCCCATATGAAATCACACCGCCCCCCTGACGCAGAGCCTGCAAAACGAAAAGAAAAAGACCCGCCTCCATGTAGCAACTATGAACTTTCCGTGCCAAGCCCATTTAGTACTTAGTCCTAGCTCCAAATAAATAAATTTTACCATTTAAACGAATCAAAAACAGGTAAAGGGCAATCAAAAGTAATAATAAATAATAATAAAAGAGTCAGATCAAAAAAAACATCAAATAAATTTTTGAAAAAAGACATGTTTGTTAAGCAAAAAGTTAGAGAGTGTAGGTAAAAAAAATTATAGGTAGAGTAATAGTGTACAAATTACAAACCACATATTACAGAGATTTATATTTAATATTAAATAGGGGTTGTGTTACGTTACGCATCCGTAACGTTAGTGCCTTTTCGAATGTCGAGTGAGACACTATTTAAACGGGCCGCGTTTCTATCAGCAACGCGCGCCTTTTATTACCATTAGCGATCTGGTATTAAAACATTAGTGCTCAGAAATCACGCCTAGTACACCAGAACCATGCGCACCATCGCTACCTTCACCGACCATGTCAAACTCTGGTAAATAATTAAAATTTTATTCCGATTGTAGCAAGACCGCGATAAAACTATCATGGCATTTGAACTACTCTGTATAAAGTACACTTACTTAGAGGAAGATTATAAACAGTACAATAGGGAACATTCCCATTTTTTTTCTTGCATAAAAATGTTCTACCATACTGGAAAATAAGATATGCAAAATATGACGCCTTAATTCCCAGTAATAAATTTGTTATAAATTATTAAAGTCTCGCGCGCGAGCGAACCGTTTCAAACAGGTTCAAAGTCGTGACGCCACATACTACAATTTACAAACGACGAGAAGACCGATTCGGTCGGCTACGAGAGATCCCAGCACTCGACCGCCATCTTGGATGTAAGGTACAAAAAATTACTTTTTTGAAAATAACTGCAGCGATTGATTTACCGAGGAAAATGTAAGAGTACAAAATTAAAGAACACAAAATTCCCCACAATTTTTTTGTAAGTCTAATAAGTAACGAGTTACAGCGGCGGAAAGGTGTCTACAAAAATTAGTAAAACACCAACGCATGACTAGCCACTACAGAAGCCACACACAACACAGCACTTCAACCCAGCTTTCCTGCAACCACATGCTCCGCGGCATCCTTTTCGACAGGTGCACGAAATGAATATCAATAAGCGCTCATATGCAGGTTGCTCTGTCATTATGAGTGGAGCGAGCCTATTGCTGCCAGTCTTCTGGGTCTTTTTGAGTCCCCTGCCATTTTTGGACTTAATGGTACGTCCTAAACGCATGATGCCGGGCAGCGTCCTTCGTTGGTGGTACAGAACCAAGATTTCATATGTTTTTTAAAGTATATTTAGCGAAACGTTGGTAGCGGAATTCTTCCAGGGTTTCCTCTTCCATGTTGCCACCATATAAAGCAACGAGAAACCGTGCCCAGGATCTGCGATGTGCTCTGGTGTTGCATCCGGATATTTGAAGATGCTAATGGTGGCACTAAGCCTTGCGGTTTTCTGGACAAGCGAACAAAACATTTATTATAAGATAGCCGATGTCGTGTCAGCCACCAAAGGCTTGAGTTCATCATTGCCAGGACACATTCATTGGTGTACTCCTTTAGATGGGTCTTGTTCAATATCCAAGTATTGAATCGTATTGGTCGGAAATGTCATTAAATATGTTATTTCCCGAAATCGCTTTCAATTGCGGCTGAAAATGTGGCATTTCAGCAATAATAAAAATGTGTCTACAGCCAGACTGCAGAAAATATCTCTCCTCTCACAAATATTCTTATCGAGAATTTTCAACGTTATATTACGCCAAAGGAAGCCGTGTGCATTGATGAGACACTCGTGCCATTTAGAGGGCCTCTCTTTTCGGCGATTTATAAAAAATCAAAGGCACAAATTTGGCATCAAATTATATAAACTGTGTGTCGAGAAGGAATACACTTACAACCTAATGGTTTATTGTGGACAAGATAAGGCGAATCTTCATACCAAAAGGTAGTACCATGGTAAACGCTGAAGAGACAGAATGTTCTCAGCTATTTCTCTATGTTTTAAACTATTCGCTGAATATAGTCTGTCAGGAATTCTGCGTCTTCCTGGTTTGCGAAGATATATGTTACTTTCAGATGGTGCTAGTGCTGCCAGCAAAACAAGAAGATCGACGTCTTCGCTAACCACGGAAACATCATCAAATGTTGAGCACATGGAAATCGCGATCCTGACATCAGCGATGAACACATCAGCATCTTCTGGCGACAGAAGGCCCCCCACTTTTACGTCCAAATATGTAAACCCATTATCAATAAACTATCAAACCTAACTACCAAACAAGAAGGGAAAATTTCATTATAATGCCCCCTACTTTTCTGACCCACACGCTGCCCCTGAACACTGTAATTTGAAATAAATATCGCTATATAACCTTATTGCGGTTGGAAAAGACATTATAAATAAGTGTACTTAATTTGTTCTTACTAAATTTACCGTCCAAAATGGGGTTTTACTATTTTTTCGGGAAAAATGTTCACATCTCCGCCGCTGTAACTCGTTACATATTACACTTAAAAAAATTACAAAAAAGGTGGGGAATTTTGTGTTTTGTGTAACATTGTATTCTTACATTTTTGTCGTTAGATCACCCGTTGCAGAATGATTGTCAAAAAACTAATCTGATGTACCTCTGATTCAAGATGGCGGCTCGAGCGGTCCTCTCCGCAAGGTCGAAAACTTGTATTTTTTGTCAAGGCCTAGACCTTAACAACACACTAAAAAATTATTACTACTCCACCTTTTGCAAGGTAAAGGTCATTTTTGTCCTATACTGATTGGATTATACCGAATATTGTAGGCTGTAACGTCACAGCTAGTTTCGGGCCGCGTCAATATTATCGCTGTTTAGATCCTTAATGCTGATCGCGCGGAATTAGAAAATATGTTTTTTTGCGCAGTACACGTTTTATTACAACGTTACGCTATGTTTTTTAGTATTACTTTTGTGTTTAAATTTTTTGTCATGTTCTCTATTATCTTTTATCTGACCTTTGATATGACGGAAAGATTTAAGTGTATTTAAGTACATGGATTTTGTATGACAACGTACTTAGGTGAAGGTAAGTTTGGTGAAATAATGTTTCTGGTATACTGAAAAGTATCATTTGTGTTAAGTAAACTAAATGAGCAATAGATCTGAACTCAAAAGTGTTAATCAAATATCAAACGGCCATAAATAATAATTATTGTAATGAACTATACGTATTATAATAACTGTGACGAAACCCTTGGCCTGTGCGCTGACGCTTAAAAAGTATATAGTGGATTTGCTCAAAAAGTGAGTGTTTTTAACTCTTCCTTTTTATATTATATTATTAACAATTATGATAGGTTAGGAATTAGAGAAATTTATAAATAAGAATTATTTTAATAACGAGATGCTACTAATACGAAAATATATACTACAAATATCCCGTATTCATCGTATGTGGGTACATTTGGCTCTTAGAGGATTACCGTGGGAAAACCTAGTTGAATTTATATGATATGGATGTACGTACATACAAAAAATGTGCCATAAAGTGGACCAGAGACAGGCCAGTGGTTTCGTTGATTTTTTTAACTCAAAAGTACCAAAAGTGCTGCGAGCACGGGTACTATTAACTCTGTGTTGTGATCTTTTTAAAAGTCTATTACTATGAATCTATCTATATTAATACTTAATATAATAAATTAAATATTTGTACATGTTATTGTATGTATGATATTAGAGTTAAATTTTAGACGTCTGCGCAATGCAGAGGTGTGCCCCAGTTTTTCCATTAAAAGAATGACAATCCACTTTATGTTATTTATGTATTGGTGTTTTTATTATAATATGTCTAAGAGACATTAAACTTAGGTTAAGCGCTTATTCACTGTTAAATGTTTTTAAAACGCTGTATGTTTTCTCAAGCTCTTGAAGATGTTAGAAGTAGGTTAAGTGTACTAGGGCCACCTCGGCACGCGAAAGACCACCAGACTGGGCCAGAATTTTGCTAGTCTAGGTATCAGGTGCTCAGATCTATCAATTAATTGTTGTTATATTCAATGTACCTCTTAAGAACTGACCGGTCATTTTAAAATTATATCATTCGCCCCGCCTGGGATTTAAAACGTTTTTTAAACTATTAAACTAAGACTTGTTAATCTACCTAGGCGCTTTTTTAATTTTAATGTTTTTTGTTGTTGAGAATAAAGTTATTTTTGTCCACACACTCTTATTTTTCAAACTCACTTTAAAGGAAAGCTAGGTAAGTAAATTGCTTCATTCGTTTTGTAGAAAATCATAGGTTATCACAATTTTTAGACGTCTCATTGTGCCTAGATTGATTGACGCAGCAAATTAATGGTTGTCATCGACCTACGTCCTTAACTATGGCCGTTGAATATTCGATATTGCGTCATCATTGAGTAAAGGAAGTACAGAAGCGCAAGACATTGTTAAATACCGTATGCTGTGAAAGCAGTACAAGACCAAGTGTTGCGATATATATATATATATATATATATATATATATATATATATATATATATATATATATATATATATATATATATATATATATATATATATATATATATATATATATATATATATATATATATATATATATCACAATATATATATATCACAAATTACCAGGGAAACTGATAATGTGATAATGAGCAGACTTGACTTTACTAACTTCAACAGCCAGATAGTTTATTAGACTCAGAAAGAAATTGTATAGACATATCACTTGAATATTAATAATCAATTATGTATTTAAAGAGTAATCACTATATTGATAAGAAGATTTGAAACACCGTTTGTTGGCTACTTTTATTTATTGCAAAGGACATACAATCAATTTTATTTTTATTTAAAAATTGTTGGTAAACCATTTTTAATTACTGGTATTTTCCATTTCTAATTTTTTTCTGTCCTCTACCCTCTAATGCATAATATATTACTGTCTTTACATCGATGTTATTAAGATTCATATTACTTGTGATGTAATTGGCATAGATAATAAACAAGAGGGGCCCAGGATGGAGCCCTGAGGAACTCAAGTTCCCAAATATGTGTCTTTTGCATTATTCAGCCAAACGGTAAGTTTTATCATAAAAACAGGTGAGACAAAAATTATATATCATGCAATTATTATATGTAAAAATTGTTCCACAACACAAGTGTAAATATTGGTCTGTGTAACTTATACGTACAAATTGTACGATTCTGAGAATATAAACACAAAAGAAACCAATAAAGATGAAGATGTTAATTTATTGATATTACCATAGATTAAGTGAATATATGGTATTACTTACTCCAGCTCGTACTCCAACCGCAAAAATTACACACCCCACAAAAATTATCGCATCAACGAAAATGTTGCATAAGTTTGACGGTGTTTATCTTTAGAGTCGTTTATCAGATATGGATGATTTCTTTTATGATAGGTTGACTCTTCCATAATAATTTTTTACTGATTTCTTAATAAAAAAAGGTTTTTTTATCAAATACCGGGTGTTACAATGATCTTGCGTTTTCTTCCGACAAATTGTAACGCCCTGTGGAGTTCATCTGCAACAACTGCAAATTACAATTCATAGCTGACTAAAGCCTCATCTTTCAGTAACATTCTCTTTTTTGGTTCACTTTATTATCTCTGTTATTAAAGGAGAGACGTAGTTTTTTAGCACAGCATGTTATTATTGATTAAGTTTATATTGCGAAACAGACTATCGGGTAATTGAACACAATTTTAATGAATTTGCTTACAGGAAAAAACAATCAATTTTACTAGCGTGTATTTCCGCCTCTCGCTCTTATTACTGTTTGCCTTTGGAGCCCTTCAAACAGTTTCTGTATATATTCCTGGCCCATATTGTTCCAAATCAACATTAGTCTATTTTGAAGCTTGCCAATGTCCTACATGGAACTTGATCGTGCTTAATTGCCCATCCTAAATGGTCCCATACATGCTCGATAGGATTAAGATCAGGGCTCCAGGGCTCCGAGCTGGCCAATTCAGTGCAGTAACATTAACCTTTTCGAAATACTCGGTCACTATCCTCGCGACGTGCATTATTTTAAAATTATCACCTATGAAAGGACCATATGGGATCACATGGGGTTCCAGAATGTCCCTTATATATCAATTGGCCGTCATTCTTCCGTCATTGACTGCCATCAACTCCGTGCGCCCATGAAAAGAAATCCCTCCCCATATCATGATTGACCCACCACCAAAACTTTCCGTTTCACGAAAGTTACATTGAAAATGAAAGTCACCTGGCCTTCTGTATACTGGCATACGTCGATCAGAGGAGTATAGGCAAAATCTCGATTCATCTGTGAAGAGTACATTGGACCATTCTTCAAGACCCCAATCAGCGTGCTCTCTAGCAAATTGTAATCGAGCAACGCGGTGTGTCCTAGTCAGACGTGGGCCTGTTGCTGGAACCATTGGTCGTATATTCTGCTCACGTGTTCACGTAGGCGACTTCTAACAGTTTGTAAAGAAACATTTACATTTCCAGATGCTACGAATTCCATTCGAAGTGCTCGAGCAGTACCATGCCGAGTCCTTAAGGCTGTAACTCGTAAAAATCGGTCCTCCACAGCTGTAGTAACTCTTCTACGTCCTTGTCCATTCCTCTACTGTCCAGTTTCCCTGTATCGCCTTATAACTCTTGAAATGGTACTTTGTTGAGTACCAATCACATTGGCCACGTACCCTTGACTTCGCCCACGTACCCTTGACTTCGCCATCTTCATCGGTTAAATGACGTGTTAAACGTTGTTGACCATTCATTTGGTGAAGTAATTTACACAAAAAATCAATAAAAACGAGGAAATCGATCTCAACAATAATTGCACAGAAAAACTGACAGTTTGCAAAACTGATGACACTATCTTATTTTTGTGCAATGCCTGCTACTCATTTTTTTCAATATTAAGTTTATATTGACTCAACAGAAACATGCTGTGCTCAAAAACTACGTATCTCCTTTAATAACAGAGATAATTTAGTGAACCAAAAAACAGAATGTTACTGAAAGATGAGGCTTTAGTCAAATATGAATTGTACTTGCAGTTGTTGCAGATGAACTCCACAGGGCGTTACAATTTGTCGGAACAAAACGCAAGATATTTGATAACACCCGGTATTTGATAAAAAAAACCTTTTTTTATAATAAATCAGTAGAAAATGATTATGGAAGTCAACCTATCATTCAAAAAAAAAATCATCCAAATCGGAAAAACGGCTCTAAAGATAAACACCATCAAACTTATGCAACATTTTCGATGATGCGACCATTTTTGTGGGGTGTGTATTTATTTTTTAAAACCTGGGAAGGCTCAACAGTGATCGGGAATATATTCATCCAAAAGTTGATCTGAGTTTTCAAAATGCCAAAATCCCATACTCCTTTTACACACAATAACTGGCTGCGATACGATCTCTCTCAAATAATATGAGTCAATTAGTTGTAGCACTGTTCCTCTTATACATACCGCAACAAACAGTTTGTTTGAGACACAGCAAATGCTTTTAATAAGTCGATAAATATGGATACATTGTTCCAAAGATAAATAACTACTGTGTGTTGACTACTCTCTGCCAAAACGTCTCCTGTTTTGTAGTGCGTGCACAGCATACGATATTTAACATATTATGCCTCTTTCTAATTCCTTCACTTAACGGTTTCACTTAATATTCACTTACCAAAGTATACTCGATAATTCATGCTAATTGGCCCCGCAGAAATCTACAAGCTTTATTGATTATAGATTTTGATATTTCCACCTTACCCTATAACACTAGGAATCATAAGTTTTCAATGAGTTTGAGTGTTTTTGTTATTTGTACTAAAACGGCCTAACTAAACAACTAAACTTAGAAACAAGATAAGAATTACTTGTGATAACTATTACTAACAAAATGACCGTCAGTTTCTCTAGTCTACAACCACCTTCTGTTATTCATATGCGACTTGACACTGTATATCTTTTTTATATGTAAAATCCTTTGTGTATAAACGTATTTTGTAACCGTAGTCCCTGAAAAAAAAAAACATTTCTTATATCAGAGTGAAAGGCGTAGCCTTTCGAAGAGAACTTTTTAAAACAACGATAAATAAACCAACCATAGCTCAATAGAGAAACGTTCGAGAGACTACGTCTTATGTCAAAATCTTTCCTAGAAGAATATATTTTCCTATAACTTGTGCCAAATTAGCGGAAAAAGAGTGTCATGTAACATATTTAGTGTAAAGGCTTGTATATTTGTAAATAGGC
Source organism: Tetropium fuscum (assembly GCA_964058915.1). Lineage (NCBI taxonomy): Eukaryota > Metazoa > Arthropoda > Insecta > Coleoptera > Cerambycidae > Tetropium > Tetropium fuscum. The sequence continues at coordinate 83,185 of CAXKVY010000898.1, forward strand.
TAACATATTACGATCTATATTCTACAAAAGTGTCCAGCAACCGTTACGTTTTAATTAATCGTTGCTCGATGCGCAGTTTTTATAAATGTTTGAAGTTTATGGTTAGATTTTTCCAAAAATTATTTAACCCCTACATCGCCATTGCGTTAAATTAGTAGTGGGGACGTGTAGTTCGCAATAATAAGTATGTGTATATGGAAAATTTACTTCCGACTTCCTATGTTGGCTAAACGGTGTCTCCCGCAAGTTACAGAAAATATTTAGCGGAATCCTCAACATTCCATAACCTCAATATTCGGAAACAACTGCTTATGCTTTCGTCAAAAACTCTTTGATTATGGCCGCGTTTAGCTAAACGCACTTTTATAGACCTAGACTGTGAGTGTTTTGTTTTACCGTCTTTGACTAAATGTGGCTATAAAAGAAGATATAAAAATGGCTACTGGAAACATTTTATATTATAGCCAGTTATAAAAAGTGCATGAATCAACGGTTGCTATTCAGTATGGCTCCTAAATGAACCCAAGCAGCATGGTGACGTCATTATTACGTTCTTTTAAGGTGATTTTAGGTCTAAGACGTCAAGTGACCAATATGAGACCGAACATATGACGTCATTTTTATGTCGTCTTTAAAACGTCACTTTTTTCTCGTCATTCAGACGTACCTTTTTAATCTAAAGTTACTAATCCTTAGGACGTCATGAATTTGACGTCATAATATCGACGATCATTTTTCCACCCTTTCGTTATACTTATTTCTTATTTGTCTACAATAATTAATGTAATGTTAGTTTGAGACAAATTTTGAAAAAAATAATTGCTTCTGGGTCTTGTTTCCAGGATATAAACTTCTATTCTAATTCTGTAGTTAAAAGAACCACAAGAGAGACGTCAAAATGACGAGAAAAAGTCACAGTCAAATTTTTAGAATTTTTTCAAAAAATTGTGAACATTTTTATAATTTTTTCAAAAAATTTTTTGTATTTTTTCAAAAAATTCTAAAAAAATTTTCAAAATTTTTTGAAAAAATTCTAAAAATTTGGCTGTTACTTTTTCTCGTCATTTTGACGTCTCTCTTGTGGTTCTTTTAACTACAGAATTAGAATAGAATTTTATATCCTGGAAACAAGACCCAGAAGCAATTTTTTTTTTTATTTTTCAAAATTTTTTGAAAAAATTCTAAAAAATTTTTCAAAATTTTAAAAAAAAATTCTTAAAAATTTTAAAATTTTTTGAAAAAAATGTAAAAATTTTTTCAAAAAAAAAATTTCCAAATTTTTTGAAAAAATTATAAAAATTTTTTGAAAAAATTCAGAAAATCTTTTCAAAACTTCAAAGACCATTAACTATTTTCTTTACTTGTGGCATATAGCATTATTACAATAAGTTAATAGCATAATATAGCATTATTACCATAATCAGTTAATGACGTCATTTAAACGTCAGTTAATGACGTCGTTTAAACGTGAAATAAACGTCATTTGGCTGTGACTTTTTCTCGTCATTTTGACGTCTCTCTTGTAGTTCTATAATATTATAATTAATTTATATCGCGAATCAACCGTACATAAGACACAATGAAACGCCACTGTCGCGCCAAAACAGCACATGCGTTAATATATCCACGGAAATCCGGCGTCTTTACCTTTGACCAATGAAATTTAATTTAATTTAGAACCGCCTAAAACAGACAGACATTTTTCGTGTTTTGAATATCGGGGTGAACTTTTTAGCTATAAAACACTCACTTAATGGGTTACGTCTGTGCACTGTTAAAAAAAATTAGAGTTGCTAAAAACAAAGATAATTTTGAAAGTTACAAATACAAATACATTTAAAAATACAATACAGTATTATTGAGACCTATAAGCAAAATAAACCTACCTACTTCACTGGAGAAGTGCTTCATGCGCTCCCAAGTTAGGTAGGGCAGAGGCCACGAATCTCACCCGTTATAAAACGAAAATGGTATTATGTTAGTTTGTACAAACCTCTTACAACATAATATATGTTGTTTTGCCATTATCTGATAAATTTATACGTATTTTCTGTACTTGGGGGAGACAAAACACAGGCAATTATTGCTTTTTCTGTAAATATTGTTTAAAGTTGCCATTCCCTACCCGTACCTGAAATAAATATTTTAATCTAATTTCTATATATATATATTATCTTGTTTTAATCAAAGCGACTGTGATCAGTTCTATCTCGAATACTCAATAAATCATCTTAAGTAAGAACATTGGACAACATTATGTGCAGACACAACAACAAGCAAACAAAGACATACCTATAAATTTACAAATAAAAAATAAGTACCTATCTTAAAAAACCTCTCCACTTCAAAATGTTTTGCAACACCTACCAAAAGTTGCCAGTGTGACTCACGTCAGAGATCTTAGAATATATAGTAAGCCATTAAAAAAGTTACAAAAAGCGAGATACACGTCATGGTTTTTTATCAAAAAATTAATTTTGAAACGGCACTTTTTTCACTTCTCAATAACAGAAAAACTAATGATGTTAGAGAAAAAAGTTTCCAACAAAAGTCATTCAGCGAAAGATTTTTCTTAAAGACTAACTATTTAAAAAAATCGCAAAAATTTCGCTGCGATATTTAGTGCCAAAGTTAAAAATGCAAAAAATAAAAATGCAAAAAAATATAAGAAATTTTTCTGAATTCATTGAAATTGAAATATTACATAGTATTTAATTAGAATGCTTAACAAAATGCGCTGCGTCCGATTGAAAAATTTTAATATGACGACCTATTCCAACACTACTAAGTTAAAATTTCGGATCCCTCCCCAGCTGTCACAGCGTACCCTGATGCAAATTATTGCAATCGGAAGGTAATTTTTCATAAACAAATTAAATTTTTATTAACAAAAAACCCTTAACTAAGGACCATAATTTTGTCCCATTTCAACTGAGAGATATGCAACAAACTGCATTCGATTGCGCATTCTGCATTCTGATTTGAATTTTAAAAAAAGTGTTTACTGTAGAACCAATAGAAGCCGAGATACAAGACATTCACTTTTTAATTCTATTTTTTTCATAGCGAATCTAGCAATTTTTCGTGAAAAAAATCATCGTTGAGCTGTCTCTCAGCCGATAGGGCTGCTTATTTTATGCTCAATCAAGCGTATAACCTAGAATTTTGCGTTTTAATATGGAAAGACGGAGTGTACCCATATTTTAGACGTTTTTTCGCTAGATAACGTTCTGTTAAATACATTGTGTCGTCCGGTTATAAATTGAATACACAAATAATTACAATTTACTAATTTATTTAGAAGAGACATTAAAATTGTATACGGTGTAAGAATACAAAAATATATAGTAGCCTTGTCTTTTTGATTCTGGTGTTTCTTCTTGTATATCCTCTAAATTACAAACAACTGTATTCATTTACGTGTAAACATTGTGTATTTATTTATAAACGGGCACCATGTATTCAACAGGACAACATTATCCCACGAAAAAACACGAAAAATGAGGGTATTTCCATGTTAACCCTTTCACTGCTCAAAGATGTATACTCGCAAAAAATGAATTTCCTTTTTTCCCTATTTCTTTTACCTTTTCGGACCTGCATTTACGGGGGTTTTTCATTTGGCAAATATCTCGAAGAAAGACAACAAAACAATTTATGAAAATTCAACTTCCTATTTCCAGCTTTTTCGAAGACCACTCACTACTGACAAACCCAGTCACAGATAATACGCCCCTCAGCGTACAGAGCTGTCAATTTACTTCGCTTTCAATTTCCGTTTAACGTCACGGAGCCACCGGAGTCTTTCAATTGCCACGACGCTTACTGCGCGTGGATGTCTGGCTGGTGCCGGGCATGGCATTATCCTTGGTCGTACTTTAACTTGTACTATATAATTTAAAATAAAATCCTTTGAATTAAATTGGTTCTTATTTCTGTTTCTTAGCGTGTCGTGTATCATAGTAATATAGTTTTGCCGCCCCTTAAAATCTGCCGCCCTAGGCTGCAGCCTTCTCAGCCTATTAGGAAATATGGGCCTGTGAATTAGTATATATCAAATATATTAATCTGTCTGCGACCGTCGCGCAAAGCGGATATTTTAGCATAAATGCATAAAAGTTGACGTAAAATGTAACAGAGACGGCTCCAGATGTGTATAGTCGCAAGCGGCAATTTTATTGCGCCTGGCGCGGGAGTCTCGTAAAAACTTATTGCGCAAAGGGTTAAAATGCAGTCGTAGGTTATACGCTTGATTGAGCGTAAAATAAGCAGTATTATCGGCTGAGTGAGCCGCACGTTTATGCCCTACATTAAACAAATATTTCTTCAGGAAAAATTGCCTCATTCGATATGAAAAAAATTCAAAGTAGAGCTTAAACTTGCAGCTTGTTGCACAATGCACATAACAAAGTTGAACATTGACAAAATTACCTGTTACGGATTTTTCGTCAATAAAAATGTAACTTGTTTATGAAAAATTCTGGCAAAAAAAAAGATTGGCATGCTGTAAGATACTATTTTTACCTACCGATTGCAGTAATTTTGGGAGCGTTCTGAAATTTCAACTTAATAATCTTACAATAGGTTGCCATATTAAAATTTTACAATCAGACGCAACTCATTTTGTTAAGCATTCTAATGGCTATGTAATACTCCAATTTCAAGGAATACAGAAAATGTTTTCCATTATATAATCATATTTTTATATTTTACGCATGTTTTAACTTTGGCATCAAATATCGAATCGAAAAAAATGGTGTGATTTTTTTAAATGCTTAATCCTTACATAAAACCATTCGCGGAACAAGTTTTGTTCGAAACTTTTTTCTCTAAAATCATTGCTTTTTCCATTATTGAGAGAAAAGTGAAAAAGTGCCATTTTCAAAATTTGCAATAAAAAAGCATGACGCGTACCTCGCTCATTGTAACTTTTTTAATGGTTTACTATATACGTTAAGATACTTCGTTGGAGCCCTATTTCAATGGGTTGCGTACAGAGTCCCAAGTCCAGTTTTTTTTTCACTAACACCCGTACTACTACTGAATTTATATAATCCATTTTAATACTTATTTTTGTGTAAGTATGACAGTCGTTTTATTTGTGTAATGCCTGATTTTCCAATATCACAGACGCTTTGGTTCTGTATCTAATGATTGTGATTTTGTTATAAGAGATCCAAGTATTATTCATACGGATTAGACCAGGGTCGATAATTTTTGAAATCGAAAAAAATAATGGTAGGATGAAACCCATTTGAAAATGAAGAAAATATAACAAGAGTTTTTAACGGTAAAAAACGGTTTATCTCGATTTCCGGCAAAACTACAAGTCCTATGGAAAAAAGTTATATGCCAAAGTTGTAAGTAATAAAAAGATCTACAACTTTTGTATTTACACATTCTTTCACATCTCAAAATGTATGTGAAAAACTCAAATAACCAAATTTTTGGTTTTTTATTTTTATCTTTTACAATTTATTTCTTTTTTTAAATAAATTTGGTAAAAACTTACCTTTTTATGTCCCAAACACACTGTAATTTTTTTGGTATAAAATATTATTTTTTTCACCTTATCAAAATAAGGTGAAAAAAATAAGAACATTTTTTTCACCTTATCAAATTAAGTCAAAACTTAATATCGAAAAGGCACCCTAATTTTCAATCGAAAATTCTTGCGTCAAAATATGCTTTTTTTAAAAAGTCGGTGGGGTTTTTATTCGTTGAAATCTCTACTTTATGATGGTGTAAAAAAATATACATTACTGTGATAAATGTTCTCAGAAAATGCATAGAAACGAAAACATTTTTTTTAATCATGTACAATTTTGAGCTATTTATTAAAATTTACACTTTAATCACTGGAAAAACTTAAGATGTTAGATGTTACTTCGAAAACAAAAAAATTACAAATCCATAAAACATAAATATTGCAAAAAACATGGGAAAATAGTTGTTCTAAATATTAAAGATATGATTTAAAGGGGAATTCATCTAAAAAATGTGACTGCTGCAATTTTTTTCAGTAAAAAAGTTGATTTATTAAATTCTAATTACATTTATGTCATAGAAAATCTCATAATATATAAATATACATGTAAATCGTCCAGACCCTACTAGCCACTTCCCCACTTCTCTATGAAATACCTTTTGATCGGCTAAAATTTTCCAGGTCACTCAGGTATATAAGTTATCTTAAAATAGCAATAAATAGGCCTCTACGCATATAATTTAAAGAAGATTCTACAACTTTCTCAAAATATTGTAGATGTCTTATTAAATATAAACTTTATTAACTTATTTGGTTCTTAATTATAGTAGCATATTTCGATTTACAATTTTTTTGTTTGTCAATGTAACATGGAATCTTACGTTTTTCGAGTAATTAAAGTGTAAATTTGAATAAATAGCTCAAAATTGTACATAATGATAAAAAAAATCGGATTCGAGTGTTTTTCGTTTCTTTGCATTTTCAGAGAACATTTACAATAGTAATATATACTTTTTTACACCATCAGAAAGTAGAGATTTCAACGAACAGAAAGCCCACAGACTTTAAAAAAAAACAGATATTTTGACGCGCGAATTTTCGATTGAAAATTAGGGTGCTTTTTCAATATTAAGTCAAAATAACGTGGAAAAATTAATATTTTAAATCAAAAAAAAATACAGTGTGTTTGGGACATAAAAGGGTAAGTGTTCAATAAATTTCTTTTAAAAAAAAGTTTTTTGTAAGAGAAAAATAAAAAACCAAAAACTTGGTTATTTGAATTTTTCACATACATTTTGAGGTTACATGAATAAAGTGTAAAGAGAAAAGTTGTAGATCTTTTTATTACCTACAACTCTGCCATTCAACTTTTTTCCATAGGACTTGGAGTTTTGCCGGAAATCGTTTTTTACCCTTAAGAACTCACCCCCTTCCACTTCCCGACCTCAGATCGGCCGTAAATTATTTTTCCTTTAATTTTTGTTATATTCTCTTCCTTTTCAAATCGATTCCATCCTACTATTATTTTTTTTTCACTTTTTACCATTTTCAAAGGCTTCAGCCCTGGTCTAGATGTGAAACAATTTCACCGTAGTGTATCAATAAAGATATATGCTCATTTTATATCAATAACAAAGACAAGTGTAATAATCTTTGAAGTGTCAACTTCAAATAAACTTTGTGTAATAAACTTTGAAGTGTTGACATGTAGCTCAACTTCTCATATATATTTTTTTGAATCTAAATATGTATTACAATCTCTAGATTCTATGACGCGAGTCATATAAATATACAGTGTGTTCATAAGACAAGTGTTTTATTGCAATTGTATTTTCTGATACAATTTTTTTTCCGAAAGTCACCGTTTTTAGACAATCTGTTACTACATTGGGACTATAAATGCAATAAAATGTTGCGAAATGCAGAAGAAAACACTTTAGAAGGGTTTTAGCTGTATGTTTCTTATTTGTGTTGGTTTACTGTTTTTTAAAAAATATCTGTTGTTATATTCTGTCCAAATATTTCCAAAAATATGTTTAAAAAGTGTATATGTATATACTTGTATTATTGTATGCACAATAAAATATGGCGTTGTAATTAAACGGTTCTTTATTTTCCTCTTACAGTGTTTATTTCACCAATAATTAATCGAAGAAAAAGAATATCTTAACAGTATTATATAATAAGACATAAACATCCAGAGATATTTTGCTGAAAAATGATGCTCTTACAGAACTCAGATTTACTTATCAGCATCTGATACCCGTAGACTTTTAATAGCCATTTCCAGAGCGCCTTCTTTTGTTTTGTTCCCTCCTATGAATCCGGTTGAGTGGCAAAATATACAATTGTCAATGCCTGCGATACTGCTGAGGTTCTCGTCTCTGCAGCCTCTCCAGTCCTTATGCAGAAATACCCTGAAAAATATATCCCTTCATCTGGCAATGCTTCAGTAGGTGTGACAGGAGTGGGACACGGGAATCTTGGGATAAAAAGCTTCGTTTCAACTGCATGCACAGCTCCTATTTCACGAACGTTCATTTTAACAGGAACGTTTGAGGGAATAAAGCATTATGGAAACACCATTTTTAATAACAATTTGACTATCACGTTCTTAACTCAAGCCAACGTGATTTCTCTCAAGCGTATTTCACTAAAAATTTCTGCATTTCTTTCTATTTTATGCTTTATACGATAGAGGTATGCTTGGGAAGTATATATTTAGCTACTAAATGCATCGATAGTGACACTTACAGCGCATTATTTGGGTGCGCACTGTTTAACACATTCGCAGACACCTAGCTTAGCATAGGGGGTCGTAAAATCACACTTGCAAGCAGATAAGCACATGCTTACTTATTAATTTTTATTTAATTCCACCTACCTGCATATAAAACTGTCTGGTTGAAGAGGAATCCCCTGGATTCTCCATTCTCCTTTTGCATCATGAAATATAGTGAATTTAATTTCACCCGAGATCCCCAATTCTTCTTCCAGTGATTGTAGGTGGTCCTTCCAAGGACACCTCTCGTTAAGCAAGATTATTTCGCCGGTTTCATAAATTTCTTTTCGATTTTCTATTGCTGTTTTTACTACCTCGCGAGCAGGCCATGACACTGTTGCCGCCTGTAATGACTAACAGTTTTTAAATAGCATTAGACTAGTATGCCATATAATATATAATTCACCATAAAAGGCTGAACAGAATGTAACGCCACTCAACGGCGTCAAGTGTGAAATCTAGGTAGAAGTCCATGGACACAAAAAGCACTACATACAATGAACGGCGTACATCGCCCCCGCGATGTTTAAAGTTAGTCAACTTTCTACTTTGACGCCGTCAACGCTGGTATCCTAACCTCAAATTTCATATACCGCTTCCCTCATTACAACTTATATTGCATTACATTGAATTGGAAGTCAACTGCACTTGTAGTTAAGCTTAAAATACCTTAAAATTGCAGAAATCCACCATCTAACATTTGGGGTTATGTGTACCCACTACAGCTGGCAATTTATTGTCAAATAAGTCACATACGGCATCAGACGTCCTTAAATGTAGGCTGATTTTTTTTTGAGACGTAACGTTGCATTCAACGCCCTTGAGCGGCGTTGCATTCTGTTCAGCGCTTAATACTGCTTTAACTAACTAACCTCAAATTCAGTTTGTTTTAAGATTCTTACAGTAAATTAAAATGCTTAATTCTTACAACATTGAACAGCCACCCCCATCACCAAAGCAGCTTAACGGTAGGTACATTAAATGTTCCAACTACAATTAATTGCAAGCAGAATGAAATCAAATACTTCTTAGGCTTCTGAACAAATATTTTAACTAAACAATATAGATACCAACAATTTGAGGTTACTTTGGAAAAAAAATAGGAACAAAAGAAAAATTACACTAACCTCCAAAACTCTCTCTTTAAATTCACTCCCCACCAATTCCACAGCTTTATAAAACAATTCATCTGCCGATTTTAGGTTGGGTGAATTCCATTCAGGATTTAACCTGTGAACCCTGGCACTCAAATGGGTGGTAATTCTGTATTTTGGTTTGCCTTCATCATACATCGGAATACCATTATCAATGGCATCCAGCTCTTCTACAAAGCCCTCATAAATTACACGATATAAATATGTTAGTAACGGAGTGGTTTTCGCTACCTTTTCCTTATCTAGCATTGCAGAAAGCACGTCTAAGCCAAAATGTGCATAGACCAAGCCAGCTGAACTTAGTTTAATATCTTTATTCTGAATCAAATCAGGCCGTATACTGCTCAAACTGTGTGTGAAATCTCTTTGATGGTGATCATATCGGTGTTTTTTCGGATTGTATTCCCCTCCGACATCTACCACAATATCACATTGATCTAAAATCTACAGAAATTGGTCATATACCCAGGACTACCTTTTTTAACAATGAACGTACACTTTGGTCTCTCGTTCTGACTATTTCAGAATGTGCATAATCGGGTATCTGCTTCAACATAAAACAGGCTAGCGCTTCATCACAATGGAAGACACCATTATGAGTGCCTATTTTCTTAATCAAACGGGCTGCTTTGCTATTCGCAGCCATTGAGATAAACCTAAAACAAAAATAAAAAACACCAATCAAGTCAGTCATGAAAGGATTTACTTAGGCAATTTGTATTAACAAAAGCAATTAAAAAAATACACTCAGCATAATAAGCAAAATATTTTGGTGAAATAAAATTACTAGGCTAAATCGAAAAGGGAATCCTAGAATTTAAAATTCTGTAAATAAAAACTAACCTTTCAATTTTAAGCGAGGTAGAGCGTAGAGCGTGGCCAAGAGTCTATGGGCCAAGAACTGTAAAAGAGATTTACAGTTTCTTGGAGCGTGGCTGCACAAAAAATAAGCGGTTAAAGTTAAAACGGTAGAGTACTCCTTCTTTAGTTTAGTGACAGACCATAGACCATAGATTGATATATTCGAGACCTCCGTAAGACATTATATACACTTAGACCATAGAAAAAGTAATCTGTTTTCCGTGACTCAGACTCTTGGTCGAAGCCAGAGACCACAAAACCAGGCAAGGTCTGTTGGTGTACAAAACATCCTGGTTGCTGTACAATACCCTGCACAAAACATCCACATCACGGTACACAAACAACGGTATGTCAGCGCCATTGAGTTACTATAGGACAGCGCGCAGATGTCAATTGTCACTGTTATATATTTCCAGTTACTCCATAACACGGTACACAGTGTCAAGAGTGTATCGTACTCTCCTCGCAATCTCCGCAAAAATGTCATTGCGAAACATGCGCCTAGACCGACCGATTTTGATTCGGCAGCGACACACCGTTGTCTATGGACCTTGATCCACATAGAAGTATTCATGATACATTAGAGACTTAAAGCAGAGCCTACAAAATTGGTACGTATCGTATTCGTATCCGTATCGTATCGGCTTACCATACTGAGAAAAATTAAGTTCAAGCTGTTCTCTACGTATCCGTATCGTATCTTCACAGTATTCCTACACCTACTCAACTGTGGTCTGTGGTATCTTCAACCGAGTAATTCGTTTTGCTGTTGATTTCAAAAACTGTTTTCAAAAGTAGTGACCCTTGACTATTTATTCCTATGGGTTCTATCTTTTCTTTAAAATAATGACTATAATAATGAGAAGTTCTTTGTATCCGACAGATGGGGCTGCAACTAGTTCATATAGTATAAAGTGTTGCCTACTCATAAGAGAGGAAAATGAGAAGTCGTTAGCATCCAATAGATGGCGCTGCAACCATTTCATCACTGGTGTTACCTACTAAACCTAGAATATTCGCAGACGTATATTTATTACTAGAATATTGCAAGAATATTCATTTTAGAAGATTAATAGATTAGGTATTTCAAGAAAGTTATGTGCTATCTGGGTATATGCCTCTCTTATATAGATATTATGTATTTCACTTTGAATTGTGACATTATTGCATAAAAAATAAACACGTCCTCTCACTAGCACGTCCTGCTTCTATAAATACTGAATTATTCCACTTTCTACTTTCTACTAAAACTCCAAAAGCCTTTAGTTGAGCATGTTCTGGAATGTGCCTTTTGGTACAGTGCCATCTCGTGAATCCTATTGAGCTACACTTATAATAGTGTTACAACGTTGAATTGAATGATTTGTTGAATGAGTTGATTTATGTAAAGATATTAAAATGACCCTTTTTTGAGTTGTGTTAGTCTTGCTCCGGACTGTGACGATTCCAATTGTATTTGTTTTCTAAAAAAGTCACCGTTTTTAGACAATCTGTTACTACATTGGGACTATTAATGCAATAAAATTTTGCGCAATTCAGAATAAATCACTTTAGAAGGGTTTTATCTGAATGCTTCTTATATGTGTTGGTTTGACTTTTTTCATAAAATATCTGTTTTTAAATTCTGTCCAAATATTTCCATTGTTGCACATTTATTTTGTTGACTGTACATTTTTTTTCTGAACAAACAGGCAACGCTGCTCCCCGAGTAGGTATGCGCCATAGATAAGACACGGAATGTGCTTCCTCCCTGATACTCCCCGGTGAGATCGAGGTTTCAAGAATTCGACGTTTTTCTATCGGGGAGCTCATATGAGGGAACGCTCTTTGCGAGCTCCCTTCTCTTGCTTTTTAAGAATAGACGTCCAGAGACCACAAAACATCCACGTAGAAGCCATGATACAACAACTCGCCACTGATCTGTAATAATATAAATTTAGGTAGGTAGGGTTTTATTACCTCACTTCAGAGATTGCGTATCATTGGCTAAAGCGCATGACGTCTCTAAGCCACGCATTCTAGTATATTTCAAATTTAAATGTGTTTTGAGTGCTACTCGCTTAGTTATATTTATATTTATTTTTATTCAGCCTTATAGGTATGTGCCAAATTATTGTACCCCTAGATTAGTATGTTAATACACAGCTCAAGTAAATTTACTCTCATATAATGCGTTTTTATAATACTACATACACACTATATGGCTATGGCTATGGCATAATAATAAATAGGTACAGGTATAAGAATATGTACATGAATCAATATAGGTAGGTATATTACAAAATACGTAACTACAAGAGTAAATGAGTGTAAAAACAGAAACTAGTCTCAAATATGTAAGTACCTAATTCTAAAATTTACAATATAGTACACAAGTAAAAATAAATAATATCATTCACTTATATAGAAAATAAATACACTACAAACTAATCGTGTAAATGTACAATAAATGACTAAAAAACCTCCTTTCGGAAACTAAAACCGTACAAATCACATTTTACTCTTAGTATTCTAGCTAACTGTGGCGGTCCACAGTAAAAGATGGTTACTTTGCCTTTCTTCTGGTCTAGAATATGCTTGAAAACTTTATCCCAGTTTGGACGACCTGCGTTAGTCCGGGTTTTCAAGCCTGTGATTAAATCTCGTTTCTCCTATAAACAAAAACATCAGAAACTTGTCTTATGAAGATTACCTATTTCGTGGTCACCTTTTCATGTAAAAGGTCTAGCGCCAGTTGGAGTCCTACTGCTTTCATGTCTGTTTTCTGTAGGGCACTGGTTATGTACATGTGCATTTCCAGAAACCTCTCCATTGCGCCTCCCAGCTCTGCCTGCTCTATTTCAAGCTGGGATAACAAATTAACAAACCATTCGAAAGATCGCTGGTCTCTATTTATCCAAAAGAAGTCGACCTGAAATAATTATCACAGGTTTAGTACTTATTAATTATTGATACCTAAGACTTTCATTTAATTTATTACTATAGTGTTTTATAAAAAAATCCCGCCGTATTCTTTTATTTTTTTGAGTATTATTTCTAACAAAAAAATTCACAGATCTTGCATCTTACGCAAGTATCGCAGGCGTATTGAAAATACCAGACACAATTGGTAAAAATTTATCAAGTGAATTTAATAAAAATAAAACGCAGTTGTGTTACGATTTTTGTTCGTTGACCCTGAAGATTTTGTTGTTTTAAACGGGTTATCTTGCATGTGATATTCAGTCAGGTTTGCGATTCCTTAGCCGTGCATATTTATAACAAATATGTTTTCGGTTAGTAAGTTGATCGTACCTGCCATGTACCGAAAACGTTGTTGCCTTGGCCCGTCTTATATTTGAAAACCATTTGCCCCAGGGATATGCTCTATGAGACCATTATCCAGTTACGCAAACGGGCAGAAATCCACACCGGTGGATAGCAGAATACCGCCGTGTGGATAACATAATATATCGACAAGATTGTGACTATCTCATAGAAGTGAGATCGGCGTTTAAGCAGCAATGTTCACTAGGAAGTGAGATTTCATGAGTGTTGGTGTCTGATAGTCCTAATCGGCAATTTATACAAATACAAATTTCGGTGAACTGTAGATGCCAAAAAAAACAAGAAATTGAATTATTAAGTGGTGAATGGTGTATTTATTTTCTTTTAAATTTTTATAATACTCTGTAATAAACAAAGAATTTCTTGGAAAAATAAAAAAATATACTACCATTACCTACCTCCCAGGCAGCAGAGTGACGTCATTTTCCCGTGATATTTACGTGACCCATTACGTCGAAATCACCAATATAAAAACGTTGTAACGACGTAAAAATTATACAACAATTATATAAAAATTATACGACAATATGTCTCATCGAAATGACGTCATTTAAAGACGTTATTTTCACATCAATCTAGATAATGTGTAGATAACTTGTTTTTATTATTCTTTTCGTCCTGTAATTCGTAATTGAGAGCATGGATGAAAGTTAGGCTTTGAGTTAATAAATAAACAGATTCTATAAACTTCCAAATGTATATACCTACAGTAGAACACTTGTATAATAAATAGTCTTGCAAACTAAATATTCAATTTTCGAAACCAATGATTTACACCTTTCAGTTTTTATTCCAAAAATGATAGTGTACTTTTGCATTATATGAAAGTTCCATATACTACTTTTCCGTTTTTTAAAAAATAATAGCGGCATATATGACGTACATATTAGACGTTTCCTAGATGACGTCGCTAATAAGTGTAAAAGAAGACGTTTAAAACACGTCTCTTTTTGGGGGACGATTGACGAATGACGGGTTACACTACAAATTAACGTGAATTAGACGTCAAGTGACGTCACTCTGCTGCCTGGGCTATTTATTTAACTATAGGTAGGTACCTAAATTTTTTTAGTTTAATATAATTCCATAATTTTTCTATTTATTTTAAAGAGGGACCAAAAAATATAGGTATATTTTTTAAATCGCTATAATTATCGTGAACCCTGCCAATAAATAATCTACCTCTAACTTCAATACTTTTATTTACAAAAATAATCTATTTTAACCGTCTTCCAAGTCACCTAAGTAACTCTCGAAAGTCGTATGAGGAGACGGGGATGCTACAATTTCTAGTGGTGTCTGACCCTCTTCTTGGGGTTAATATTTCTAATCAAAATTGTTTCTTACGTGGGATTGGAACTCACTCCAATGAGTAGTATTCATTTGCAAGCTGGATAAGCAAGCTTTTTAGGGCAATCTGTTATAATAGGACAAGGTAGATACTCGTTCCGACTAATAACATTTGACATCAGTGCCTGATATTCTTTCCAGTTCATGAGTGTTACCCTCTAAGAGAGAAAAAGAAAACGGCGGAAGGGAAAAATAATAAGTTGTGCATATGCCAATGTGTATTGTGCATATCCAGTTTGGTCGATACCTATGCCTTTATTTAGAAGCTGTAACAATATAACCTATATAGAATTATTAGAATTTCTGTAAACGTGATACCTAGTGACTCATATCAGCTGTCTTCGCCTTTCGCAGTTAAAACAAATCCGCAGTCTTTGTCTTGGTCATTGAAGCGCCGTTTGAGGCACTATCACGTTTAAACAAATTCTAGTATAGTAGGTACACTTCAAAAGTGCAGCTGAAAAGTGTTTGCACTTCTTGGACAATCCAGCAGCGAAAGAACATTTAAATGTCCCTATTTCTACTTTGGCTTCCACAAAGATCAGATTGCTAGTAATCTCATGGGAGATGTGAGATCCTCAAAAATGCACTGGTGTGAAAACAAAAAGCAAATATATTTAAACCCGTTTGTTCAACAGTTTTTGTGTAATAGTTTTTTATATTCATTGTCGCCCATTATAGAGCTTATTTTTGGAAATTAATATTGCAAAATAGATTAAACTTTATTGCTTTACTTACCTATTAAAAGAATTAGGAATATTACTAGTTAACCGAAATCAAATAGCAGTTCTTACAAATTTATGTTTAAATAATAAGTATGTTGAAATAACATAAGAGTACATAAAACGAATTAATAAACTCATTTGTTCTGTATGATTTCATATAAACAAACGTATTCCATATAAACAATCGCTGATCGTTACTCGTTCGATCGCAGCGCCACCACATATGCCGTGGTAGTTTAATTCCTGGTATTATTCCTAAATACCTTATATTTTGGAAAATGTTTTCGATACCAAAATATAAAAACTTATAAGAGCACACATCCCAGCAGAACGTGAAAAGATTAACTTAGCTTAACAACACAAACACTTACTTTCCTTAGATTCATTACTGTGGCCGGGATCTCGCTGGCCCAAGAGAACGTGCACCTGGGACAGGTATGCCTCGCTTTCCAATATCTGTGCATTATTGATTGCAGAATTGATGCGAATGGTGTTACTCCTATTCCAGTGGCTATCAAAACTGCATGTTGCGCCCGGAAAATGTGACTAGAAGGAGCACCATAGGGGCCATCCAGGTATATCTAAAAGTAGTACGGACATCACTATAAATATCGACGTTCAGAAATATACTTATACGTTCATAAATTAGTACATCAATTTATTATAAAGCATAGATTGACTGAAACTCAATGATAATATAATTGTCATTTTGTTTCACCACTGATTGATTGGAACTCTTTCACAATCAGTGGTTTAATCCAACTATTAATAGCGCAAGTAAGTAATTCTGTAACTTTTCTTGGTATTTTTTGACATTTTATTTATTAACACCTCTATCAATAATAATAGTATTTGAACCATAGAGCTATTATATAGCCCCATCAATCCGATTAAATCTAAATTAAATTCTACAATTTGAGGGCTAGTATGATTTGTTAAAGGAGTGTATACTGAGCATAAATCCAGATTTGAGAGGTTCCCTGAGCGTCGGTGGCGCCACTATCGCAAAAATCGCGTTTAATTTGATATCTCGCGAACGGTGCATTTTACACAAAAAACTATGGAGGACCTTTTCTCTTGAAAATTAAAAGGCTTAACTTTTTTTATTTGAAACTTTTTTCCCAGCATCAATATTTTCCGAGTTATTTCGGTCGAAATGCACAAACTTACATATTTTCGGCTTTTGTCTGCTTTATCCCCCTAACCGTAACTTTTATTGAATTTCACCTATTATAACTTTTAGATAATTTAATTATCTACATCTTTTGTTTGACTTTTTTATATGACGAAATGTTTGACAATATGACGAAATTCAGTGTGAATTCAGACTGAGAAAAATATATAAAAAAATTCGGTGATTATTTATTAGTGAACTTACCTGCCTAAAAAGGTAAATCGATTGAATAACTCGACCTGTGACAGCCATTTTTTCTTCACAATTATTTAAATATTATATTTCTCTGATTTTGGTATTTCTTATTGCGTCCAACCTAATAATAATCTACTTAAGGGCCAGAAAAGCAAGGAAATTAATAATTAAAATTGTTCTACGCGTTTATTTATAAGAAACACATTCTTTATAATTTAAAAAGGATTTGTGAGATCGTATTCATCTTCGTCGATGGTGTCAGTAATACGAGGTGAAGAAAAATGCTCTCAATTGATTTACCATTTTGTGCAGGTAGGTAAGTTGACTAATAAATAATCGAATACCTCAATATTTTTTCTCAGTAAGTACTGAATACACACTGAATGGCATCATATTGCGTTTATGGCGCGGTGTTTGACCGATAAACTAAGCAGTTTTAGAATTTTTAAAAAGTTTTAGAATAAAAGATTTAGATAATTAAATGAGCTATAAGTTTCATAAGAGGTAAAATTGAATAAAAGCGAACTGTTAGAGAGATAAAGGCGAAAGAAGACAAAAATAGGTAAGTTTGTCCATTTCGAACGAAATAACTCGAAAAATATTGAATCTAAAAAAAAAGTTTCAAACAAAAAGAAAGAAGTCTTTTAATATGCAAAAGAAAAGGTCTCTATAGTTTCTTGTGTAAAGTGCACGGTTCTCCAGATATCAAATTAAACGCAAATTCTATAATTTAATGTAGATTTCCGTTTTTTGTGATATTTTTACTGGGCTTAGAGCTGAATTATTATGAATTTTATATATTATTGCCTATAAAATTAAGCCTATTTAATTAAATAAGGAACTAATTCGTTCAAGGTATTTTATTGTTTTATATATGCTGAATTGTACATGAAAAACGATTTTTTTATCGCTTTTTTTATTTACTAATTTTGTTGAAAAAAAAAGCTTTTTGACTCTATAATTTGCGATTTCCATATGAAATTTAATTCTCCACAAAAAATCGCATTATATGTATATACTAAAAATGCACAGTTTATGAGTTAGGTACAGTTAAGAGACTTTTGAGTTAGGTACAGTTAAGAGAGAGTTTCTTTTACCCCTGTTTTTTTCGACAGAGACAATATACTATTAAACAATCCGCGAATATGCCGTCCGTACGTCACGTACTTAAGTGGAAATAATTGCATTACATTTTATTCTCTTCGTTTTGATGTTTTTAATACTTAAATTTCCTGCCCATTTTACTACTAAAATATATTTTTTGACCCCATAGGTACCGAGATACAGACTTCTAAAAAAGTGTAATATTTCTCAAAATTGTAAAAAAAAAGATCTAAAATGCTTTATCTGTTTCATCCCCATTCGGACAAGGTAAAAAAAAAGATCTGCAGAATTTACGAGACGACCACTACATGACCTAGCAGCTGTGTTCAGAGACCGGGAAGTCACCCGTCACCAGATTTCCAAGGAAGGCGAGAAGTTTCTGTCGGCACAGATGAAACATATTCCCTCGACAACCTCTGATATCAACTTTCTACTAAGTCGCTGCAAATTCTAAATTCCATTTGGCCAGACTGCCACCTACCAAAAACGCGGCTACCCACCGTGTATTCCGAACATATCTCGATGTTCAGACATGGCTGGGTAACGACATTGTTTCATATGTTTGGGGGTGGCCGCTGACGAGACGACGGGTCTTCCCCATCAAGACCGCACGTAATGCAGAACTAGACATTATAGCAGAACCAGAGCAGGACTGCGGTGTTCCGCCAGAGGCTGATCTCCAGAATGAACAAGCGGGTGAAGAAGAAATTATTATGGACGTAATGCTAGACTATGAAGAAGAGCGTGAAGAAGATGAAACTCCCTACGGTTCCAAACGCCTAAAATATTAACTTTACTTAAAATTTACTTTAAATTTACCTACTTTAAAATTATCTTTACAAAATTGCATTATTAGACAGAAAGAATTGCTATAATATTGCGCTTTTTCGAAATTCTGTTTCTCGGTACTTATGGGGATAAAAATACGTTTGAATACAGTAGAAATTATAGGAAATTTAATTTTAAAATTTAAAAATTAACCTTTTCGGAAATATTTTCAAAAAACCGAAAAAAGCAAAAATTTTAGGGTTCTTTGCCAACCCAAAAACCCCTCATCAAAATTGCACAATATTTTTTTGTTGGATAAATTGGGTGTATATAGCACTACTGGACATCCACAAACAACAAATAACATCAAACAACAGCAAAGTCTCATTAACTTCCGAAATTGTCGGTAGCCCCCCGATATGATCCTAAGATGACTGACCTATAAGTATAGGCAGAAAAGTTTTACAGTTGTACAGTGTTTACAAAATAAACACTTTTACAGCCGCAGCCGGGAACAGCAAATAAAGTAATAAAAAATGTAGCAAAAGGTATTACGAATAGTTATTGATAATTTATTATTATGTAGTACATTTTGTTAAAATGTTTAATACATGCAAGAAGACATTAATAGCTTTATTTTTGGTTAGCACAACCACATCAATATTTATTTCACCTCTGTCCCAACGCAATCCGAAAATTTTATAACGACGTCATCTACCAAATCCTGCTTCCTCCCTTTTGGTGTTGCCTTTTCAGTGCGACGCTACTGACCAAAACGTAATGATTTACATATTTACCATGCAAAAGTCCTCTCAACTTACCGCTAACGGTTTTCCCACGGGATAGTTCACAGGTTTCATGTTGACTACGCTCGGAGGCCCGATTCTCCCTTCTTCGGCTTGGCGTTCCGGGCTGAAAGTGAAGCTCACGGAACTAATTTGTCTACCTAGGAACATAAGAGTATTTCTATGTTCACCGTAACAGTGATTTAACTTATCCCTTACCGACGCTTCCAAACGAACTACTGGAATCTCTTTGCTCGCAGTTTTCCAAACTGGGCGTTTTGAAAGCTATAATCGTCGGCTTGTTCCTCATGTACCTGAAGCTTTGCGCCAGGCTCTTATTCTGGGGGCTCAGGTATGCCAGACCAAAGGACTTGAACCTTGCTCTCTTCATCTGGCACTCATTGAAGCTCTTTTCTGATTCTGACCTCATATATTCCCTCAACCTGAAATACAGAATTATATCAGTGCACCTTCCATCTTTCATGTATTGTAAAAAAAATTCAACCCTTAGGGTCAACCCTTAAGTGTAACGTGGCAGTAAATTTTAGGGCTATTTTAGCTATTATATTTGAAGCTGATGTAGCCGTGTAATCGCTTAAAATGGGGTGGGGATTTCCAGAAAGACTTATTAAATTGGTTAAAATTTACTATATTCTCCCTCAACTTACTATGTACCCCCTAGATCCGCCTATCATTTGCCTATTTTACTTATGTTAAGCTAGACAAATATTACATGACACTATAGTGGAACCCCGATTATCCGTGCGCGCTTTATCCGGGCGGCGGATTTTCCGTGCGGCATTTTAAATTGATCATCCGTGCGCGGATTATCCGTGGCTGGTTGAGACAGGCAGGCGGTGACAAACGACCGACAATGAACTCCGTCATGTGACTCGTATGGGAGTGGCCAAACCATTGCGCATCCAAATTTTAGAAGCCACTTTGTCTAAACTTGTCTAAACTTAAGATTGAATGAGTTGTATGTGTTTCCGCATTATTTTCGCCAACTGCCGACCGATTCGTTAGTAAAACGCAAACAAACGCACAAAATGCAGTGTACCGGTGCTAACGTAAAACGTAAACGTAATATTTTAACTATATCACAAAAAATGGAAATTTTAAAACAATTTGAAAAAAACAAAAGGAGTGTTGCTGCATTGGCCAAAACATATAACATTGGAAAACAAACGGTTCGCGACATTGTGAAGAAAAAAGCCAAATTACAAAGCTTTGTTGCTAAAGCTGACAGTGCAAATGCTATTTCTGACAGGAAATCTCTAAAAGGATCTACTTTTCGAGGACTTGATGATGCTATGACCAGGTGGTTCTTACAGAAAAGATCGGAAGGTGTTCCAATTTCAGGACCTATGTGTAACAGGCAAGCCCAAAAATTTCACGAGCAGTTGAAAATTAAAGGAAACTTCTCTGCATCTTCTGGTTGGTTACACAGATTTAAAAAACGTCATGGAATACGACAATTAGCTATTCAAGGGGAGAAATTAAGTGCTGATGATGTAGCTATGGTAGAATTTTGCTATGATTTGGAAAATCTTATAACGGAGCATGACCTAAAACCCGAGCAGGTATATAATGCAGACGAAACTGGACTTTTTTGGAAGGCAACCCGAAAAGAACACTTGCTGTACGCTCAGAAACTAGTGCACCAGGTTAGCTTTATTTTTGCATGTATTTTTAAATGTAAGTAATTTTTCTTTAATTAGGTTTCAAGGTAAGCAAAGACCGTATAACAGTGTTATGCTGTGCTAATGCATCAGGAACTCATAAGGTTAGGTTAGCTGTCATTGGAAAATCCAAAAATCCCAGGGCTTTTAAAAATGTAAAAACACTGCCCGTTGATTATTATAATCAAAAGGCGGCTTGGATGGATCGAGAGATTTTTAAAAAGTGGTTTTTCGAAAAATTTACACCACAAGTTAAAACTTATTTGCAAGAAAATAATCTTCCACCCAAGGCTCTACTGTTACTGGATAATGCGCCATCGCATCCTGATGTAGAGCAACTAAAGTCAGCAGATGGGAATATATTCGTAGCCTATTTTCCTCCGAATGTGACATCTATTGCCCAGCCCATGGACCAAGGTGTTATAGAGACCATGAAGAGGCTTTATAGGAAAGACCTTATGCTTCAATTATTGGGAGAATGTGACTTTATGGGGTTTTGGAAACGTCTGGAGCTCGCGCTTGGAGTGAAGTGAAAGAGACTAACATTAAAAAAGCATTTTATAAAATAATGACCTTAGAATATACAGCAGATGGAGGAGATACTGAAGACGATAATCACTTAAATGAAGGTGAGTTATCAATCGAAAACATAGCATCTATAGCCTCGCAAATCGAAGGTTTGGAAGAAATAGACACCGAAAAAATACAGGAATGGATAGAATGTGATCACGAAGAAAAAGGTTATCAGATTCTGGATGACGATTATCTAAATAACCAGACCTCTGCAGAAAGTTCTGACAAAAGTAGTGATGACGATGAAAATAGTTCCGTCATCAAAACAAGTCATCGAGAAGCAGGAGATGCACTTAATATACTTATCCAATATTTTGAAGCACAGCCTGAAACTGATGACATTGATCTACTTCAGCTTAGGAAAATGAAGGAAATTATAAGGAGAAGAATTTACGAAACCCAGAAACAAAAAAAAAATAACTGATTTTTTTTAAGTGACTTTATTCACGTAGTATATTATATGTACATATGTACGTTATCATTTATAAATATCAAAACTTTTATTTTTTTATATGTATGTATCACGTTTCTTTTGTTCCTTTGACATATGTATGTATATTTGTCTAAATAAATTATTAAAACATTAAAAATCAGGTTTTTGGATTATCCGTGTTTTCGATTATCCGGCAAAGGCTCGGTCCCGGCTGGCCCGGATAATCGAGGTTCTACTGTATTATTTCAGGCATAAGGTGAGGTGACGTACTAAACTACCTATTTCTCGACAGATATACAACTCTGATACCGTTTGACTTAAATTTCGCACCCTTTACCTCTCTTAACGGGGAGATTATGACTTTTTCTCTCGTCAAATCTACATTAAATCCTCCGTCGGTTGCGACACATCAAATACACCTAAATGATAAATTTTACATAGCAATAAAGCAGTTTATGAAATCAAAACGTCGTACTGCACATGAATTCTACATATGGACCTTTTAGACGACATTTTACTCTCATCTATACCGGCTAACGGCTATACCTCTCATCTATATATTCTAAAAAGTTGCTAGTTCTTACGAAATCTAGCACTTACTACTTGATAGTAGATCAAAAACGATTGGCTCCTATGGCGTGATATTTTTCGTGGTGCCTTTCT
Source organism: Tetropium fuscum (assembly GCA_964058915.1). NCBI lineage: Eukaryota > Metazoa > Arthropoda > Insecta > Coleoptera > Cerambycidae > Tetropium > Tetropium fuscum. The sequence continues at coordinate 106,249 of CAXKVY010000898.1, forward strand.
GCTGTGTTCGCGGCCTTAGACCCTCTTCTCACGAAAACATATTATATAAACAAATCGTGGCCCGGCCAATCTTATACAGGATGTTATTTCCGTCTTCCTAACGATTTATCGGATCTCAAATTAATATAATATATACCAGGCGTCCCCACATTTCCCTAGTATATTTCGCTATTTCTATATCTTCGATTAGCAATTGTTACAGTATGCAAGTGGATTTAGAAAAGTTTTTCACTTGGTCTGTTAATTTTCCTAGTGCTTTTAAATCACTTGATTCTCTCCCTACCTGGTATTTTAATTATATACGCATACATTCTACTTACGCCAGTAGCCGTTCTCTCTTTTTGACTTTAGTCTGCATATCTGGCATGGACAGTGACTTCTCCAATGGAGCTTTATTCGTGAAAAGCAAGTGGCGTAGTTTCTTCTCTGGTGTTAACTTTCTTTCTCTAGCACTGATTAAATCTACAAATGTCATTTGAATGCATCGTTAATTAACATTAATCTTAATCTTACCTGATGTACTGCATGATGGTCTATCGGTCAGATCAGTCTCGGACTGTACTTTATTATTGGTGTGATCATTTTGGAAGGTGTCATTAGAAAATCCCACTAGTTGTACCACGGGCTTTTTATTCGCGTCTCTATTTGACAAGGTTCTGGTGATCGTAGCTTGGAGTTTCTTCAAGGGATTTTGGTTGGTGTTGTCTACGTTTCCGTTTGATAAAATTTGTTTGCCAGCAACTGGTGGTATTTCTCCGTTGTGTAGTTTCTCTTGCTCCCTTTCAAAGTATTCGTAGAGCCTATTAGTCCACTGACCGACTCCTCTGATATGCAGCCACATGTAGTCTGAAAAAGTATATTTTGTCTTATTCTAATCACATTGGTTCTCAGTAAGACTGAATGCATTGTTATCAGTGAGTTTCGCCATGATTTTGCATTTTCATATAATTAGTTGTAAATAGTTGTTTTTACATCTTGTAAAAACATTATTCAGATCGTATCAGAATCGTAAGCAGATCGTAAGTAGAAGTAGTCATTAATATTTTTAATTGTAGCATAAATTTTTAAATCACCAGCAAAAAGTTATTTAGGAAATTTTATTAATGGCACGTTGTCATTAAGAAAAATCGAGAATAACAATGGACCCAAATGTGACCCCTGTGGAACGCTTGATGTCGCTATATATTTTGGCCACCATATTCTAGTCTCTTCTAGTTCACCAGTAAGCAAATAAGACTAATAAAAAGTTCACTAATGTATTAACCTCATTATCTTTGCCCAGTGTCGGTTTATCCGCTGGGCGCTTGAGAAACTTAATTCTGAACGGCAGGGTTGCCAATATTAATTCACTATAAAGAATGTTATAGTTTTTGTTGTGTTATTTTTTTAAAACCATTTTTCTAATTTCTAAGTTTTTATTTTAAGCATTTGACCTTGACAAATTTTAAATTGTCGCTCATTTCATATTTTTTACCCCTTAGCTGTCGCCTAGCTAAGGACATGAGCCTCCACTGAAATTTTGAATTCATAATCATATCCAAATATTAATTGAAATTCTTCGTATTGATGCATCGTCGTTGAAGGTACCGCCCTAAGATCAATATAACAAACATAAGTAAGTAATATATTACCTTCTTGTTCAGGGGCACTGCTTATAGTAAACGGATGCCATTCGTACTTGGCAATGGCCGGTATGTTGACGAATATATAATCCCCCGGGTGGAAAACGAATTGTGGAGGTCTTTTGATAACTAAATGAGTGACCTTCGAAGGCAGAAGTAACCCTGAGCTGATGTAAGTCTTCCCTCTCTCGGTCACTCTGAAAGTCGACCTGTAGGTTCGCTCCAAACCAAAGGCTATACCTGGTATGATGAACCACTTCCAAAAATTGGGACCGTGGAGTATCAGCAAAATCCAAAATGGGATGTACATTAAGTGCGTGTAATAGAACACCTGGAAATTAAAAGGTATGCATACTGCGTAGTAAAAGGATTAGTTGTCGGTTACCTCGAAACATCCACCTCGTCTGACGAACGCTTGAGAGCACAGGAACATTATGCAGAGTATTACAAAGAGAGCTACACCAGTGGGATTTGCTACTCCACCGATCAGCCCAAATAGCCCCGGTTTGCTTGTTAAGAGCCAATCACTAATGGTGAAATTTCTGGCGTTCGTTACCGGATCGTTCACCACGCACATACCTGAAGAATATTTCCTACTGGTACCAAATTTTTACAATCAGAGGAGCAAATGCTAAATAATACTTACTGAAGTTACAAACGTGCATGATCGTGTGTAAGAAGCTCATCCCAAATATTAGCCATCCTGCTAACTTATGGAAGTAGATATGTTGATCTAGTGGCAAATAGGAGCTGAAGCCTCTCGTTCTAAGAAACGTTATGCACTGTCTTAGCATTAACACCAAAATAAATGTGCAGTTGAAATTTAGGCACTGTCCTAAAACCAAAAGTATTTTAGCAAGAAAGTATTCCTTGAGACATTCATATAGAGTTAAAAGAATGCCGGCAGCAAAGCATATATGTAATATATACCTATTATATTTATGGCAGTTTCTGTATTATGTTATGTTTCATGACCGGTGATTGTTAAAAACATAAATGAATTTACAAGACCAACTAGCAGATCTTAGATATAGTAAAGTGAATATAATTGTTTAAATGGTTTAATCTAGAATATGTTGTTTCATATGATTGCTTTTTAGGGCAACTTTCAATCCATGAAATGACTTACCACAAGCCCTGGCAAAGATCGTATACCAATTTGCTGTCCTATACTGGATGGCTCTAGATAAGAAAAGGGCTGCATTGACAAACAAGAAGGCAGCTAGGAATATTACGTATACATAGTTGTTCTTCACATAAGGTAACGTCAGTTGGTATGGGCGGTATGACATGATCTTTCCTATCAACGAAGCAGGCGGTGCTTTCGGTTTCGGGGGTACCAACCAGCGATCGATACTGAAATACAAGCAATATTATTATTAAAGTGCGCGGTTCACTGAACAAAGGAAATAATTTTGGTATAAATATGGTAGTTTCAAGCACTTCCAGGAAATTTAAGTCTCATAATTACCTTATCGTTAAATTCTCTAAAAGTCCTCCATGTTTCTCTAACTGATTTTTTAGCGCTTCATACGTAATAGCACCTCTATTGCCAGTATCAGCATCTTCAAACATAGCAACTGTTAAATCCACAATCTGTTCCTCGCTGAACTGCATCCCGTTTTCTTCCATACAAGCTTTGATGACATGCTTCAATTCTTTGTGCTGTATTAACCCGTCACCTAAAAGATCAAACTTCCATCAATTAAACGTTAAAATGCCATTTATAACGTACCGTCTAAATCATACACTTTGAAGAGGAACCTGATTTTGTCGTCAGGCGTTTGACCTGCGAACTGGTGCATGGCTTCTAAGAATTCTTTAAGGGAGATCGCCCCAGATTTGTCTTTATCGAAAATTTGGAACACTCTGTCGGTGAAGAATGGCTGAAAAATGAAATCAGGTCATAAACGGACTTGTCGGTCATAAACGGACATGTCATTTATAATTATCAAGATATCGTGTTTTTATGAAATAAATACCTACCAATTCAGTCTCTAGATGGCCTAGAGTTACAATTTGCTTAAATTCGTATTTACGGCCGATGAAAAATCGTGTGATGAGGTCGAAATACTGAATATTATCAGACTGTCCACAAACAGTAATTAGGGATAATGAAACTCGATTCTGACGATAAAATTCAAGTTTATGGATATCAGTATAAATCTTTGAAAACTGTTTGTAAAGAGGCGCAACAGATGAAACATGTAGAAGAGATTAAAGACATTCGATGTTAAAAAGTTTAGAGAAAACGTAGCCCAAAAAGGAAGTTCTGAATTTGGGATTTAATTGAAAAATCCCTAGGCATATTTTACTACAGTTATGTTGGATTCCCTTAGAGTTACGTTAGAAAATCAAATCAAGTTTATGTGAGTATATACTTTGCGAAAATAATATTTTTTAAATGGAATTACCAACTGCCTCAAAATATTTTAAAGTAAACTGCTGTGCAAGAAAATTGAATACGTTTTATATTTTCTAATGTAAATTGTACTTATGTGTTATGTCCGGTGTCTATAGAAACAGCAAACTAATTTGTTAGCAATTGTCTGAACAATTCATTAATTTTTTTTATCAAAATGCTACGCCATTTAGACGAGCTAACGAAAATGCGAATTATAAGCAAAATTGAAGATGGTTGGTATATGAGGGCAATTGACGACCACTTGAATATAGGTAAAGATACGTTGTTTAGGGTTGAAAAGCATTGGACGCAACAGAGCACAATTTTTAGGAGAGCAGGATCTGCTCGCGCCAGGGTTTCCGATATCGAAGAAGATGCTGCTCTAATCGAATACCTTAAGCAAGACCCTTTTAACAATGCGATGGAAGCAAAGGTTGATACGCATTTTCCTGGTTCCCGATCCACAGAATGCAGAAGACTAAAATCCTCAGATCTAAAAGTAGAGCAGCTCCAAAGGCACTTACTCACGGAAGAAAATAAACAATATCGTTTGTTATTTGCTATGAAATGCAGTTATAGAGAGTTACAAGTTTGGGATCAAGTGGTATTGATCGACGAAAATATGTTCCAGTCTACCCATGATGGTCATATTCGAGTTGATTGGCCGAGGAATTATCGATATGAAGAAAGATACCTGAACGATAGCCAGCGATCTGGGAGATTTGGTATTATTGTTTGGGGATGGATATGCCGTCAGTGGAACAGTTATACCCAAACAATATTTTTATTTATAAGCAGGATAATTCTCCGGTTCATACGGCAAATATTGTTAGACAGTGGTTTCAAAACAATAATATTGAAGTTTTACCCTAGCTTGCTTATTCTTACGATTTGAACCCAATCGAAAATATATGGGGCCGAATGCCTAAAATTATTTACAGGTGAAATTTTCGTGCACACAATGCATAACCAGAATTGTCGAGCATTGTTGAAGACACATGAGAAGAGTTGGCGCAAGATGAAGATTTTGTGAGACAAATAGTTAATTCGATGCAACGCCGTTTGCATGAGGTTATAACAAGAAAGAAATAATGCCAAATATCAGAAAGAATTCCCATTTTTGTTTTGTTTAATAATATGTAGTTGTATAATATGTTCAATGCATTACATTTTTTATTTTGTTTTTTTATCAATGCTCAACACTCGCACGATTTCTGATTATAAAGTACGAGGTAGGTACGCTTCCAAACTACGTATCGGTAGTATGCTATTTTTGCATTTGGTTGCTGGGATACCCAGACCCAAAATAAGCAACTAAAATAACACTAAAATCTCCGGTAAGACTTAATGTATTCATGCGTAATGTATTCCATGCACTGCATAGTATTTCAGTATACCGCAAGGTAGTGTTGCATGTAGTGATCAAATATAAAATATCGCCTAGTGTAAGCTGACGTAATAGTTTAAAATTATTTCTGGCTCGACTGTACTACGAAATACTGCAAGGTATTGCAAAGTACCTTCAAAAATCAATTCCAAAGCTCTAAAAAAATTTAACTTACATTTTTTGATATGACGATTTTCTTGAAATCTTCTTTCTTTATTTCCGGTTCGTCTCCTACTGTTTGTCTAAATAGTTGTTCCAGTCTATCCAAGCTACCTTTGTCAAAACCAGTACGTGGTCTAAAAAGAAAATTATTACAAATTTTTGTTTGTTAACGCAGTCATGACAACTTGATTCAATTCAAGTAGGTGCTGATTTATGTCATGTAGTGTATGTTAAATTAATAAACTAAATCGAACATTTCTACTAAAATGTTAGATACTAAATTGAAGAGATATTCAATATACCAAAATTCATAATTCTGAAATTTGGAGCAATTTAGAAAACCATCGGTGGATTTAAGCAATTTAAAAAAATACTGACTTGTCCTAGTAAATTATTGGACGCCAGTTTTGAGATACCCTGTACATTCCATCTTGTTTACGCTCGCTATACATGGACAATGATGACAATGGCTGGTAATTAACGATATTGGCCAGCTTTACTAATAATTAATTTATTGTCCGCAACATTAGTAGGTAGATGGAAATCCTTCCAAACTGGGGGTGTCGCCTTACATAAAATGAAGCAGTTCTGATATTTTATATGTTGTATGTGAACTGGTAATGACAAATCCAAATTTTCGATCTTGGAAGCTCTCCGGATCCAAGGTGGAAAATTCCGGGGCTTCCTTAATTATTTGAAAAACCACTAAATTTTCGAACTCTTTTCAGTTTTTCTCAATTTTTACCACCAAGGACCTCTGTTACGGCAACAGTCACTATGTACAATTTTTAAGGGGACTAAATTTTCAACAAAACGAAGACAATTTGGTCTCGATATACCAAATAGTTTCTAAGGTCCAAAAGAAAAAAAGATATTTTAGTTTTTTTTCGTCAATGTTGAGTCAATGTTACTAAGGACCCATTTTACGGCAAAAGTCATCATGTACGTTATTTAAATCTGCTAAATTTTCGAACTCGAGAACCAATTTGGTCTATGTAGACCAATAAACCGCGTAAAACGAAACCAATTTGGTCTATGTAGATTTTTTTAAATAGCTAAAATATGAATTGTATATCAACCACACCCTTTCAACAAACAGACCAAAGAACAACATTATCTTTAAAAATTGTGGGAGAGGAAAAAACACAGACATCACCTACTTGACGAATTCCTTCACGCACCAAGCATAACCGGGAATGGCATTGTTCCTTCACGCCTTCAATGCTTGTCATACAACCTCGGCACTTTTTGGCCAAGTGAAAATGAAATTTGTATTGACACTGAAAAACAGCGACCCTTCGAACAAAAAGCCCTAATGCCACACGTGTCACTGTATGAAGGCAACAGTGAATCCCACAATATTCACAAGGGCGGCAGCTAAATCCAACATGAGCATCGCCAGGTCGCCTCCAACTAGGGAAACAGCAAGATTTCACTCTCTGCTAATATACCACCAGGTGAAAAGACGTTTTTTGCCAGTAATGATCTTATTTCTGCTTCAGTTCAGTTTATTTATGTCTACTCATACTGTTGAAGGTTACGGAAGGATTAAGCAGTTGCGGTTGCAGGAAAGTAGGACCCAAATGCTCCTCTGCTTGCAACCATTGCAGCTGCCAATCGTGCGAGAACATACCAGAACCTAACATGCGAGAACATGTGTGACAACATTGATGAGCAATTCATCGATGATCTTCAGATGACGATTTCGATCTGCCTAAGCAGGTCCATGAAGAAATGGTATTGAAGCAAGCTGCCCTGAAAAGGTGTACTGTGAATTTAGAGGACCAGCCTGTGGTCCATGAAAGACGTACAAGAAATACGAGTAATAACAATTTCCCTCACATAACTGTATATTATATACAATTAATATGATACAATGTTTCATATTACCACATACAATTTAAATATTAAAAAAAAATTAAATTTATAATTTACAAACGCTGATAATATTTGCTTATTTACCTCAACAACTTTTAATAGTTGTAACTCAGGAAGTATCAGGTCTATATAGACCAAATTGGACTCATTTTGTTGAAAATTTAGACTTTTGTCGTAAAATGAGCCCTTAGTGGTAAAAAATGACAAAAACTGAAAAAGGTCCGAAAATTTTTCAAATTTTTAACAATGATCCGGCGGGTTTTCGACGTAGAACACTAGGATTTGTCGTTACCACTTCATCACATACAACATATAAACAAATTAGAACTACCTCATCTGGTGCAAGGGAAAATGTACCATAGACATAGGTTTCCATAGACTACCTACATACGTGTGGAAAAAAATATGTTCAACATTCGTATCGGTAGGAGATATAAAATCGGTTAAATTAGGAAAAAGTCTGAATTCGGAGATAGAAGTCAGAAGTTAATTAATACAGATATTAAAACCCTATTTTAGAGTATAAAGCTTGTAATCAGAGTTTAAAGTCTAAATTCAGATGAGATTAAAGTTTGAATTTAGATATTAAAGTGTGAATAAAGTGAGACATAACCATTTTGCGCCTTCGTATGTTTCTGTTATAACAGTGTTGACTAGATTCATTAAAATATTTTGTTATTATTCATATATTGTATAAATCTTAACGTACCACTGTTTATATGAATTGGTAATAGCTCTTTATATTCCTAGTAGACAAGGCTTTCAAGATAAATTTTCTGGTAATGCGCTATAATTTACGGCACAGGACACAAGTCATTGTAGGTCGTATCATGCAATCTAAAACCATTACACGCCGTATCTACGTTCTTGCTTATTCATGGCATATTTAAAGTGTCATAATATCAGTCATTTTATGTATTTTATCCGATGTAAGAGTAAGGATTTACTATGTTAGTTGAAGTTGTACGCCGTTTCCGACTGAGTGTATTTTATTGGAAGTCTGTTCATTTGATGTTTTTTTTTCAGTTCATGTAGTGTTGTGTTATATATTATCTAGGTGTATATGCATATATAATCGAATACAGGTACTAGCTCTTGGCTGTAATGGCGTTTCATTTACCTACCTTGTGTTCGATATGGACGCCAAGAAATCCATGACGCACTCCGAGCTTATTACTCCACTGTTGTCTTGGTCAATAAGTCGAAATAATTTTTCTACTATCTGCAAAATGTTAAGGTAAACTTTGGGTTATAGTGAAATATAAAACAGGACGTTCCTTAGATTAGTCTAAGATCCGAATTAAGGACGACCTTCACCCATGGATGAATGGATGAAAATTGTTTTATATTAATTTTAATATGTTATAAAATATATCGCTAGTATGTTGGCTAAAAAACTCCTGGCAATACTATGTTTAATTAAATTTTTTTTAAATATTTTAAAGATTTTTTTTTTCAACATGGCACACATTTGTTTAAGATACAAATTTTATACCAATCGAAAGTATGAAAAATATGCAATATGCGTCTATTTTTTTGCAATGAAATTGCCTTTATTTTAATATAAGATATATTTATTAAACAGATGAGCGTAAATTACTAGTATCGACTTACCTGCTTATACCTGCCAACCTAATAGTTCCGCCAGGAAAAAAATAGACAACGTAATGTTTGCATATTATATAGGCTTTATACTTTCGATTGGTATAAAATTTTTTTCTTAAACAAATAAGTGTCATGTTTAAAAAAAAATAAGAAATGTAATTTTTTTTACTTTAATTCTTAATTATAGTATTGCCAAGATTTGTTTAGCCAACCCACTTGCGATATATTTTAAAACATATTAAAATTACTATAAAATACTTTTCTTCCATTAAATGGATTGCTGAAAGTCGTCCTTAATTCGTATCCCCCACTATAATGTTTGTTTGCTAAATATAATAGGTACCGGGTAAGTCTCTTAAGATTGACACCCCCCTTATCTCACTTGTCCTTTGCCGATTTAACTCATTCAAAAAAGGAGTAAAATATACAGGGTGGAAATGGAAAATAAAACATGATTTTTTTAAATGGAACAGCCCGTATATTTTTACACCAAAATAATGTCCTTAATTTTCTGAATCCAAAAATGTGTAATTGTTATATAATCACTCCACCTGTTCGTGAGATATTACTAAAAACTTATCACATTACGAATGTCAATTATAAAATAAGAACATCAAGATACCTCTGGAAACAATGCATATTTGCATTGTTTATTTGTTGACAGATGTCATCCAGTTTTTTGTGAGATATATATTTTTGTGAGTTCACTCTCTTAGATATTAGCGTAAAAAATACGTAGTGTTCGTAAAGAAGCAAGTTATTTTGAAAATGGTATATTCATTGGAAGAGCGAAAAGAGTTACTTGAAATTTATATTCACTGCAACAAGAATAAGTCTCTTGCTCGGAGGGAGTATGTTAGGTTATCTCGAGAAAGGCTTCCTACCTCCTTCCAAAAATAGTTTTAAAAACATTTATGCAAAGTTTAGGAATACCGAATCTCTGAGAGACAAGAAAAGGGAAAGGCGAAGGACAAAAACAGGAGAAGACACAGAACTCAACGCGTTATTATATTTTGCTGAAAATCAATCCAAATCATCCTATGCCGCAGCAATAGAATTGGATATATCACAAAGAAGTGTGATAAAAATATTACATCGCCATAATTTTAAACCATACAGTATTTTGCCCGTTCAATATTTAGACGACAACAACCTTCAAGACAGGTTAACCTTCTGCAGATACATACTTGATAGAATAGAGGAAGATGATGAGTTTCTAAGTCATGTCTTTTGGACTGACGAAAGCAGTTTTTCTACTGCGGGAGCAGAAAAAATGCACATTACTGGGCAGCGGAAAATCCACATATTGTAAAAAAAATTAAAAAAACAAGGATACCAAACTGTAAACGTGTGGTGTGGCATCCACAAGGAGGCTATTGTAGGTCCTGTATTTATAAATGGGCCCTTAAATGCACAACGTTATGTGGATATTCTTCAACATCCAGTTGAAAATTATTTAGATAATATTAATTTAGTGGACAACAGATCTGTTATTTGGCAGCAGGATGGAGCACCACCACACTCTGCAAGGAACGTCACCGAATACCTAAACAGAAAATATCCTATTTGGATAGGAAGGCACGGTGTTATACATTGGCCCGCTTAAGCCCGTTAAGTCCGGACTTAACACCTGTGGATTTTTTTCTCTGGGGTACAATAAAACAAGATATATACGAAACTGGGGTTTTTAATAATATGAATGAGTTAAAAGAATGCATACGTGTAAAAATTGAGGAATTAAACCAAGATGGTGATATATTTCAAAGGGTGAGAAGCAATTTTATAAAGCGATGCCAAATGTGTATTCAGAATGGTGGTGGTTACGTGGAAAATATTTAATTACGTTACGTGTAAATAAATAAAATTGTGTTACTCTATTGTGTTACTGTATTAATATTGACTTTTATTTGTTTTTATTAGGCTTATGTTGTTTATTGTTATTACTCGTTACTGTTATTGTCACTTATATATTATTTATTTATTATCTCAATAAATGGCATTGTTTCCAGAGGTATCTTGATATGTTTTTTGTTTTATAATTGACACCCGTAATGTGATAAGTTTTTAGTAATATCTCACGAACAGGTGGAGTGATTATATAACAATTAGATATTTTTTTATTCAGAAAATTAAGGACATTATTTTGGTATAAAAATATACGGCGTGTTCCATTTAAAAAAATCATGTTTTTTTTTCACCCTGTATATCTTACGAGATTTTTAATGTCCGTGCTCAGATTACAAAAATTCATCAAAAACCGCGTCTACTACTTTTTTGAATGAGTTAAATCGGCAAAGGATAAGTGAGATAAGAGGCGTGTCAATCTTAAGAGACTTACGCTGTACATGAAAACGATTTTTCGTTTTTTGAGTTTCTAGTGTAGTTCAATAACTACAAGTACAATCGTTTTGACTACAATACAAAAGTTGTAGGGAATTGAAAAATCTACAAAATGAGCTCTACCGAAAGTCTCAAGCTGCATTTTCAGCCGAGAAAATCGGGAAGTATCGCGAAAAAGAAGCGTTTCATTGAAAATTCGTAACTTTTATAATTTTTGAGCTATTCGTACATTCATACTTGTACGTTAAAATGATGTTGAAATAGTTTAAAACGCGTCCGAATATTGGAGTAAAATGCAAGAACTTGCGCCGGACTTCATATCCGCTGATCCAGTTACCCCCTCCACTGCAGTCAGGCGCGTTTTACTCCAATGTTCCGTCTTGAACTCGTCTTGAACTATTTTAAAATATGTTGAAAATTATTAACCGTTCTCAACGCATACGGTCTCTATTCTTTCGTTTCTATTCTGTGGGCGCGCTTAGGCTAGGTGAACAGATGGCAGGTGGCTTGCTTCGAGTCTTCGTGTTCCTCATGTTGGACGAGTCCATTTGTTTTTCTGGTCTATCATCGTGAGGTGACGCTAAGATATGTTTCAAATTTATAAAAGTGTTTCCTTATTTAAAAAAGTGCGTAGTTGCTTTCAGAGTACCTGGGATTTTTTAAGGAAATTACTGCATATGTTGTGGTTTTATGACCAACACATAATCGACTATAGGTCAGATTGAACAATTTGAAATTATGAGGTAGGGTTTTTTTTGGTTACCATGAGTCCATTTTCTAATTTCGCCTTTTCTGTGTTCTCTAGATCCTGCGTTACGTTAACTCCTACTGTGTATTGAGGGATATAACAATAGGGCACTTTCCGAAGCCGTTTTTCATCAATTTAGTAAGTTTCCATAAGTAGCTATAGTTACTTACGTTTTTCAACCTGCAAAGACACAAACTTATTAGATGTGTCGCTGGCGGGGCTTCTTACGTCGACTGTAAGTTCATTCCGCTTTGTAACTTCACCTGTAACTTCATCTGTAACTTCGCCTGTAATTTGGTCACCGATACCTAGACACCTGGCTACCATAGATACTTGGCCACTCTACTTATTTACGGTCATTGCCACTTGTACCTCTACGGTTCTCTCAATCTGAGCCTCTTGGTTTTTCAGTAACTTTTTGTCCACCTGAAACCTTCGTTGGACTTGATTCCACTGGTGTGAAATCTATCGGCTACTACACGACACGATTTATATACTGGAGAGACCCATCTTACACAGAAGACTTGCTTGCCATTTTACAGATGAGCATTGTTTAAGTGTACTTTAGAGGAGACACACTGTTACTAATTTTTGGTATTACTAGTGTGTGCTTGTATCTAATTATTACGAGCACTTGGCTAATGTTTAAATTTCAATTTATTTCACTTTACTTTTCATAGTGTACAAATACCGACCGTTGCCGTGACTTAAATGGTATGGTATGTTTAATTTTCTAAAATTTAAATTTAATAAGCATTTTCCTGGATACTTCTGCTACTTAGATAGTAGGTTTATGTAGGAATAGTTCTATATCTTTTTATTATATCGTTCGTGAGGGTCAACGTGCAGTGTGCATGCGAGTCGACAGAGGTAGTAAGACCAGGTACTCGTAAGTGTACAGGTAAAAAGTTATGCGTTTCCGTGTATCATACCGTGAGGATATTTTGGAATTGATGTCTAATTTACTGCCCGGAAATTTTTTATTTATATGCAGTTTATCTTTCACGTAACTTTGATGTAACTTGGTAGTTTAACTTTTAAGGCGATCTAACGTGGTGTATATTCATGACCGCGAATTAATTTGTATGCAATTTTGTGTACCACTATGGAACGATTTAAATGTAACTACAATTTTAGTTTCCAATATAATTTGGGTTACCTGCAATTTTAATTCCAATTTAACTGTTAGGGACTTTCTTATTTCCCTTTCATCAAAATTACAGAAAGTTCCTAGAGTAGGGTCGATACCCAGTATAATTGGGAACCATCCTACTTGGTTGCGCAACGGTCAGTGGCGCCCACAGGTAATTAGACACTTCGTATCCACCGAACTCACTAATTTATTTTTTTTTAATTAAGCTGAGCCAACTTAGGCAAACGTTTATAGCCCACTTTAATGTTGTTGAATATATTCTGGAGGGTAATACGAACGAGTATGAGTACGAGTACGAGTATGAGTACGAGTATGAGTACGAGTATGTGGAAATTTTAGATAATGTTTTGAATGTAAATTTGCGATCGTACCGCCGCGCCGTATGAGCTAGGGTTATGACCTGGATAAAGGGCCCAAAAAAATGTCATTGGCAATTGCAGCAACAAAACTATCCGTCCGACAGATCTAGATTTTCGCAAAAATAATTTACATGTTTAGAGTTATTCTTACGAGTAACGCGGACTAAATATTCGCTCCTCTTTCGCGGGTTTTCCCGTTTTTTCCCGTCTTAAAATGGAGCTAGAGAATTCTGCTAAAGCTCATTTTGTAGGTTTTTCAATTCTCTAAAATGTTTACATTGTAGTCAAAACGATTGTATTTGTAGTTATTGCTAGAAACTAAAAGAACGATTTTTTTGTATTTCTTTGCTATTTTTCGGACGCCAAATGACTGTTTAACAGTAACAAATGGCTGTTTGTTTAACTTATATACGTTTTCATCTATGTATTATACTTTAAAACACTGCGCAGTTCGTTACCTATTATTTTTTAATGCCCTAAAAAAGCTCTGTAGCTTGGGCTAAAAGAAATACATTAAAAATAAATACATTAAAATGCGTTTTATTACAAAATCTCTAATAATTTTTTTGCAGTCTACTGAAAGTGGATTGTCCAACTTTATATTCGTTCAGATAAATCTATGTTTAGGAATACAAACTCTCTATTTTAATGTAAAACAGTGCAAATGATATACTTACACCTTTTGCGTTAAATATTTGGCAAAACTGTTCAAGGTAAATGGGCTTCTCTCCACACAAACAAAAGGCGACGCACTCCAGTTGTTCAGCAAAATCAATTTGTTTCTCATTTCTGTAAAACAAAACTATATTTATTTAGTCCAGTTGTCAGAGAGAATTTCAGGTGAATTTTTGATAGATAGGCGTGTTTTTTTATTTCCTAGATATTTTTTGTCTTAGAACACGATTTTGGAGATATTTCGGACATTCAAATCCTTATGCTTAATTTTATAATTAAAAATTTATAAGAAAAATCTACGTAGTACTGTATATCTTTGCTCCGAAGTATTTGTAGTATCGCACTTAAACTTCAGGCAGTAGTTCCTTATCAAATTTTCAAAAAACAAGCTCAAGTCACTACACGTGTATACGAAGTTGACTGACCGCCTATGTATGTTTGTACCATTTTTTAATATTTACTTGAGGTTAAGAGAAAGGGGATGTTTTGATTAAAAGTCATGATCGTGGTCGTCGGAGACAAATAGGAGATGCAATGGAGGCACAAATATTATATTATTTTGGTGAATATCCTGAATGTAGTATCAGACGGGCTGCTCTTCAATTCAACATAACAAGAACATCAGTATGGCGGATTTTGAATAGGCATGGACTTTACCCTCTATCATTTACAGAAAACACATGAACTGTTCCCTCGTGTCTTTCCAGTCAGACTTGATTTTTGTAGAAATAGGAAACAAAGTAAAAGCTATAATAGAGGAATACTGATAATGGTATAATAGTCAATATAATAGTGTATAATTTCATCACCCAATGATGGGTGATAGTATTGATTTTACAGAATAAAGTAACTACAAATAAATGTGAGTATAACAATTGACATAAAAAATAGGTAATCATCGCTTACGTTAAGCGCTGCTTCAAGAACTCGATCCAGTTCTCTTGAGGTAAACACTGGTCCCGATCCTGGTCGAATAGCTTGAACAGCTGTTCCAATAGATCCTGCAAAAAAAATAATATCTGAGAAATCGATAAAGGAAAATCGCGTGCAATATAAATGGGTTGACTTTGCTTATTTATTGAATTTCCGCGGATATAACAGTTAATTTTATGGATGCCTGTGGCATCATTTCACGCTAGTTGGTTGGTAATAATAGATTATGATACGCAACGTGTTACATGGCCACATAATTTCAAGTTGACTATCACCTTTTTTGACTATAAATTCGCACCACAATTAAGAAGGCAAAGAAGGTCATAAACTATCGAAGAGAGTAAGACGGTATTATTTACAGACGTTGCTGAAGCAAACTACGCCCTTAGCATAACAAAGACAGAGCATAACACCACGTGTTCTAACTAGCTGAAGCGGTCTATTAATTATGAATCAATTAAAATTCAGTAGAAAAATCGATGAATGGTAATAATAAGTTCGACATATCATATTATAATGTATTCATTATAAAAAATCATTAAAACTAGATAATTCAAAAGAAATATGTTAAAGCATTTGCTTAAAAAGGGAGACGAGATTCATAATTTGGAAGAAATGTACATAGGTCGAACGTACGTGACAACTAGAAAATAGTATTACATGTCAATAGCGGGAATAAAATGTAAATAACTTTATATGTGATGTGTTAAAAATAATAATTCGTAGTGAAATTATAAAAAGATGTACATGATAGAAGAATCTGATTGGTTGACATATAACTAAAATATATAGGACACAAAGGTAACTAATGCCTTTGTTTCTTAGAAATGTATTTCCTTAACGATAGATAACATGCGTAAGTGTTAATACAAGGCACTCAAGGCGGTCGCCACGTTTCTCATTTTCTCTATAAAGAAAATTAAGTAATTGGTTCCATAATAACAAAGTTGATTGTTGCAAATTGTGTAAGATAGTATTACATATGTTTCCATCTTATTTTGTAAACATAATAAGGCAATTTAAGTGATAGTGAGTGTTATCCAAATTATTGTAGAAATTCTAGGCTGTCTTCGTCAATTTTTTGATAAGAATTTAAAAAAAGTTAATAATTAACAAGTAAGTAAAATCAACAAAGAAGTTCAAAAAGTGCTACAGGGAGCAGTTCTCAGATTTCACAGAAAGAGTGATGATAGCAGATTCCCGCAGGAGAGGCATCCAGTACAGCTTCACCATAGAGCCCATAGAGGTCACCACATAAGTGCGGTATTGTTTGCGCTTAAGTATTTTATTTGCATCAACTTTGCATTATGGTAATAACCACCCACATTATTCATGTCTGTCTTTGAAATAACATATAATAATGGTGCTTATAAATATATACACATGATGAACGAAAAAGTCAGCCAGTTCTACATAGTACACTCGGGGGTACCCTAGGGAAGCATCCTTAGCCCCCTACTATACATATTATATACAGCCTACATTCCATCTACTAGACATACATCATCAATAGGAACTTTCGCACATGATACTGCTATCTCCTCGACCAACAAAGATCCTATAATAGCCTCATCGAATCTCCAAGAGCGCCTGAATCTAATAGACAACTGGCAGAAGACATGGAAAATTAAGGCGAATGAAACAAAATCCAATATACTCACACATTACATTCTCTTTGAGGCGAGGCACAAGCCCTGCTGTCAACCTCAATAAAACAAAATTACCAAAACACCACGCGTCAAAGCTAGGCATTTTTACATGAATATTAAAGTAAAAGCAAACCTAAAATAAACTAATTAGTTCATAAAGTATTCCGTAGTGAAAAATCTCAATTTAATACGGACAGACAATATAGGCGTACATATAATTATGTTTGCTCTAATCTCGGTCTAGCTATATTAAATTCTCTGTATACATATACCGTGTATATATTTCTTATAACGCTTTCCTGCTAATAAATAGCTGCTGTGTTTTCTTGTTCCTGTAATATTAAACGCATAGTAAACGTAATAAAGTGTACTTACATATACAAGCACCAGGCTGTGGGCGGGACCGAACTATACATATAGACGTACACGTCTTTGAGGCATGTTATCTTTTTGCAATCTTTCGATTTAGTAGACCAGCGGGAGTTTTTGTATAGTCCGTAAAAAGAGTTGGTACGTATGTGTTACTGTTTTTAAATATACCTAAATGCGGTGAGGTTCAAGTAAAGTACCTACTTACTTATTAGAAATATAGCAAGTAAAAATTTGACAAACATAAAAGGGACCTTTTGGTCTAGGCAGTCATGACACTTGGAGGGTGGAAATTAAATATTCTAAAGCCATTCTAATAGATATAGTTTTACAGAGGCAACTAATAAATAATAATTAACACAATAATTTCCTATTACTTCTTGAATTTAATGAGAAACGTGTTATGATATCATTTGATAAAAAAACAACAAAAAATATGATAAAACGATTACAAGCGATACACCATGGACGAAAAACGATACAACATGGACGAAAAAGAGACTAAATCACAATTGTAAATGTTCAATATGTCGCCCATTCTGCTGCAAACATTTATTGACTTCTAACAACACTCAATGTGACCCTACGAATCACTATTCTGTCTATTTGTCTCCATACATTTTTAATTTTCTCTTTCATTTCCTCAACATTTTATACTGGAACTTCATAAACTTCTTGCTTCAGATAACCCTAAATATAAAAATATAACAGGGTGAGGTCCGGTGCTCGAGCTGGCCAGGTACTGGCACCGTCACGACAGATCCTCGTTATTAAATTTTCTCCAAATCGTTGTCGGAGATGTTCCTTCACTGGTCTATAGTTGCGCGAATGGCATCCACCTTGTCGAAAGAACATATCAGCATGACTGTTGACTGGTAACTCGTCCAAATATTCCTCAAATTGATTTTGGAGAAAGTTCAGGTATTTATCTCCATTTAAATTTTCATGAAAGTAACATGTACCCAATAGTGTCCCATTATCCCGACCGACACAGTTATGGACCACACACATTTGATAATTTGACGTTGATAATTTGACTTTGTGATACACTTAGACCATTCAAGTAGCTCCAAGAATGAAATTAACTGTAAGGATTGTATACTTAGGTACGTAGGACAAATGAGGCGTTCACATATGACTAAGTTTAAGGAACATATATTGATCATATAAAGTATGGAAGAACAGACACATCATGTGCTGGACATCATGTTTCTGAAAACAACCATAAAATAGATCACCTTTAACATAAATCTTACCTTTAATCAATATATTAATGTTAATACTATCGATACGTATTTGGGTTAAATCTACAAGAACAACACAATTCAGCAGTTATCTTGCTATTGCATGTTGTTGTTTGACAACTAACAACCTTTTAATTAACAACTGAGGTTGCTTCTTATTAACAGTTTTCTCCAACGCAACTCTTCAGCTAATATATATATCAGTTAACAGACGGACGCAATAATGCCAGATTGTAGTAGTAGATCAGTCAAATAAATCAACTAATTCAATTAGAAACCATAATGATAGTATACCCGCTCCCAACTCAACTTCAATTACGACAATTAACTCGACCAAAAGTAAATAATTACAGTTCACGAAATTTCGTGTGCTTCATAGATCATATCGTTAAAAAAATCGACATGAACGATAAACGGTGTACTTTCACCGTCTTCATTGGCCGTCCTCCACATGCGTTGGACACGTAGTGACCACTACAATGTTTCAGCCGCAGTCGCTGGAGCAGCCTTGCAGATGATGGACTGTTCCGAGAAAGCTTTCGTTTATATGCGCGATATATTCTATTTTATAATAGTTTGGTTATGTAATGTTTAGGACTACTTGTTGATTATACCAGTCCATTTTACACTGAATGGTTTTTTCGTTGTCATTTCTCATTAATTTACATCTGTATGGACAAAAACGCACACACGGATAGATGCATAGATGGAAATTTGGAAAGTTCTTTAAAATTTCATGAGTGCGCCTCATATACTATTGGGCTATAGATTTTCTTACGAAAATGGCACTTAGATTTTTTTATGTTCTTCAATATTCATATGATCTTTCAAAGGCTATCTTTTATGTGTGAGAAATGCGTAACATGATAACTTTCAAAATAGGAAATTTAAACGACGTTTCACGATCCATGCAGACGGATTTATCAGTAAACAATATTTTTATGTTTAACAACGCAATCAAAATAGTCGAATATAAAAGTCAAAATCAATACAAAATATAACCCAAACCATTTTCTAACAGAGAGTCTGTCTATGTCTTCTAAAGAAGTAGAAATTGTTGAATAAACTGTAATTTTAGTCTGATATTGAGAGCCATAATTATAAGTAAGTGCCATAAGTATAAGTAAGTACTAACTAAAATAACTAACAAAGTAAAAATAACAAAAAATATCTAAAGAATTGATATGTCTATCCGTTGACATTTATAATTAATCCTTAACGTATAAACAATTTTTATATGCTATATGCTATGGTTTCTAGAAAAATTAAACTTAGGTCTGTTAAGAATCTGTTATATATTGTAATTAACACAGGCCCTAAAACTGTACCCTGTGGCACTCCGCAGGCTACTGTTTTAAATAACTTTTAAACAGAAGTTAAAGAACATTCTAATGCCAATATTTAGACCAATATTTTGCCAATAAAAAAGTTTTTCTAGCAATAGCCTCTGCAAACATGGCTTTGTATTATCAACTTCAATAAATATAAGAGAAGTTTAACTATTGCTTCCTACGGTGACATCCGTCCGAAAACCATATTGCATATTAGATAAGATTTTATTTTTACTTAAGTAGACTGTTAAACCCATTTTGATAGTTTTCTCAAATACTTTTGGTATTGAAGACGAAATCGGACGATAATTTGACATCTCATTTTTATCAACCCCTTTAAACAATGGTCTAATGGTTGACATAAGAAGGCACCTCTCCGCATTAAATGCACACATCAATACATATAAATAAAATTGAAGTGTCTGTTTGTAATGTCAAAATCACGACTTTTTACTAAATGTATATGATAGTATATATTATACAATACCTACTTATAACAAAAAATCAATTTTTAAATTTTCTGTCTGTGTCTGTTTGTGTCGGTCGGTTGGTCGGTCTGTCCATCCATCCGTCCGCCCACCATTCCGTCCATCTGTCCTTCTGTCTGTCTGTCTGTTTGATCCGGCTAATATTCGAAACGGCTAGACCGATTTTGACGGGACTTTTACTTTTATTTCAGAAAAAGATTTAGGGTTCCGCATAAAAAAATAAAATCCATGAAATTGTGAGCAAAATGCGATTCAAATAGGGAAAAATATACATTCAATATAATACAATATAAATAAATAGTTAATTATTAACGTGAATCTCCCGAGTAATTCTACTTGATTCGAATAATAATATTCGAGTAATAATAAAATAAACTAAAGTAGCAGTGTACAGATCACGCGCGCCCTCCACCCTCTAGCTAGATAATAAAACTCTTCAATATCTCATTTCTTATAACGTCCGGCCCTGCTGCCTTATTTTTTTGAAGTTCTCTAACTTGATCTAATTTCGTTAGTATTTGTGTAATTTAATGATATTGAATGCGAGTAATTTACATTTTCCATATCAAATGCCCACTGAACTATTTTAGAAGCAAGGTTTTCCCCTATCCCAGAGAAATATTTATTAATCATATTAACTATTTATTGGGGATCGGTTATCACATCTTTATTTTCAGCTATAATTTTGTTTACTTTTGTATCCGACCCTTTGTAATTATTAGAAAATTGTTTTCCTCCAAAGAGTTCTCGAACAATGTTGTTATCTATTTTCAATTTAAAATAATTCTGCTTTGGTTTTTGAATTAAACCATTTAACTTGTTTCTATAAGTAGTATATTCTTGTTTTACCTGTTCATTTTGTGGAGAGTTAAGTGTTCAGTTTGTGGCGAGTTTAAGTTTAATTATAAGCAGCCAATTGGAAACTGTAAGCTAAGGTGTAAATTTTATTTGTCACAGTCAACTAGCAATGCATTTTGTATCAAGATTAATGAAATACGTCCCACATTGGTCCAAAATCCAGTTTAATATTGGGCACCAGATTATATCATGACAAGGGCAATATATCTGGTACAATCATTAATTATTGCTATGTCGCTACCAATTCTCCAAAATTACTTTAGTCAGCTTCCTTATGCACACACTGCTAAATACTCATAAAACCAAAATTTAACACCCAATTCAGTATGCAAAACAGGTTCATTTAGTTGAGCTTAATCAAAACTTACGACTGGCAAACATTTTCAGAGCCCATCTTTAGTAGTCGCGGTTGCAATAAAGTATGCAATAATTGTTATGAGAGGAAAGTTCGTCCATCGATTATGTAAATATTTAATGCAAAGATTAGTTTATACATGGAGGATTTTAAAGCTCATTGCAGGAATTATGTATAAATAGTTGGTAATGCTATATAAATAATGTTCAATTATGTATAGGAAAGTTCGACTTAGTAGTCGTTGGAGGTTTTTACCCGGAATCTGAATCAGGGGAGCCGAATTTTTTATACTGTTTTTGGCTGCATCTAAAAATCGCAAGGGTCGTCGTTAGTGATGGCAGAAAGTGGGAATATCAACCCTTAAACATTGAAACGACTCTTCTGTTTTAACGTTTACTTATAACGTTTACACCCCGAGTCTCCGACAATGCTGAAGGGTACCACGGAAGACTAGTGTACCGTGAGGAGAACCGAAAGTGAGGACGACCTCAGGGGCGATGGGGCACGTGGGCAACTATTACCATGGCAACCGTATAAGTTCTTCCAGTCTATTATCGCGTCACTTCAATTTAAACTGTGGTCTCTCTCACCGACATAGTCGGGGAAAACGGCGCCAAATAATTTTACAGTTGCGGTTAGGTATGTGAAGGAATATAATATTACCTACCTATTATTATTATTAATTGTACTTGAATTTCATATAGGTACATTATTAATGCATGAAAAATATCCATTATAAATTGTGAAAAACATCAGAAATTCTGATTATGCCAATGGAAAGGGAAATAACCACATACACACACACATACAAATTATATATATATATATATATATATATATATATATATATATATATATATATATATATATATATATATATATATATATATATATATATATATATATATATATATATATATATATATATATATATATATATATATATATATATATATATTCTGTTCCCAGTCTATTAAATATTGTGCCAGTAAATTAACACGCCAATTAAATAAGTGAAGAAGTTATTGGTCCGATGCCAACCACCAATGTAATAAATTATTGACAGGTTACAAGTGCTGACCAACTAATTACTAATCCATTATAGCATATTAATTATTATAGGTACCTATAATAGTACTTAACACCTTAGATAATTATTCATACATCAACTAGGAGAAAAGAACTGTAATTGTGTCTAGAGAACGGATTGTGAAGGTGATGGTATAGGCGGAGTTTGAAGACATTTACGATACCTACCAATCTTGATCTAATTTGTTATAGCACGTAAGTTACGAACATAAATATTTTTACCGGTCGATGTGGATGTCAATGATTTCAGTCAGTTCTTATTGAGATTTCATGCTGCTATGAGCTCAATTTCCAGATAGCTATTTACATTTTTTAAACCTATTCTTACTTTCGCAAACATTTTCTTCTGGTTCATACATATTCAAAAGTTTTGCACCACCCTGATTCTCAGATAATACATTTTGACATGTCGAATATAGATTAAATTTAAAGACAGAATCTGTTAATTTGACTCAATTTGTTTCTATCAAAATTTTAGTACACATTTTTGATGTTAAAAGCAAAGTACAATTCTAATAAAATATATTACCATCTCTGACATATAAGCTTAAATTAAATATATCGTCGCATGCTGTTTAAAATATTAACAAATTGTTTTAAGTAATACTATGCCATTCCTCTCTAGCAGCAATGACAAGCTCCTGGGGTGTACTGGGATGATTTATTCAAACACCAGCTACCCTGAAAGGTCGTCCCAATCATGTCCGATACGGTTCATGTTGGGGAACATAGCAGGCTACTCCAAACAAGTGACTCCTTCTCAAGGTAGGTTATTCACCCCTCAAGTATTATGAGGCTGATTCTCCACAGTCTAATATGAAGGTCAACATGAAGTATCTTAGTACTCCCATCAAACATAGTACCTGCCCAAAACATGGCACTTCTTCCAGAATGAGGCGAGTATCTATAATTAGACATATCCTGGGTTCTTCGGAAATTTCAAAATTCTTAGGTAAGCGAATGTGCTCTTTAGCTACTGCAGCTGACCAACTCGGTGCTCATGTCGTAGCTGGGGAACTCTTACTGGTGCCCGATATCTGAAACTTGTCCCAATAATTAGTGTAGTGTAAACATACATTCGAGAACTCCAGTATTGTACTGAAGTCCTGGTAGTGACATAGTAGATGTCCGAATCGTTAATTGTATGTAGCAGTTCTGCTGTTTGCTAGTAACACGCCTCCTACCACTTCTAGGCCTATTCCGCACAGAATTAGTCTCTAGATAGCGATGCCATATATGCGAGAGACATCAGTTTGATATTTTTTGACATCGGTTGTAGAAACGCCATAACTCCATAACATTTTAACTGGTAAATGTGACTAAATATACGTGAAAAAATTGTTATTGTGTATTGTTATTTTAACATGTAACGTAAAGATATTCACTTCCATTAAATATATTTTAAATTATCGCCCAGTATCTAAATATTTTAAAATACGCAGGCGAGAAGCGTGACGTAAATAAAATATCGACAGTAATTTCAAATATTTCAAAATTATAGCTCATCGCGATCATAAGCCACGTAGGGCATGCCTTTAGTCCGGGTAGGGCAAAGTTAATAAATACGCGAGACGTTTGATTTCGTTCTCTTTTGTAACCGCTTGATTTTTATTTTGATTATTAAATGAATATTTAATTATTGCATATCGTACCTTACCATTAAGATCACAATTCCTTGTTAATTCTAACGACAATACTGAAAGATATTTTATATTTGTCGTATTTCCTAGCGGATAATTTTTATTTATTCCATAATTTTCTTTAAATGTAATACATCGGCAAAGAACATTTAACTTACATTTATGTCTTATCATATAGCTACTTTGTATACCATTCTGATTTCACAGATTTTTATCTGCAATTTTTTGGGATTTAAACCCAAAATTTTAAAAGTAGTTTTAATTATTATGTAAAATAATTATTTCATTACTTTGTAAATTTTATATAATATAAAATTTAACTATGACTGTAACTATACTCGAGGTGTTTGAAAAATATTTATTTATAAAATATTGTTGGTGATAAAAGGTGCTGAGCGCGCCTAAAGCGCTCAGCACTTTTTTGTGGGTATTGAATGAAACTGGGCCGTCAGGCTGGGATATGTAACGCTCCTTCGGGTAATGTCGGCTCGACTCGGCTAGAGTCGGCTAAGTGAGAGAGGATCAGTTGGCAGAGCGAGACAATAGAGAGAGTTTGTGGGCACTGAATGAGACTGAGCCGTCACGTTCGTCTATGTAACACTGAGTCTACTCGTTGACTAAGAGAGAGAGAGATAAATTTGAATTTAAAGTATTTACAGCATATTTTAGCTTCCATAGGCCTATTATTGTTCAGGACAATAATCAGGAACCTCCTGATTATTGTCCTGAATTATTGTCAACCGTCTGGTTGGGTTACCATCCAATTGTTTTCCGGTCTGTATCGAATTGAATTAAATTGGATTGAAACAAATCGACTGCCGTCGCAGTACTTGGTAACTAGGAGTGGGTATTTTGGAGCGACATATAGTGGGGCGGCATCTAGCGCCAGTTGCCAGAAGCATCTAGGTTCTAGCATTTTTGAAGTGAAAACTGTATTAACGGGCAATAACGGCTGCGTTGTATTGCGGGTTGTGATAATACAGGCGGATGGCTACAGTATATATTTTAAAATTCGAAGTTTTCACTTCTATCGTGTGGTCATAAGCACACACCTATATATTTTTTGTTTATTAAACATCTGTTTTATTTCATTAAGTCAAGACCTGATGAACAGAAGTTACAGCTGGTAATTATTGTTTTGCATTTCTTCCGTCTGCCGTATCTTTTAAGTACTGCTGACCTGGAATCCAATACATTTTTTTGTCATAAAATATTAATTAAAAGTAGAGATAAATTCAATAATTGTTCAACTGTTGAGCTGTGATTTCTTTATCTAAACACTGATCGTTCTAAGGGTATTTAAGTGCTACGAGAGCCTCTAAGTTACCATCTGATCACGTGTCCACAACTCCCGTAAAAATCTGAGCAACCGATAGGCATAATTAAAAAACCATACCGAAACGATTCCTAGATCAAAAGCCATTAATTGAGGTAAAAATTAATTAAACGGTAGGGTCGTTATACATGCTGGAACCGGGCGATGCAAAACTTTTGATTCTATGATTGAATATAATAGTAGAAAAATAATGCTTGCCTAACCAACGATCTCTCTTTATCGACTATAAAGCGAAACAGTGCGCCATCTTATTATGCAGCCATTGCAACAAGAAATCGAACCCCATATTTGGAAAACAAGAACATTTTCAATGTTTAAAAGTAGCTATTTACAATGTATTTATATTAGTACCGAAATATCTCAATATGTTTATAATCATGCTAAAATTCAAAAATCACCTGTATATGTTATTTGTCACATGTTTAATTTTTTTTTCTATCGGATATTTTGCCAACATATGGTATCCATTTTATGCTGCCTAGCATTTTTTACCATTCTATAACCATAAATAACCATCAATTATTAATTCGTTATTTATGCAAATTTATTTACGATAGGTATCATGATTTTTAGAGCATACTGGGTATATTAATTCGTATTAAAATTTTCTAATGTATTTATGTCAGATGCCGCATATTTAACTCTGGCATCTACCTGTCAATTAAGATGGGGCTTGACATGCTAATATTTAAAAAAATTATATTTGCATATAGTAATAATATACCTACCGTATCAAAGCAGGCGTGTATAATACACTTATGAAACACGATCAGATATATTTCACGAATACATTAATTTCAAGCCTTATCGCAAGACATTATGTTATATATTTTTTGAAAAAAACTCTTTTATTTTAAAAAGTATCTAGTTTTCATAACTAAATTAGAAAGTAATTGAAGGATTATTCCAAGCAAATAAATATAATTTAAAAACAAATGAAATTTGATATATTTGTAATATATCTATCACTCATTACGACTATACTATAGTGCTTTCGTTTGATATGCAAACTAATGGAATGCGGTGCTCAGTGGCGCGAAATTATCTTAATATAGGAAAAATAATATAGAAAAAATAAAAAACAATTATCTTATCATTCTCGTAGATCAGAACAGCTGCTCACAACTGCATGGCGGAAAGAACAAATTAAATTCTGCTTGAAGAAATAAACATTGAACACGATGATTCACTACCTACTTAAAGCTGAATATTGTTGACACTGACAAGGAAACATTTTCCAGCTTCCAAGAAGTATGTAGTTGATGAAATGGCCAAAGCAAGAGGAATGGAGGTAATTTGATTGCCTTCATATCACTGCTAACTGAACCCAATTGAGCTTATTTGGGCGCAAATAAAAGGGAAAATTGCTAGAGAAAATACAACATTTAAGTTAGCTGATGTGCAAAAACTTCCCAATGGTGCAATCAAAGAAGTAAATGCGGCCAAAATGTATAGACCATGTCAAGAAGGGGAAATCAAGATCAAGAGAAATCACGTCGGATCTCGATATTATGATGGATAGTCCCGTCAAACCAGTCGTAATAAATATAAAGGAAGACAGTAGTGAAAGTGACTTATTTTGAGATAGAGAATAGTGATATGAATTTCTGATGTGAGTTTTTGTAAAGAGTTCTACTAATAAGTGACAGTGGAAAATTTTAGACGACCGATTTTCACGGAAACCATGTTGAAATGATAGGTACTTACTGTATGTTTCAAAGCACAAGTTCATTTTGTTTTTGGCTTGTTCGATTATCTTGGAATATATGCTAAGTATATAGGTAAGGACATAAGTTTGTAAAATTATAATTTTCAAGGACAAGGCCTTTTTTTGAAAATCTGCACCACCGATGCTATTTTTAAATATGCTGCTATAAAGTTGCACATCTTTGCACCTATTCGTTTATGGTTCTGTTGTTATATTACACAGATATTTCACAACTTTTAATGATGCTTCATCTATACCAGAGGAATTAGTGTTAAGATTTAGCTAAAAATTAGACCCAAGGTCATTTAAAATATTGATTATGTCAGAAAAGGTGTGTCTAAATTGGCGATTTAAGTTTTTACTCGATAAAATGCAATAAACAACTCAACTTTCGCATTGAAGAGTATAATATATACCCATCCATAGAAAGACATAGGTACAATAGCCATGAAATCACAATTATATGAATGCAGGCAAACATTTTCATAACAATCGTGGATTAATTTGTAATCTTGTATACTATACAAAATAAAAATACTTAATACCGATTGGTAACGGTCAAAATGAAGTAAATCAGTATAATTAACATAAAAAAATAAAAAAAACAGCCCGCCAATTCTCAACTAATAGCCACACAATAAAAAACTTAATAACATTAGAACGTTACAAGCTGTATAAACGACTTTATAAAATAAATTAGATAAATTAAAATCACGTAACTCTGTGTGTTACGTGGATGCGTGTGTAAAGCTTTTGTATAAGCCGACTTTTTTGCTACCGATCAGCTGAAGGAAACCCTCCCGCCACCCGATTTCTAAAGTGAAGCGTAACGTGAACCTTAGGACAAGCCGACACAGTATTTAAATTAATAAAGTAATTAGGTAATTTTAAACACTTTACTCCTGGGCTACCAACTGCTCTAGGAAATCTCTGATGAACTAAATATTTGAATGGTACGTTGAAACATGCCCATAGCTATACGACTAGGCGGACCTTTTACTAATCTATTATGACCGCCTATAGAGTCATTGTAAAGATTTGGGTCCTGTATTGACATCATCTGGTATATTACAGAGCTGAACAGTAAGTAATAGTATATTACAATATGAGATCGGAAGATTTTCAGATTTAAGATTTCAGATTTTCTTCTGATATATTACAGAGCTGAGAACAGTAAAGTGTAATAGTACCTATATGACAATCCGAGATGGGAAGATTTTCATTACTCCCGAGATAATATGTTATATAAATAAAATCTCGAGATATTAATGAAAATTCCCATCGAGTATAGTATACTATTTTATTTTCATCCACGAATTTCTGAATAACACTTAAAATGTGCTTCAATATAATAAAATTATTATTATTGAACAACAGGAATGCATTCCGTTCTGGCTTAAATTTTTACTTAGTAGGTAGAATTTTTATGGTTGCTATGTTGTTGCTATCGATTAAAACAAAATCGACAAACAAACGTTTTATAATTATCTGTCATTTTATGATTTTCTGAAGTTTCCGCTCAGTTTCGAGTTTCGGACACGAAAGTATATTGAAATGAGTGCCGAATCTTCCGGAAGTGAAGAATATGGTATACCACCGGAGATACAGGAGGCAGCCCACAAAATGGAAGAAAGTTTGCTGCCGATAAAAAGCAAGGTGCGGTACGAAAAAGCATTCCATATTTATCGCTCCTGGTGCCATGGTAAAAATACCACACATTTTGGTTCAGAAACTACTTTGTACTGGCGTACTTTGGCGAGATCTCCAAAGAAAAAAAACCATCAACGCTCTGGGCTACCTACAGCATGCCTTAAATCGAAGAAATCGAGTGTATTTTCAAGACAAAATATCGATGATTTTTGGCTAAAGCGCCTGAGGAATTTTTCCAATATAATCAATATAAGCAGAATTTTGTTTTACTTCTTATGTGCAAAATAATATATAACATAATATATTTAGATTGGCAAAAATATCAGAGGTTAATGATTGTTTTTAGGTTGAACTTGCAGGTGTTAGATTGCAGTTTCTCGTGCATGATGTAGAAGTGACGAACTCCTGAAAATTAAGTTCACTAAGATTAATATTCTGGAAGAAACAATTATAATAGAAATTCCGGATACGAAAACTTATAGAAGCAGATCTTTTACAGAGCCGCATTGGGTCAAGATGGTTAAAAAAATACACTGACCCAAGAAATTAGCGCATCACCATAAATTTATCATAATTTTGTAGCTAAGTATTTTCCGAACCAATCATCCAATTTTGATAATCTTTTTAGCATTGTACAATTACTTTTCTATATAATTTTACTACGTCATTGATTCTTTCACAAGTTCATGTATCTCATACATACGGGGTGTTATTCGGATATTGGATATTCGGACGATTTTCATAACATGATTCCACGATTTTCATAACATCTTTTGGATAACAGTAGCAGGAATAGCAAATCCCAATAAGACTCAAACTACAGCCTCAAATGTTCTTAACATTCCCTTTTTTGATTCACCTTCTTATCTTTATGATTAAAGGAGATACACATTTTGTAACACTGTATGTTTTATTGACCTTTTTATGCACATTAAAAAAAAGAAAACGCATATGAGGCTTGTTTTCGTGTTGTGTTGACATGGCTTCATTCCAAAAAACATCTGTCTAAACATCAACAGTAAGTGCAATATTTCATCATGAATGTCAATATTCGCCAGAATCGCAACTTAAATATTGAAGAATCTGTGCGTTTAGTAACTCTTGCCGAAGATGGTGGGTCAGCGTTACATCGCTCAACGTCTTGGTGTTAATCAATCGACCGTAACCTGAATCTTGCTGCGGTATCGTGAGACTCAAGAGCACGTGAGAAGACCAGGGCAGGGGAGAGTTACAACTTTAGCGCCTTTTGTAGAGAACAATTTAATTTTCATGCATGACAATGTTAGACCGCATAGTGACAGAATTGTACAACAATATCACCCCTATCCAGTAACAATATCATGCCGAAGTTAAAATTCCCACAATGCGATAGCCAGCCAGAAGCCCGGATCTGAATCCACTAGAACATCTCTGGGACATTATGGGCAAACAGTTGAGAGAACACCCTCGTCATCCAATTAATCAACTAGAGCTTGGACAAAGTCTACAGCAAATTTGGGAAAATATTAACTTAATTTTCAGTATGGGGCGTCGATGTGACGCAGTGATTCATGCAAGAGGAGGGAACACTGAATATTAGTTAAGTGTTGTTAAAGTTAAGTGTTGAGTATGTTAAGTGTTGTTAATTTGTTGAGTTACCAATTAAAAATTAGTAAAAACAAGCAGTGTTATAAAAATGTGTATATCCTTTAATAGAAGAGATAAGATGGTGAATCAAAAAAAGGAATGTTAAGAACACATTAAGCTATTGTTTGAGTCTTATTTGAATTTGTTAGTAACGCAACTGTTATTCGCAGGGTGTTATGAAAATCTTGGAAAAATCCAATATCAGAATAACACCCCATATGTAAGAGTAACATGAACTTGTGAAAGAATCAATGACGGAGTAAAATTCTATAGAAGAGTAATTGGATGATTGGTTCGGAAAATATTTAACATCAAAATTATGATAAATTTATGGTGATGCGCTAATTTCTTTCGCCAGTGTATATTGATTTGCGTAAATCTGTTCGAACCCAAATACTTCTTGTGCAGTGGAGACATGGCAAGCTATGCAATCAAGTTGTAGGGTATCATTCAATAGCTGTTTTTCCGAAAAAAGTGGCTTCCTTTTTTGAAGCTTCGGAAAATAGAGACCTTTACTAGGCATGCCTTTAGACGTACTGCCGGATGCCTTTAGACGTACTGCCGGTACATTATTGGCTGACAATGGTGGAAATGTTTTGCAACTGAAGCAGTTAGGCATATGGAAATCTAGTGTTGTAACAGAGGGGTATATCGAGTCATCACTAGTCAGTCAAATCTAGACAGCCAATTTGTTATCGTTGTCTAAATCTGTTAATATACATACGACTATTGATATCACATCCAATGAAGTACCTTCGCAGGATATAACAAGAACTTCCCAGCAGCATCAAGAAGGTCTTAAAATATCGATCAATACCTACTTATAATAATACCAAGTTCGCTATTAAATTTAACAAATTAAATTTTTTTCCGTCACCGATTAATACTTGAAAGCGGCAGATAAATCGATAAGGGAAGTCAGGACGGGAAATCGAGCAGGGAAGTCGGGACGGGAAGTAGAAGACAGTAATCTGACAGTAATGTGACACAAAATTTTCAAAGTCATTATTACTTATAGTCTATACTTATACATAGTCTGTGTAACAGCAACTTTTTCGAAAACTGAGGTGAAAGCAAAAAAGTCAATGTTTTTAAGTCTGTGGAGTTCGGCTATTTTTGGCTATGTAGGAAACACGTGTGAAAAATAAATAAAAGTATATTTGTAGTTATATATTAATTATTTTTCTATTAATATTATGAATCCCTTAATAATCTTTCCTAATCATACCGCAGTTGGCGAACGCCTAATAAAGTCCAACTGTTATACCGTTGAAAAAACAGAGGTCAGTACACCAAAGTCGTATTAGTCAGAGGAAGCACCTTAAACAGATTTTAAATAATTCTCAAAATAATTTATCAATAGTAAGTAAGTAAGCACCATGAGCGGTAATCTGATATTTTTTGTCAACGCGATCAAATGAACTTGTAAATAGGAACAATAGACCAATTATTTTGTATCGGCCTACACAATGTCCCATTTACATAAAATAATGGTAAACACTAGTGGGCTTGCACACAAAAACTTTTAACACATATGTTAACATCCTAGACAACATTATTATTTTGTAGATTAAGGTCAAGGTAATAAGTTTATTAATATCGGTTATAGACTGTTTGAAAATAAAAGACAGTAATAAAACCGAAGTGTGTGCCACTTCCAAAATTAGGTGTACAAGTCAGAAGATGTATAAAATAATTACTACAAAATACGAGAAAATATTGTATTACTTTGAAGTTACCATAAAATACTGAAATTACTCGTAAATATATTAGAATTAACAAAAAATATTGTAATACAATTTTCGGCATTTTCCAATAATGTTTTACAATTTCCCAGGACTTTTAGAAGATTT
Organism: Tetropium fuscum; assembly: GCA_964058915.1. Classification (NCBI taxonomy): domain Eukaryota; kingdom Metazoa; phylum Arthropoda; class Insecta; order Coleoptera; family Cerambycidae; genus Tetropium; species Tetropium fuscum. The sequence goes on from CAXKVY010000898.1 coordinate 138,711, forward strand.
TCAATTACTTATATTAAAAATTGTTATGTTAAAATTCGGAATCAGTGTATAAAAAAACAAATAAGTCTTGAACTAATATCTTTAAATTGTGAAATGGTCGAAATACGATTAATTTTTCACGTTTTTTTCCGCTTTTCACGTTAATTTTTCGGAAAAATCATTCGTCAGATTCGTAAGCATCGACCCAAACAAATAACCTGCAGAAACCCATTTTTTGGCCAAAATTTTTGTTTTCTTATGAACTATTAATAAAAAAATAATATGCTACCCGGACTGGCTAAAACGGAGGGTTAAAAAAAGGGTATGGCCAGCACTTAAGTTGGCTGAATGATTCTGTGGGCATAACTAACACGTTACCATGAAAAATATATGGATCTAGCTGTCCTATTATTTTTTATTTTCCCCTTCATTGAATCGACTATTATATTTTGTTCTTAATATACATTGTGTATGTTATAATATTTTTATATCTATGACTATAAAACTGGATAGGGCTGGAACCTTTAATGTAATGAACCTTTAATGTAATGATAACACTCGAAGTAGTTTCCACAAACACTAAAATACTTTTACTTTGCTTGACGCGCAATTCGCCAACCAAGTTGGCATCATCCGGAGATGATTAAAATGATCAGTTGCTAAGCCATGCGTAAAGCGGGCTATACGGTATAGGCCCCTTGTCGCTATTCATACTATTTTTACATTTCATAATTTCTATGCTCTCAAATGGATCCAACTGTCTATTATTGGTCACATTTCTAACTAATCTTAGATTACTAATATTTATTCTATGATCGTTGTCAAAAGCATGTTGTGCAACACTAGACTTGATCTGTTCTTCCATATTTTATATGAGTCATATGCTCTTTAAACCTGGTGTTAATTGATCTTCTCATTTATCCAAAATATTTTCGATCACAGTCATTACAAGCTGCCAACGTTACAAGGTGCGAAAGGTTGCTTAATGTTATGTTCCTCAATCAACACGGAATTTAACGCAACGCAGGCTCTATTTCAAGTTGTTTAATCCAACATACAGTTGATTATGTGCGGGTCAACAAACCACCACAACACACAACAGTGTATTCATGTATTCATGTTTATAAATTCGGGCAAAGCATCTGGCTCCGTTAGTCAAGTAGGTATCCAAAATTGTAAATTTAAAATTGTCTGGCGTAAATTGCTGTCGTAATTTATTCTGTTAAATATTAAATATATATTCTGTTCCGATGTTTTATGAATTAATATCTCGATCCACGAAACCCAGTAATATATATCAAAATTAGCACGTGAACCTCAGTAAAGTATTAACCAAAGGATTAACATCAACTACCTGGTCCGGATACATGCGAGCGCAGGAGGTAAATATCATTCCCATTTCGATAAATTTAAATGTAGCCTTATCAAAAGCATCTGCGCGAATCCAGGACCGTGATTATGAACATGTGTGTACTTTGTGTACATAGGTGGCCACCAACCAGCTACCTTGTCATATTCAACTAAATAGGGAACATGACTAAAATTTTAAATATAAAAATAATACTAAACGACAGGGTAACGTTGTAATAAATCGAGTACCTTAAAAGAAAACAAGATTTCTAATTCCGCGCGATCAGTATGAAGGATCTAAACAGCGATTGAAGGAATTGAAGGCTGTGAAACTAGCTGTGACGTCACAAACTATAATATTCGGCAGGCGTTGCGCCGGAAAGCGGCCGAATGAAGTATGAAATCAAGCGGTCGAGTGCTGAGGTCTCCCGTAGCCGATCGAATCGGTCTTCTACTCGTTTTTGAATTGTAGGCTGTGGCGTCACGACTTTGAACCTGTTTGAAACGGTTCGCTTGCGCGCGAGGCTAATAATTTATAACACATTTATTATTGGAAATTAAGGCGTCATATTGTGCATATCTTATTTTTAAGTATGGTAGAACATTCTCATGCAATAAGAAAATGTTCCCTATTGTGAGTAGTATCTACAGTTGTTTGTTAGTGACTTGAATCGTTCTGTAATTATAATACCTACTATAGTTACGGTTTACGATGCCTATGCAAAAAATGTTAATTGTTCGTAATAGAATTTTTATGTTCATACTAGGACGTAACCTGAATATACATAATCAGCAGTAAAAATAAATAAATTCCAATTGAGTCCAGCTACAACTGAAGCTTGCCATTTACGGTAGTAATTAATTACAGCGTATCAATTAATTTCTTTGAAATACACACACAAAAAAGCCTTAAGAGTCTTGTCGTTGCGGGTCGTTTTAATTAGAGGATAATTATAATATACATTAGTTGCGTATTAGTTGTATTGGAAGAAAATTATAGCACTAGGTATGAAATTATAATGAAGTGACACATTGACTGAAATTGCCGCTCAGGGATCCAGTCTATTCTACACTTCAATTTTATGAATTGACGATTATCTCCCAATATCGGTTCTTTCGCAATGGTGTGGTATCTACGGCAGAACATACGGCCTAAAAAAACTACAATCAACCCTAAATGTGAGCATATCAGGTCCAGTGTTGCATTTATAGTACGCATCGGAACGCAACAGACCACAATTTATTCGATTAGCGATCTGTTGCAGCAAGTAATGAGAAGTAACAAGAGACGGTTGCCTGCTGCGAAATGTAGGTCAAGCAGGCTGCGGAAAGGGCAAGGTATAACTCCAGTGCCCTGCGGATAATGCCTGCTAAACTCAACGAGAAATGCTGAGAACTCAAGTGATTGCAATTAATTGGACATCATTATGCAGCCCACAAAAGTAGAGTTTCGAGAAAATCGAAGTTATATTATTTTCAACAGTTATATAATACATAATATAGTCCAGCATTGGAATCCGGTGACACATATCATCTGACTGATTTATCAATATAACTTCGCAATATTATCAGGGTACTTCAAAAACAGATTTGATCATCTAAAATAAAATAAATAATAATAATAATCAGGGACCAGGGTCATCCCGTGTTTGCGTGAGGTATTTTAATTTGTGTAAATTTCTTCCCAGGAAAAGTTTGAGTCAAAGATTTTTCTTCCAAAAACGTGCAATTAACTCGATAATTTGGTCACGATGAAAATATTAATTCATTAAATTACTGCCAAAAAATTAAAGATGTATTTTCTGAAGTCTCAAAGACAATGCAAAATGACTATTGAGAAACATATTAACAAATTCACATTTAAGAAATATATTAATATATAAATTTATGCCCTTATAAATAATTGAACAATAATGCTCCCAGTACACTGCCATGGGGTACACCAACAATATCAATAGTCATACAATCAGAAGCAAAGTTACCAAATTTAACCTTTTGTGATCTATTGAGTAAATAATCGTTGAGCCAACTAAGTACAATACTGCAAAAACACTGCAACAATATATTTATTACAGTCCATATTATCTTAATCTTTATCATGTACTTAACTCTATAAATTATTTTAAAATTCTAGTAAGAATGAATACATAAACTCATTACAGAGAAATAATTATAAACCCAATTATAGTACACGTCTTTCAAGTCTGAATTTATTTCTGTTCATTCATTATGATATATATGTAACTATCGGATAATTTTCAAGACGTGTGACGAATATCTTCCTTTGTGCGTTTGACTTAAAACCGTGTATTATACCAAACCCATCTCAAGGAATATAATAACGGCTTATATTCATCTTTTGCATCGACCTGTGCTCAATATTATACTTATGGAGATTCATACTCCAACACATCAGGTATTATGACTTGCGTATGTTAGCGTTATTGTGCAAACTCCACAGTTATAAGGACATAATTAGCCAGCCAATGGGATAAGTGCCAACTTAAGGATGCACAGCGGTGCCAATGATATGAAAACATCAAGTATTAGGTAAGTCAACAAATATTTGCTAGAATAAACTGACTTTTCGTATATTTAATGCATATAAAAAATTCACCAATAGCTGTTAGTACATGTAATGTGTTAATTGAATCATTAGTTATCCATAAGCTTTTAGATGATTTCGGTGTACGCGTGGGCACACTTTTTTCTCATTTATAAGCCAAAGTCAAGTACTTTTAGATGAATACAAAATATTTTGCACATATTTGCACTTTTAAGAAAAACATAAAAAAAGCACTCGTTTTCTGTAATTCATATTGATATATTAATAAATTTATTAATACACACGTACATTACACATATTAGTAAATATATATACGTATTAATGAACATAATAATAATAAATAATATACATATTAATATTAATTAATACCTCAATGTTAATACATAATATTATACATATTAATAAATAGTTTTAATGTGTTTTTCAATTCTTTTTTATTAACATTCAGATATCATTACTCAGAATATTCAAATCCCTTTAAAATTGTACTTTTCAGGAATCGATTTATCAGTAATGGGAATTGTATTATAGCCTATTCTGTTTTCTGCTGCAGACTTGTTGAAACTTTGACACAGATTGAGGTTAGGTATAAAACATGTCACGTTTTTAGTGTTCTTTTTAGTGTTTTGTTCTTAATATTTTCCTACAACACAACTGAAAATAAAACTTAGGGGACGCACATGTGTGCCCTGTTATTGAAACTCTGGATCAGAAAAGTTTCATTTTTTATAAGCCGTAGCAGATCTCTGTATTTATTTTAATTTATTCATTAATGCATGAACGAAGCCTTTTACCTATCTTTATCCATACCGCTTTGGGAATATGCTTTCTTTTGCATATTAACTGTATAGATATTACAACCGTATTTCTACACAGGTTTTTTTACTGGGGACAAATAAATCTCTAGACTAGTGCCCTTTGAGGCCTGAAGTCGCAGACCAACTTGGCTTTTCGGATAGTCATCTTTGAGGCGAGCTATTGCGAGACTTCTTTCATCTACCTTTCATCTACGGGTTACGTCATTATTACCTCCATGGACTATGGACTACGCTGCTACTTAATCAGATTAGCTTTAGATATTACTGTGTAGTAACTTTGTACGGGGGTACTTTGTATTCTGTACGGGGGTACTATATACATATATATATATATATATATATATATATATATATATATATATATATATATATATATATATATATATATATATATATATATATATATATATATATATATATATATATATATATATATATATATATATTGCTGCTTTTTATAGTTGATTGTTAGCAATTGGGGTTAGGGACCTTTTGTGTATAAAATTTTATGCACTTAGTTAGTTCCTACGTATTGCCGTTGATGTAGCTACGTCAGTGGTATTATTTACATCGATAGTTACTGTTGGTTAGCACCGGTAGCGACCGCCACTGTTAGGTAAATTGTTTTTAAATTTATAGCTAGGTATTGTGTACATGTATGTTCTTTCTTTATTCATAAACAGCACAATAAATCTGCTACTTCTTGTTGTAATATAAATTTTATTAAATAGTGCTGGTGTCAACAAAGTACCGATTTTCCTTATTTTCTGAAGTATGAATATACTCTTTTTTTCAACTAAGTCTCATGCTATAATAACTTTCTAGTGGCATTCGTCAGCTGTCAAATACGATAGATAGATAGATCTTGATTTGCAATAACAAAAGCAAAAAACAATTTGTTTGCAATGACAAAAGCAGCGTTAAAAGTTTCTGAGAATATTGATTTAGTAATAAATACCGTCCATATTAATTGGACCCAATTATTTTTTTGGTGTCCACCTGAAACATGTTTTAAAATATCATTGGGTCCAATTAATATGCAAGCTTCGTTTTCCTTATACCAGGGAAGCGCTTCGACTTGGGTGTCTGATATGGAGAATCATATTATTGAACAGATAACATATGTGTGCAGTGTAAAAATGAAATTATGAAAAAAGCTATAAAACAATTGATGATTATATGTGCCCAATGTTAGCCGGTGACAAGAGACTGAGCCGGAAGAACAAGACAACCCTCATCAAGACCGTCTTACGCCCCCAGCTGACCTACGCATCGACCGCATGGGGATACGCAGCGAAGACGCACCTCAAGAGGATCCAAGCAGTGGAAAACATAGCGCTTCGGACTGCAGTAGGTGCCCCTTGGTATGTGACCAACGAGGTCATCCGAAGGGACCTGAAATACAAGACGGCCACCGAGATGATCGAGGACCACGCCAAGAAGCTCTACGTCATCGCAGAGGACCACGGGAATCCGCTAATCCGGCTGGCCACGGACTACGATCCAGAGGAAGCAGGACCTCACAAACGGCCAAAGACGCAAATCCTAGACAACGGGTGAGTATATAATCACAATCTTATGTTTCAGCATGACTGATGCGAGAAGAAGCAGACGACACCGAAGAAAAGAACAGGACCAAAGAAAACGGATCTAGAAGACACTAAAACAGCCCAATCCAGTGGATGGCGAGGCCGACTGCCTTGTCAAACCACACATCCTTACCTTACCTGACTGAGCCAGCGAGCTGATCGCTGATCAGCTCTCTAGCTCCGTCATCCTGAGCTACAATGCTCATCCTCCATATCAACCTGAATGCCGCGCAGCCGGGCTCTAGTAAGCCCGACGAGAGGCAGGAAGAACTCCTAAAACACCCGACATGACACCCCCGGGGGTAATACATACCGGCGAAGAAAGTCAAGAGCGCCAGAAGCAAGGCTCTGCCGGTGGGGCCCATCAGCCAGGACCGGGGGAGGCTGCGTAACTTCGTGTGACACTGATCACATTTGTGGGGAGGGTCACGTGAAACGCGCGGCTTACCCCTTACGAGGCGGTCTCGGCCTACATAGATATTAGGGGTAAAGAGTGATGGTACCGCTCGGCCCCCTCTTATCGAGGTCACATCTATAGCCAAGGATATTGGTGCGCGATTATATGTGATGAAAAGCAAGAGAAACATTTCCAAGATGGATGTCACTTATGATGTAATATATATTAAGTATAAATCAAAATTTATGCAAATCTTATCGAAGAATTACTGTTAATTACAACTGAATAAATAAGTATTTAGACACTAATTAGAGCATGCCATGTTTTGCAACAAAGGGTAAGTACTAAAATGATGTGAACCAGTTTAATTATTATGGTGCTCTTTAAAATGTTAATTAGTGAATGGTCAAGCACAGATGTGACTTTCATTGCAATTTTTTATCTTAGGTAATACTGACGAAAATTATTATCACCCAAATGTAAATATCTACACGTTTTTTTAATATTGGTTTTCTGCGTTGTACGGACTGAAACTATTATTTTAGAACTGCATTTTATGATACCTTGTTTGTTATGATCCAGTATCAACTCCAATTAATTAAGAGTTTGACCAGGAATTTCGCACTGCCGAAGATTGAATTAAATATACACACTCCTCTTCTATATTATATCTATGATATAATCCAGGAATAGTAGAGACCTTTAGCATCGTTCAGATAGAAACCTCACTGTCAAGCAGCGCTGATTTCTCTATGGGATAATTGCAGCCCTGGGGACTATAATTAAATAATTTAATAAACGACAGCGATGGCTTTTACGTTTATGTACTATTACAAAAAAGCAATTCGCACGATCCTACGTTGAATGACCTAAATGAAGAATTACATATTATAGAGTAGTATTATCTCTCAGAGATTTTATCGAAACACGAGTGTGAAAATAACAGCCAGTTTTAAGGAACTTAGTAATTTACCATTTATAGCTCGTTTATTTACCATTTATCTCCTTTACCACAATTTTTATATATTGTACTGATTTATATTGTTTATATGCAACCATATTCTGTAAATATCCTATTTAACTAGATGTTATGTTTGTTATATAAACCTTTTATGACACTATTTATGATATTTTAATAACATCGTCCAGTCAATGTGTAGTTTTTTATAGTATAATTAATGTACCTACATCGACCAAGTCTCAAAACCGACAAATATTAACACTTTCTATTTACTTTACTAATGCTGGGGTACGAACACATGTTCATCAGCTTAATAACGAGTTGAGTCCATCAAGTCAGTTACCTGGGTAAATTTGATATGTCGTGATTCATGCCTTCTAATAATGCTTCATGTTTAACTTATGACGGTTATAACTCTTCACCAGGGCTTCTCATTTATTATATTTTACATGTTAGTCTAGGACATGAACTTGTCTTGTTTGTCAAAGATACTCAATTATGTAGAGACTATACACCATTTCTTACAGGATATACAATGTGCAAGCTGGATTAATAAAAAGATAAATGGATATTTTAGATATACCCAGTTTCAAGCTCTACAGAAAAACCTTCCTATACAGGTAGTCTAATTTATCTGGGGTCGGAGAGCAACATTTCTTCTTAGTGCCAACTTAAATAGTTTTCGTGGTGAAAATAGCTCATATTATCAGATATTTCAGGCTTCCGTCCGTGGTGATTTTACACTATATTACATCAAGTCATTTATGAAGTACCTACTGTACCCCGGGATTCTAAACATTGTTCCCTACGTGTTGGTAGTATAGAGATATACAGAATGTATAAGTTAGATAGAGAAGTAAGATCGAACGTGAATTCCATGACTCCCGCATACAACAGAGTAGTTAGATACAACAGAGCATACAACAGATAGCATACAACAGATAGCAACAGTCAGCATACAACAGAGTTAATACTAGTAAAACGTAAGTTTTTCGCAGTTTTTCCTTATAGCCTAGTCAAATTAAACAAAAATAGGGCGATCGGTGGAAAAAATTCCTAGAGAGTTGGAACTTTTTTTAAACGCTTCCTTTACACTTAGGCAGACATATATCAAAAGTCCCCGAACGTGGGGGAGTGAGCTCGAGAAAGGGGGGGGGGGGGTTTAAAGGTTTATTTAAATCATCTATTAAGTCAGTATTATCAGTACAGTACAATACTCTAAATGCACATTTGTGAAATTATTTTTCTTTTATCAGTCTAATAAACTCGCTTACGGTTAGTCCTACGACAAAAATGCAAAGGAACATTTTTATATGAAATCTTATCAGCTTTCATTCTGTAAAAAACGGTAAAAACGATAGGAGTAATCGTTTCCGAGAAAAAAATTCAACTCTCTAGGATTTTTTTCTACCGATTTTTTTAATTTGACTGGCCTATTAGTAAAAAGCTCTATTGCAAAGTTGTAATAAAGTTAAAATAATAATTATTGAATGTGTAAGACTTCTCAAATGTATTTAGTTCTTGGTGACAATTCGTAAAATCAGTAAAATAGACAGCGGAAGGTGGTTTTGTTTAAGAGTTTATGTTTAGATTTTAAATGTTCTGTGTAAATTTTAAAAGTATGTTTCTTATGTTAGTTAAAAATAAACTTCACTGCTTAAGGTAGGTGTCATTTACAATAAAATGTCACAAAGATATTGGCTAAATTCTAGAAAAAAGCCCAAACAAAATAATACCCAGGTGTTTTTAAAAGCTCCCTCAAAAAAAGTTTTAAATCCATCCTCATTCGAATGACAAAATGTACAGCTTGTTGTCAGGTTATTTGATAAATAAAATATTGCGGCTCTAAATCACCTGTACCTAATGAAATTATTAATTTGGGTACAGCTGAATTTTTAACAACCATTCTGCGTTGGTGGAAAATAGTAAATGTGCGTTCACCCATATCAGGATATCACCAACGTAATCCTTTTACGGGCCCAATAAAAAAATTTAAATTTTTTTTATTAAAATGTTATGATTTTTTTTGCTCATTGGAAGAGTTACAAGTTGAAGGGAATAAGAAACGACCACACCGGTAAATTAACTGCTGAATCATTTTTTTCTTTAAAGCATATTACGAAAACATCAATTCATCATGTTCAGTACTTGTTGGAATCATATGAAATTAAATCCTTCGAAGTGAAATTTCTTAAGAACTTTGTTAGTTGTTAGGAAAGTTCCAAACTGACAAATTGGAATGACGCTTTGGAAAATATAGGCAACTAAGCGGATCAGATTTCCACATTTCCGTGACACAAGTCCTTGAATCAGAAAATAAATTAAAAGTTTTAAGTATTTTTAGAGTAAAGTCGGCCATGTTTGGTACATTTTTCTTAAAAAGAGTTTTCATTTAATGACAAAGACTAAAAAGATGGTTCTCCGTTTGACATATCTGAAAATACTTATTGATTTTTTCTATGCAATAATTCATAATTTGCCTGGCAGTTGAACTTAATTCTTCAGTATTATCATCAGTATTTTATGTTTTCGGATATTGTGCACATTCTGTTATTAAATCTGTTAATGGGTGTGAAAATTGTTTAACATACATTACTACAAATTTAGATTTTTACATACAATTTACCAACGCCTCGGAAAACGACTCTGTTGAGGCTAGCGAATGTCTTAAAAATTTAACAAGAGGTGCTTTAAAACAACCATCGGAATCATTCTTTGAAGTTTCTATTCAAGCCTAGCAAATATTTAATGACTTTATTTCAGATAAATAAGAAAAAGTTAAAAAGTTTTTAAAGAGAGGTAAACATACGATCATTTTGCGGGAGTTAAAAATTTTAAAATTAGAAAAGTATGCGGAAGAAATGAATGAAACATGTGTTTTATGTAACAAAACACTAAAATCAATATTAACTAAAACTAGTCATATTCTTTGCAATATATTCCTTAATAATTATTCATAAATAATCAACAATGAATTTGACAGTCAAAATAAAAATAGTTCAAACAGAAAATTAATGAAATTTCATAGTTAGAGCTTCGTTTTGCAATCGGTTTTAGTGGAGATAGGGCTATTGGTGAGGCCTCATTAAGAGCCAATGCGTCTATTAGGGTACCTTTATGGTGAAGTGGAAACCCCCTTTCAAGTTATTTTATCATAAGTAAGAATTTGTTTTGAAATATATTCTGTTTTACTCATAAAAACCTCTGTACATTGTACATTAAGTTATGCCGTAATCGGACCAGTAACGTCACGTCACAGATTCTTGTTCCCGGCCTGTCTGGTCATCAATTCAAATGAAACGTCTTGTATGTTTTGATTCATACAATGTATCATATTCTACAACTGTTACAGAATATTCTACAATTGAATTTATGTGCCGACGACCCTCTAAATCCCTGTTTAAGTCGAAGAAATTTGGCAAAGTTGTTGATAACAATATTATAAACATTCCCTGAACGCTAATTTATGAGCCGACGCTTACATCCCAAGTTATATATTTTCTTCATTTTCTGGGTTCCCTACGACCACCTGAATCTCTTTGCAAGTCGATTTACAGCATTCACCATACTTAATTTAGATACTTTATTTAAAAAATGCACTTTTATGGGACTCTGAAAATAGGCTAAGATCTTTAATTGGACCCCGTTATCAATACCTAGAAAAAACACTTATGAAGAACAATACCTCAAGTCTAATCAAAGTTTAACGAAGAGAGGAATAGTAAGACATCTCAGCGATTACGCCATCAGCATATATAAAACCTAGGAATATCTTAAAGCTCAATACAAGCACGAAAGCTCAATCTGACGATGTCTTAAATGAATGCAGTATACGAGTGACGTTACAAAGCAGAAGTATCCGAATATATCAAGAAAAATGATTGAGGATACAATGACTGAGTTTGCTTTTAATCTACTAATAAACTGATGAGGAGCACAACAAAACCCAAGATACTAAATGACAAGAAAACTAGCAAGAACTATCTATATGCTTTGTCATTTGTAGCACATTGTAGGTACTTATCAATATTGTCAAGCTGTGGATAATCATCAACGAGACACTAAGCAAAATACTACACTTCAATGGAGTGTGATAAACTTAAACGTTCTGTCAAATGAGTATGGACTAAAGCGTTTAACAGCTCATATAATAGCTGAAAACTCCCTCTCGGTTGTAGGGTATTTAGCTCAGCGTTACAGGAGCGGGATACACGTTCATTACTTGTCGGACTATGGCACAGCAAATTGATGTTAATTATCTTTTTGCAAGAGTATCATCAATGGTTTAGAGACTTTAACGAAATTACGAATGAAGCGTCGAACGTCACCACTATCACCAGCTAGTCAAAAATAAGACGTTGTGTGGTATTGGATTTATGATAAGTAGTATTGGTATGATTTATGATAAGTAGTTGTGTGGTATTGGATTTATGACATTTCAAGTACAGTAAATTCACAATCACAAGAATATATTTATCTTGTCTACGAAATATTTTGCGATCAAATGTTTCGGTTGCTACGGTTTCACGCCAACTAAATCTAATGCAGTTGAGACCGTCAATTTTGATAAATTACACTTCCTGACTATAATTTTGGAGCACACAATTATTTTGTGACGCAAACTCTTACCATACCAGCTTTTTGAACATCTTCAGTACTTTCCGAACATTTTAATTCCGATGCTAATTCTAATTCTCAAGAGCATTCTGTAGCGTTGACAAATCAAGACTTGAAATATTATTTACATCAAGATGTTAATCTTGTTGATTAAACTGAATTAAGTAATTTCAAAGGAATTAAGTGCATATAAGTGTAAGACTGGGAACGGCCGTCACTATTTGAATAAAGTTGAAGATCAGGCCCTGGGGAAGCCGATCACTTAATCCTACTATAAAAACATAGCAACCCAGGGCACATAACGGTTTGTAATTGCACGTTCACCTAACTATGAGGCTATAGTTAGAGGAAGGTGCTGCGGCGATAAAGCGGATTGAGTAATGCAGTGCGTCTGAACAAGTCAATAATAAACTGTAAACGGCTTATTAACGCCATTACGACGGCGTTTATTATACACAATTTATTGACAACGGACGAAAAAAAATATAATTGTTCATTAAACAAGCTGCTATATGTAGACCGAGGCCGCGGATAAAACGGAATGAATGGAGCGGGCCTGCCGTTGGGTATGCTAGAGAATTCGCAAATGATTGATGCGAGTCAAGGATTAATAGCGAGGAAATTGGATTGTGCTGACAATGGTTTGGAGAGGGATAAATAATGTTCTAATTGATACGATGATATAAATATTCTTTGTATAAACCAAATAATGCAGGCCTCTCATATTTTTTATTGATTAACTATTTGACTATTTTAATTTTTTTAAATCCTACCTCAATGGAGATAAACAGTAAGTTGAATATGATGGTCATACATCCCTTGAGTTATCAGCTGTTTCAGGCGTACTACGGGCTTCGACCTTAGGTCCTCTTTAATTGGTTATTTTATTTATTTTATTTTATTTAACATAGAAAAACCCAACGTAAGATGCTTTCCATTTGCAGTGTCCGAAAAATACAAGATAATTGTTAACCTAGTGTTTGTAATCAGCCTTACAAACACTTAAGAATCGAAAGTTACACGTAAATGCATAAATATTTCTGTACGCGTTAAAACCTGCTCATCGATGTGTAATTTGTTTTTGTTACACCTCGTTTGTAGCGTATTTAGGTCATTTTGTAATTGTTGAGAATCATCAAGGTTGCATATCATCAGCATACAAAAGACATATACAACACAGGTCATTTACGATATCATTTATAGAGAAGATAAATAGCAAAAGCCCCAATACCGAGCCATGCGGTACTCCCGACAGGGTTGTAAATATATCGGATCTATATCCTAGGTATTGTACAAATTGACGATTTTACTATTGAGGAAAATCCACTACGCGATTGCGAAATCCAAAGAACACAATTTTTTAAATTGTAATCCATGATCAAGGCTGTCAAAAGCTTTACGAAAGTCCGTATATATAGTCAAACTGACTGCCTTCGTCCGTATACTCAGTCAAGTGCTGTGTAGGTTAAATTAAATTTGTGGAACACTTAGGGACAAAATATGTTGATGTTCACATGTACTATGTTTAAGCTGTGGATAGAGAGCTTCATGGAGTAAAAATTGAAATAGTTTAATTATTTTGAGACTGGCTATATTTAAATTTCATTTTACTATAGTGTAATTGTACCTGAACGTCTCTACTATTTAAATTGTATTGTATGTTCAATTATATTAAGACATTGGCTAAATTAACTACACGTATACCTACGTGACGTGCATGCTGAATCTACACAGGTATTAGAATCTACACAGGTAGGTATTTATTGTTTTATTTTATGAAAGTTATGCGTTCTTGTGTATAACAACATTTGAGATATATATTGGGATATTTTTGGGGATCTTTCTAAATTAAAATTCTAAATTGAATAGATATGCAATTCAATTTATTTGCAATTTGATTTATATGCAATTGTAGTATACAACCTGTATATAACTTTTGAATTTCTTAATATAATTAGATATTATCATACTCTATTTTTTTTATTTTCTTTCACCAAATTACAGAAAGTGTTAAGTAAGTTCGATACCTAGTATAGTTGGGGACCATCTGACTTGGTTGCGCAACGGTCAGTGGCATCCACAGGTAAGTAGCTTCTGTACCTACCGAACCTACTATTTTTTATTTATTATTAAGTTGAGCTACCTTAGGCAAACTTTTATTGCCCACTTTTAATCGCTATTGAATTTACTCTGGGAGGGTGATATGATTATAATTACATATTTGTATTTTGTTCAACTAATTACGAATTTCTGCAAAGTATGCTCATTCATGCTTCGCTTTGTGTATGTCAGTAGATGTTACAGAATTCGTTATTGCTTTACATTCTTACAATTAAAAGCTCAGTGGGCAGTCTACGGAATATAATGAGTTCTTTTTTATCATTTCGAATCAGTTCGAATTATTAATTAGTTGAGAAAATTACAGTGTGGCCAAACCTACATTAATCAATTCAATAGAAAAGCTTTATGAATGGTGTTAATTAAAGGAATATATTATTCTGGCAAGTGCAAATCTTGGGTCGATGATTACATTCTACAGAAAAGGACGATATAGCAAAATAATATACTGGAAATAAAACAATGTAATGGCAGTGATGCCAAGGTGATACCAAAAGTTTCCATAATTGGATTCCATAATCTCTCCCTACCATCCTATTTCTATTAGTTTAGTCACGTCCCTTCAACCCACGATATACCAGTGCATCAAACTCGCCCCAAGCTGCACGTACGACCTATGCTTGCATTCCACCCGTCGGGAGCAAAACATGGCCGTTATATCAAGAGCAATAACGTTTTGTTGTCAAAAGCTTGGTAAATCGGACAAGAAATACAAGCTGTGATCATTTATGTAGCTTAGCATAAACTTATATTACTAATTATCACATTCGTGTGTGTTTGAGGAGTATTTTGCAATATGGTAAGCAAGGGAAACGTTATGCTGATTACACGATATATGGAAAGAGTTATGTAGGCAGGCACCTAGTCGTCGTGCGTTTACTAAACAATTTTGCGGTATAATAAGGGACCTGTTCTTAACTACATTTCTGTAATTTTAATACCTGTTACAGTCCTACCAGGAAAGTCCTGCCTAAATACCGACCGCCATATATCGGAGATATCCGATACACTATCCCGAAGAAATATATTATTTATCTTTTAAATCCGAAAGCAGCAATCGAAAAAGAAACGAATAATTAAATTTATTTATAATGCCTTTTAATAATCCGCTTCATTTGCATCCAAACTGCTTTGAAAACCCGAAGTGAATCCTTAATTACATAGTTTCTTTGATCAGACCGCCCTGATAGTTAGGGTGCCAAATGGCTATTTTTATAGTGACCTGGAATTAAAGTATACATATTTTTTTTTACGGTTCTTTGTTTAATAACATGTATATTTTAAGAATCCGAGTGAGGCCACCTTGTCACCTTTGAGCATCTTCGAAAGATCAATATGGCGGCAAATAAATAATGGGCGGCAAATAAATAATGGCGGCAAATAAATTTAATATGGGCGTACGATACATCTAAAGGTTTTGAATGCCAAGGAACACGATAAAGTTTTCTTCTTCTTTTGTTGTTCTACGGCACGTCCAATTTTAGTTTGAGGATTGCAACAGATTTGCTCACTTGTTTGAAGACGATATTCTAACACAAGACTTCTAACACTTCTAACACAAGAACACTTTAACGTTTTACAAGGCGTTTTTGAGCGGTACATACACTTTGCCATATTCAAAACATATTCAGGAGCAGATTCAACATTCTGTGGAAAAGCTATTGGTTGAAGCTCTTTTTTTTCTCCATCTTTTTCCCAACCATATAATGTGGGGTTTAGATCTGGTATAGTACTATTATTTGCCGACAACCATAATACTGTCTGATAGTGTGCTCTTTTAACATTTTCAGCAAAACATTCACTGGTTGGCGGAAAAGAAGAAAATTGAGGAGCTTTTAACTGTGACTTTTCAATATTTTTCGCCCACAGAGATATTCGAGCTTCTGTCATAGTGGAGGCGTGTTCTACCAATAACCCCTCTAATAAGGACAAAGTGCTTACTTTAAATATCATGGTGATGTCACGCTCTGGGGGCTTAACCCAGATGGAGGCTAATATACTCTCTAAGCTAATTCAACAGGCTTGTCTAGGTCGGTCGAAGCGGCGATGCCAGAATGTGTTCCAGTGCGACGCTTCTCTGCCTATATATTGTATTATATTTAGAATGTAAACAAATTAGAATTTAAAAAAAATAAAGTAGCTTTCTCATTAGTCAATTATCAAATCAAATTGGCCGCAAAAAGTCATTAAGAAGCAAGCAACTAACAACTCTCGTGTCAATTGTAATTTAGCAACCCTGTTAACGATGTTTTGTTTTGGGTTTTAGTATAGGCCGCCGCCACGTGCCAACAAAAACACCTCTAGTCTAGAGGGGATATTGTTCTTACACGCGCGCTTGCCTAGTTTCTAATCGATTCTTGATCTTTTTTAACGGTTTATTTGTTGCGGTATTATATCATAATGCCCCAAAAGTGTTGTGTTCCCGGTTGTACAGGAAATTACGATACCAGTAGAAAAGTTCGGGTGTTTCGTTTTCCCAGAGACGAAGAGTATGGCAGAAAAAGGCTCTCTGCAATTCCACGTGAAAGTTTTGTGCCGAGTGACAATTCCCAAGTGTGTGAGTGCCACTTTGAAAAGGAAGATTTTATTTACAAAATTTCCCAAGAGGATACAAAAACTGGTGAGATCGTTTCAGTTATTTTAGCTTTACCTCTATTAAAAGAAACCAGCGTACCAAGTAAATTTCCGAACTGTCCTAAATACTTGTCAAAAAAAATATCGTATCGAAAAAGCAAACACGAAAAATTTACAGAATTACATGCAATACATTTTCAGACATACATATATACATGTCAAAGCTTAACCATGTTTTGAACTTTATGTCCAATGTACTTAAAAACTTAAAAATAGAGGACGAAAATGTTTCACAAGTAATTGAATTTTTTTCTGATCAACTTAAATTGCGAACATTATCAAAAGAACGTTATAGATATTCCACTACCACTATGGTTTTTTGTTCAATTTTATATACAATTAGTCCTCATGCATTAGTCCTCATGCATATTTACGAAACCGTGGACCTATAATTTTGCCCCATCCCGAAACAATCAAAGGAGTCTGTAATGGTTTTCTAACTGATCCTCATATTGATGAGAAGAAAACTTTTTTAACATGTTCAGAAAAAATCTTTAAATATTTAAAAGACCAAGACAAATATGTTAGTTTACTAATGGATGAAATTCACATTGATCCATATTTAGATTATAAATGTGGTAATGTTGTAGGAGCTGCAATAAATAATAACGATTCGTTAGCGACATCTGCGTATACATTTATGATTACTAGCATTTGTTCAAATTTTAAAGACGTTGTTCATATTGCTCCTGTGTCTAAAATTAATCACGAATTGCTTTTCAATTTTCTTAAAACAATTAACCATCTAGACTCTAACAATTAGACACATGTAATCTTGACTGTATTTCGAAACAGTTAACAGTTAACAGTTAAGCATTTAAATTATTCTTTACCTGTGTTTTTCATAGACTCCGATAGATTTATGCCGTAATATCTTTGTTTAGTTTGATCTTTTTATTGACCTCCAAAACTACATTAAAACGATTTCAGACATACCTACCTAAATAACTACATAAAGCCCGTAATAACATAAGTATCTCGTAGGCCTCCGGATGGTGACGTCACGAGGCAGCACTTTGTCCTTGTATTAGAGGGGTTATTGGTAGAACAGGAGGCGATGAATATAGTGAACTCCTTTATTACGTCATCAAGACTGCTTTTGATGTGACCTAAATGTTCTAGTTTGAGACCCATTTGAAGGCACTTAATTGCTTTTTTCCTACCAATTCCATATATAGGGTTGCCACAGTATCACATCCAGTCAACGAGTGGGCTGCGGGAAGGCTGTTTATTATGTCCTTGTGTTTTAGTACTGAAGCTTTAATATCTACCACGGAACGTGATGACCGAAAATATTTCATATATATTTCGTTATTTAAATTACACCAAGTAATAATATAATAATAACACAACGTCGCCGTCGCAAAGAACGTGCACCAATAAATTAGGATATTTGTTAACATCACGTAATATTTGCTCTACGATCACAATGTCAGCGTCCTCATACTGAGTCTTTAAATCGGATCTCTCGGACTTATGACATCTGTGAATTTGAATAGGTGTCAATTCTTGATTTGTCATAACCAAACGGTGCTCAAACGCTGTTCCAATGCTCTTACTGATTAAAACTTTACTGATTACTGGTTAAAACTGCCATTTGCGGATAGGATAGTGGATAGGATAGATTCTCTGGATAGCATGGTCATTGGAGCCATTTTCTTTTACAGGTGTAAATGAAAAGCGGCTCTCACAACGACGATGGACGACTTTATGAATATAATCCTCAAACGTGCTTTCCGCCTGATAATAGAACCATATTAACCGAATATGGTACTATCATAGAGCTGAAAGTCTCAAATGAACCTAAAACAGGTAATGGTAACGGAAAAAAAATTAGCCCCTTTGGTAATTAATTCTTGGTGACCTCCATTATTGATTATTTTACGTAAGTTTACGTCACAGAGTTTTTTTCACGGCTTAGTGTAATTTTCCAAGCCTTAAGAAAAATATAAAATAATGTATCACATTCCAGTGTTCTAATAAAATCGTAAAAACATATAATTTTTTACAGATTAGCTGCCATCTTGAATTTCTTAAATTGCCCAACGGTGACAGAGTGGCATCAATCGGATTTTTTAAATACATCTTAAATACAACCAAACCACTTTTTTAATTGGCACCCTGACTATGAAGGCGGTCACATAAGTTAATTCGATTTTATGCCCATACCTTTCTTCATAGAGAAAATCCATGGGATGAAAGGCCTTTATCTATAATACATTTAATTATAAGTATGTATATTTATCTCAAATGCCTTTCTTTAGAGTTTATTGTATGTAGCTCTCTTAAGGGGCTTTTAACTGGGCAATATTTTTACTGAAATATGTGGCTGCAACAGAGTGTGCGGCAATATTGCTATCAATAACAGCCAGGCTATGCAATATAGGGTAATATTTTTTTTCTACAATCGCCTCTATAGAAGGCTTGTGCGCTTTCAATTCTCAACGCAAAGTGCGCCATTTCCGATAATTGTCGCTTTAAAGCGGCAATAGTGTCAATTCCCACTCGCTTCTTTATTATAAATTCCTTAGCAGGCGCTTGTCAGTCAAAAATGACACATGAGAAATGTAGCTAACAAAAAAAACTTATAAAAATCGGTTCATATATAAACATATATGAACCGTTCAAATTCAAATTCATACATACAAGAACACACTGTATTAAGCGATTGTAGAAAAAATGTTGTATGTATTACGAGCACAAACTGCCATTGCCGCTTTTGCAAGAATACCGAAAGAATTACAAATTTCTTTCCCCAGCGGCAATGCAGTACTTTGCGTTCTTAATACACAAATAACTATAGTATTTTCCGGCCATATAGCTACACATTTTTGGTATTGCCGCATTTGCATTTATAGTGTTTCAGGCGAGTTGCCAGACGATCGCTTGGCGAGCGAAAATACTCGGCAATATTGCTTTCTTCTGGTGTTTGTTTGTTGTGGTTTTGAAAAATTTTGGAGGTTATATAATTAAAATGACTAATATATGGTCTAATGAAAGGATTATTGACTTTATTAATGAAGTACATTTACACCCTAAGTTGTGGAATGTGGAAACCGGAATACATAAAGATAGAAATTCGATGGATGGATGGATGGGCCGTTGTCGCCGCAAAATTTGGTATATCAAGTGATGAGGGTTACAAAAAATTCAGCATCTGACACTCTGAACAGATACATCAAACTTTTATATGAATCTCCAGTCGCTAAAAACCGTAGAGTTATCGCCAATCTTGTGGCAACAGGTATTAAATTTCTCATGTTGTATCATTTCTTTTTATTTTTGGGCCAATTGTGTTTAAAATAAATTCAAAGTTACTCTTGGACATTCTTGTAAAGTTTTTAAATAAGTTATTATCGAAACGTATTTCTAGACTTATGATCGAAAAAGTTTATTTCTAAAGTTTCACGTTAATTGAAGTAAGGTCGAATCCACATTTTTTTTTCTATTCATAACTTTTCTTTTAAAACAATATAAGCTGCTGCGACGCGAATGATTTCGTCAGCCATTATTGCCCGATTGTGCAGCCCGCCTATGAAAGAAATAATTTTTATTTATAGGCCATACTGTTGCAGGCAAATATTGCCGAAATATATATTGCCGAGCCATATGCAGCATAAAATGATGTCATGGTGGCTGGGATATAGATATATTGCAGTAAAAATATTGCCCGTTTAGAAGCCCCTGTAAAATTCCACTAGCGGCGATAAAATTTCAATATGTAAGTATACCTACCTACTATATATATATAATAAAAATTTTACGGGAGGGGCAAACTTTTATCGCCACTGTTAAGGTAAAAAAAAATAAATGCTGAAATATTATAATTGCCCTCTTATAATATTTGAATTATAATATATGTACTGGTTCTAAGGATTCTGATTTAGAATGTGTCAAAAATATATGTAATTTATTTTAATATATTTATACAAAACATCATATGATAAGATTGAAAATGTCGTTATTTCCGCGCCTTCCTGGCTAGTAATTGTCGCAGTCCAATCACCTTGTATTCTCCTATAAACTTGATAAAACTAGCTCGTTTTTACAATAAAACTCTTAATGGCGTTGGACTTGTTTAGCGAAAATTTCTTATACACCCAAGCGCACGATTTTAGTCGTGTATAAGGAAACTTGTCTCATTTAGACGATCTAAACCTGTCCATTATTCCGACAATTCTAGAACAATAGATCGTTATACTATCAGTGGTCATTAATAGCAATCTCACATGCACTTCAAAAAATGGTGAGAAATGTATAACGACACTTATCGTTCAAAATATACATACCAATAGAAGACATACCTACATCACAGATAATGCGACGAAGCTCTTAGCCGTACCTGAAATTGAAAATATATTTTATAGCAAAAAAAATGTGAAATAATTGGTTGTCGTTCTTGGTGTGAAGAAATGCCAAGCGCTACTATACTTACTATACACGATTTTCATCTAATTTTCTAAAAAAACATTAACTTGATTCTTACACATAATATATTGATTTCCAACGTTATACCAAAGAATTTATATCTACATGTTTAGAAATACAACATCAATATTAAATTTAGTACCGTCAACTGGGGCTGGTATCTTGATACCTTTCTAGGAGATTTATCAATATCGCGACACTCTTTAATAACATAAAAGCTTTAAGTATACGCTATAATAACAATCATGACTCGCTGAAGCGACTGGCATAATTCAAATTCGTGCAAGATGGCTAATTTATTTTTTTAAAAATGCGTATGCTTATGGGTGCGTGTGCTTATGACCACACGATAGAAGTGAAAACTTCTAATTTTCAAATTTTAAAATATATACTGTATTACCACAAACATTTTTCATTTGCATGTACTACAGAAGCTCCTACATTTTTACGCACATAGGCCCCTTTTTGGTTTTAAATTTTATCGTTGATTCTAGTTCACTCTCAGAACTTGTGGTATCTGATGTGGACGAGTTAGCCATTTTTGTTTGAGAACTGACAGTAAGGAAATAAGCCAACAAATATTTACTCTATTAAACTTACGTTTCTGTTTGCCCCTTGAAATGTTTATAGCAATATTACGTTCCTAAGATAACGATGGAGAGCGTAGTTAACCCAATGCTTGATGTAAAACTATTTCACTTCACTTCAGTCTTAGTAGGAAACGAAATAGTTGTACCTGAAAAGGTACCCAATAAAAACAATCAATCAATTTTTGTAGTTTTATTGTACATTACCTTCAGACTCCTTATAATATAATATACCCCACAATTAGAAACTTGTTTTGCGTTTTTATTTCCGCAGCGGATTTTGTAGCTGTGATGTTTGGTTTCTTGGTTGTTGAGGGTGTGTGAAGGACGTACCTTACTCAGTGATATCTCTTTTTTGCAAGTTTGCACACATTCAATTTTGGTGCAGGGTGTATGCCCTGTTTTCAGGGCATTTCAATTAAATGTTTAAAATAAAAGAACACTTATTGTGATATACTTATATAACTATAATAGTTAGACATATGCTGTCGTGAGATTTTTTGTAGATAATGATATGTTCTGGAAAGTGGTAGTACATTATTTTGTTCTATCATCAATAGTTTCTAGCAGCGCACGCAATATTAGGAATTTTTTAGGTCATTTTTTTACACCTTGGGTATATTATTGGAGTTTTAGTAAGGATCTCTAATTTAAAAAAAAATATATAACATAGCCTATGTCACCCGAGGATACTGTAGCTTCCCAACGGTGAAAGAATTTTTCAAATCGGTTCAGTAGTTTCGGAGCCTATTTAATGTAAACAAACAATCAAATCTTTCCTCTTTATAATATTAGTATAGATAACATTTTAAAAGTTGCTAAAAACAGTAAAAAAATCACAGAACTCTTAAAATGAAGTAGGAACATAAAACTCACAGATTTCTGTACCACAAAAAAAAATTTCGTCTTGAAAATTATCAGTAATTTGAAGATTAAAAACTAATAAAACATAAATCTCTTAGACTTAGAGCCTAAGTTTTCAAAGAATACAAGAAAATCAAAGGCAAAAAATTCTTTGTCGTCGACTCACATAGGACTGAAACGTTAAATAAAATGTTCCCTCAGCGTCTGTTCTGTTACGTTATAATTGTTAATTCGTTATCGTTAAGTCGACAGGTGGCTTAAAGTTTGATAATATCTTTTTCATTGTTACCACTTAGCAGGTTGATGGATTAGCAAAGAGCACAGTCATCTACTTTATTTCTTATAGATATTTTAGCACACTCAATTGCCGTAGGTAGATAATGTATAATGCAGATCAGTGACATAGATCTTATATTATTTATTACCTCTGTTAAAAGTAGAGGACTTTTAAAGTAAAATAAGGAGACCAGTAGATGTAAGTCTAGCGGCACAACTGCACCTGCCAATATATTATATCCCAATATATATATATATTAAACACCTATGGAAGCTAAAATATGCGGCAAATACTTTAGATTCAAGTTTATCTCTCTCGCTTATTCAACGAGTGGACTGATTGTTACACAGATGAACGTGACGGCTCAGTCTCATTCAATACCCACAAACTCTGCCGACTGATCCTCTCTCACTTAGTCGACCCGAGCCGACTTTACCCGAAGGAGCGTTACATATCCGAGCCTGACGAGTGACGCGCGCCTAAAGAAGTTGTCACTTCAAAAACACGCATAAATAAAACAAAAGAAATAAAAAATAAGAGTAATTCAGGGTATTTCCCTCGGTGTGCCGTTCCCAAAATGTGTTTGTGTTTTCGAATTATGATTTCCGCGGCGTCCGATATTAACCCGTAAAATCACAAAATCTGTAAAACAATTTTTTTCGAAGAGCAAGATTTAAAATTTTAAAACAACCTGTTTGCTTTGTTAATAGGGTTTAATACAAATATTTTTCTTAAAGAACCTAGCCTGTATGTCTAATAGTTTGATTTACATATGGAGCTTTTAGCATTGGAGCTTAGAAATAATAAAATTTAACAATAAATATCACATTTATAAATCATATTGTACCAAAATACTTACCAATTAAAACCAAAATCCGTCCTATCTCACACACTTAACGGCCTTTTCTGCATACTGTTAGATTGTTTCAAGTTCGTAGTGTGACCAGCTATAGGTGCTGTAGCGGGAAATACAAAAAATTACAAATTGTCCGATATTATACCTGCGATCCGATATATCCCCGGTTGATGGTACTACTAATGGGGATAATGTCACTGTGGCGTTAAGTTTTAGGAATAAATCCATACTAAATTTAATAAGTGTAAATCATAGTGTAAAAATGTTTCCAAGTCGGTCTCACACGAATCCTTCCAATCATTCCAAGTCATTCCAATTTACTTCCAATAAAGATTTATATAATGTGTATTATAACAGATAAGTATAGTCTGATGATGGTTCCAATTTACAAATTAATATTTCTTTATGGAACCCTGCCACGAAAATATGTAGGTATCTATGGGTGCTTGTTAATCTAGCTGTGTATTATTTCCAATATTTATTTAAGAATCTAATTATAAGTTAAAAGCATCGGTCGTCACAAGTCTTGAAACATCTATTCTTACATCAACTCCATTATCGATTCTAATAAGAATAGTAAGGTTTTCATCTTATTTAGTGATAATCAGTTTAATTGTATTCTCAATCCGTACGATGCTTTGAACTACTTTGTAGCCATATTAATGGAGGACAAAGATGCCACTCTTACCAAGAGACTGATTATTAAAGCCAAGGCACTTAATTTAGCTATTGCTAGATAAACATTCATTCACACCAAAACTGACTAAATTAAGAACTGTATAGTGAAGTGGAAATGAGAAAACTGTGTGAATCAAGGAAAATACAATGAAAGAGACAATAATTTCTATGTGATATAATTAAAATAAAAAAAAGTTAGTGTTTGTCTTCGTAAACCCGTTTCTACATTTCCAGGATTAAATATAGAGCGGTTTTTGTGATAATGTAAATAGCATTTAATAAAAAAACTACTTTTATAGCTTCCTTTACAACGCGATCATTTGTTACATTATTTTCCTCGGCGTTGCCATGAATGTCAATTATATACGTCTTATCTAGTAGGAATCTACTTCGGTAGACGGACATGCGTTTATGTTAGAATGTTTGTCGTTTTCTTATGCTTCTGTTACGGATTATTTAATTTTTCAGTTAACCGGCTCTGTCAGTTACCATTTCCTCGACATTATTTCCAATCACAGCCTCCAATGCGAAGCGCTTGTGATGGGCACATGTCAACTGATTTGAATATTTCCGTTCGAAAAATGTAGTCTAAATGTATTCACAAAAATGCATATATTACCATTTATAGAGGTACGTATAATATGATAAGTTTGTCGGTGGCGCTCAACGTGTGGTCTCCACAACGGTTAGTTTATTTTCTGAATAATATAAATAAATGGTATATCTAAATGACATTGTACCTGAATTCTGGATTTCCTCTGTTAAATTTATTTCAAATTTATTAAATTGAAAGTGATACATGAAACCATCGCCACTCGGTTCTGTCCTCGTGAGTTCCTCGAGCCTAATCCTTATATAATTAATTAGAGTACATTTACCTCCAAATATGATAATATTGAAAATATTTCCGATGCTTATCTGTCAGTCTACGTCTAGATTATTGGACGTTACTACTAATAAAGTGTTTCCTTCGTCGGTATAGGAAAGAAATAAAATTAGGGATTTCCCACTACGTCGACGTTTCGCTTTAATTCAGAAGCTTCTTCAGTACTACAAAGAACATATTATAATATGTATATAAATATACGATTTAAAATATATTATAAGATCGTCTATAACAATAACATACATACAATGTGTATAAACAATTTAAAAATATTTTAAAACATATATGTTAAAAACATTAAATACATTAACATTTTAGTTTTAACATAGATATATTTTAAAAAATGTTTTAAGATATGTTAAAGTTTAAAGTGTTATTTTTATAGACGATCTTAAAATGTAGCTTAAATCGTTTATTTATATCCATATTATAATATGTTCTTTTGTAGTCCTGAAGAAGCTTTCGAAATAGAGCGAACGTCGACGTAGTGGGAAATCCCTAATTATATTTAGGATACTATTTAGATAAAAAGTTAGTACTAATTATCTAAATTTCTATATCTAGATACTTATTCTTGCAAAAATAAAATATCAAAAACATATTGTAATATATATAAACCATACTATTATTAAGATTTAAAATGAATGTCATATATTGAAGTAATGAAGTATGTTGAGATCAACTGCGATCATAGGCTATTGATTATGCTCTAAAAAAACAGGGCAATAAGGCATTAAGATGTTCACGGGTTTTTATTGCAGGAATCGGTCAATGGGTCATTTAAGAAATCGCGAAGTGCTATTAAATTAGAGGGTGGTTAAATTAAATTGAAGGTAGGGGTGAAAATGCAATATTTTCAGTTTTTTTCAATATATCTCGCAAACGAAGAAAATTTCGCTATACTTTATATGAAACTTTTTGTAGAAAATTGAATTTTGTTGAGAATTGCATACTTGAAAAATTTTTAAATATTTTTTATGCCGAAAATGTTATGCCGAAAATTGATCAAAAAGAAAAAAAAGCCAAAATTTATTTTTTTTTTAATTTTGCTTTTTTGCCTATAGATTTTTGTTGATTTTTATCCCTCTTATACATATATTGTTTTCATTCCCATTTTGTTGAAAAAAATATTATTTTACTCAATAAAAAAAGTTTTTTAAGTTTATTGGTTGATAATAAATAACTATTGAAACAAATGTATATAACCATGGTGCATTTCTATCTCTGAACAACAAAAAGTTATAAGCAAAAAAGCAAAAAATTTAAAAAATCGAAATTTTGGCTATATTTTTTCTTGTTTTTTCAACAATTTCGGCTTAAAAAATGTTTTAATTTTTTTACATAATCAATTCAATTCCCTATAAAAAGTTTCATATAAAGTATATCGAAATTTTGCTTCGTTTGCAAGATATATTGAAAAAACTGAAAAATGTGCATTTTAACCCCTCTAATTTACCCTCTAATTTAATAGCGCTCCCTGATTTTTTCCTTTTTAATTTAAATGACCCATTGACCGATTCTTGCAATAAAAACCCGGGAACAGCTTAGTTTCTTTCTTAATAATCAATAGCATATCAGTTGGGAACAATAAAACAATTTGAAACATGTTTCTAGACCATTTTATGTAGACGACTTTTTGAAATGTGTGATATGTGTATGGTAAGCATATGTAACCAATGCTCTCTGAATTAAAGATCATACCGGTGTGCCGCAATCGGCAGAGTCCATAGCCGAGAAGATGCAGATGGCTATGATACTCGATTCGTTGCGTTTGCTCAGGACACATCAGGACACATGGTCATTGAGTAACGAGGCAGGCATCAATCGAACCAGTACCAAAAAATATACATATGCTGTCGATTTATTTGCAGAACGAAATATTACTCCCTATTGTGGTTCCTAAAAATTTCACTGATCTACTGTTGGTGTTTCTTAAGTGTCCCTGATAGCGAAATGAATAAAAACTGTTTTTTTCACATTTATCATTAATGAATTTATTACCAATGTTTCGTCTGCATTGAAAAATATTTGAGTTATATGTTGTGACAAATCGTTGACACGTATTAGAAACAGGAGGAGTCAGATAATGGACCCTTGGGGTACTCCAGTTGGCATATCCACTTCTATTGAAGAATCATTTCCGATACTGAGATACTGATATCATTCTATTAGATAAGTAGCTCATGATCAGCTCTAGTATCTATCCCTTCATACCTAGACAGTTTAATTGTTGCTCCATGTGCTTTAAGTTTGCACTGTCAAAAGCAGCAGTTAAATCTTATTTTTTGCCAGATCTCTATTATTGTTAATTTTTCAGCGATATTTGATAAGTATGTAGCATACGAGTAATAATATTATAAATAAGTTCGTTATAGTTTTCTTCAATGGTATCATATGTTTATTTACATACATAATTTTTATTATACTTAAAAGAAATACAAAAATTACGATTCTATATTTTCAGCCTAAAAACAACGTTTGGTTTTTGAAAATAAGATGCCTTGGGACAAATATATTAAAATAAAAAGTAAGCTATTTTTTAGAAAGCAAATAAATGTTATCTAGGAGACTTAATGTGGACCTCATGAGATTACACCTCGGTAAGCTGTCCCCTGCGGTGGTATGCGTTTTGATCTTCATCTAGCCAATGGATCTTGACGTTGTTTAACAAACTAATTATGTACATATTTATACTCATGGCGTATTATATAACACTAGTAGATAATTTACAAATTTTTGTAAGTTAATATTAATAACGTAATCTAGAAAATGTGGTACAATTTTCCAAGCCCAAGAAAGCTATCGGTAAGATCTGATTTAAAACCTAATTCACAGAGTGAAAGTAGATTATGATGTAAATTCGACAATGCCAACATATGCCTTGATATCTTGATTCAGTAAAATCAAATATCATAGCAATAGATAGCCATGAATAGGTAACTAAGAACAATTTGCTAAATCGAATAAAAATTCCTGTATTTAGTAAAACCAAATAAATAGAAGGGAAACCCCACTCTTTTTCTAAACTATGATTTATTTTTTACTTTTTAGTTCGGTTTGCTATAAAAGTGATTTCTAGTATTTTTTTACTTTTTATTTCGGTTTCCCTTTAAACCGCTTTACCTTTTTCAGATTTTTTACACCATATTTTTTTTTCTTTAATTTATCATTTTCATCGTCAGAATATGCATATAATAATATCCTCCGAAATTTACGTCTGAAAATCTGTCACACCTGCCGCTCTATTATGGCGATTGCGCCACTGTGAGACATTTTTATATATTCTGGTTTTTGATGATCTTGGTGAGGGCATTAGGACACAATTGTCAAATTATAGTATTGTCATCGGTCCTTTATAAGTATCCAAAGTGTTAGATTAATATGAAGTTTTGAAGTGGGTTAAAATCTCGACTAAAGATGCTGTTAGATACATGTTTGACATGCAAATAATGGAATGCGGTGCTCAGTGGCGCGCGTAATTATCCTAATATAGGAAATATAATAAAAAACAATAATGTTAACTCAATTTAATTTATAATATATAAAAAAGGGAATGTGGTTTTGTAAATGACGGTCTTTTAACGTTCGAATCCAAGAAAACAGGCGATTACCATGAAGACATGAATTCCACCGTTTTCGAGGATTGGTTCAAATAAATTCTGAACAAATTACAACCTGGATCTCTTATAGAGATGGATAATGCTTCTTATCATTCTCGTAGAACAGAACAGCTGCCCATAACTGCATGGCGGGAGGGGCAAATTAAAGACTGGCTGGAAGAAAGAAACATTGAAAACCATGATTCACTATTTAAAGCTCAATTTTTGATACTGGCAAGGCAACATTTTCCAGCTTTCAAGAACTATGTAGTGGATGAAATGGCCAAAGCAAGAGGAATGGCGCTAATTCGATTGCCTCCATATCACTGCGAACTGAACCTGATGTGAACTGAAGCTGATGTGAAAAAATTTCTCAGTGGTGCAATTAAAAAAGTAAATGCGGCCAACTGGAAAAAATGTATAGACCATGTGAAGAAGGTAGAATCAAGAATGTGGGATCTCGATATTATGATGGATACTCCGGATACTCCCGTTAAACCATGTAAAATAATAAAGGTAAATGAAGACAGTAATGAAAGTGACTTATTTTCAGATATTGATATAATATTGGTTGCGCATGATGATACACCACTGAGCAGTAAAGCCAATAAATCGCCGGCTTGTTCATGTAAGTGTCTTCTAAGTGAGCGAGAAGGGAAATGGGATTTTTATGAAGAGCGATAGCGACCGATATGGTAGGCCGTAGACTGGAAACCCTAGCTCTATTCATAAGAAATTATGGCATAGTGATGTGATTTACTGCTTCTGTAGTAATTGGTACGGGTTTTCTTTGTAAAATCCCGCACAATTTTTTTACTCTAGTTTGTATATCAAACGAAAACACTATAGTACCTATATAATTATTGATGTTTGTTGATGCAAGTTTGGAGGGCTGTATCTCGGAAAGTTATGGGCACACGGAGCTCTATTTAAATTTAAATTGTTGTGAATTTAATTTACTTTAAAAAAGATGTTGAGCTAGAACCGAAATAAGTGCAAACATTTCGCTATTTCTCGGACATTGGGCAGCACGCACAGGTATTTCGAAGGTCCAAACTTTTGTCTGCTACTACTGGCATAGGTGCTAACAACATATTAAAAAATTTTAACTGCATAAACTTTTGCAAGGTCGTTTTTTATGTATACATTGACTGATCTATTTTATTTCTTTTATAATTTAAACTATATAATATATTATTCCTATTAAGCTATATGCAAATACTTTTAGGCATATAAGTAAATTAAAAACATGCCGGGGCAATATAAATCAATGTCCTGAGCAGTAGCGACTTAGTTCCCAATTCAGTTTGCCCATGAAATCATTAAATTTAAACCAACCACGTGAGAGCTAATGTAAACCTCAACAATTATTCCAATAACAAGTTTACTGGAACATGAATATGCTCTGCGCATATATATGTGTGTACGATCATACATATAAGCAGTCCACTTTATCTACTACCAATGTATTCAAACTATTTCACTTAACAAGATGTCGAACCAGGCACCGTGGAAGTTAAATGCCCGTGAAACTGTCCGATAGATTATCACACTAGACCGCTTTAACGTTTGGTTTTGGTGTGAATATTACGTCTGTTCGACGCCAAGAGATCCCGGTTTCTTTCAAGAGTTTCCCAAAATCGTAAATTGATATTTTTTATTCTGAATTTGGGTGGCCCGCAGTTGACGCATCTGGAGATATTATATTATGCAAAAAAGATGTCTTAGTTGGACGTCTAGAAGTGCTTGAAGTAGTTGAATATCAAGACGCGTTAAGCATGCCTCATTATTCTCCCCAATTAAGAATCTCCGAATATTGTTGGTCCATGATAAATCGAACCGCGTTTTCAACTAGGACCTAATCCGTTTTAAGATGTTTCTGCTTTAGTTTTGATTGACGTAAATTGTGTAACCGATAGCCAGTTGCTGCCCAAAATGCCTTATAGGTTATGCGTTAAAATAATCAATTAACGATGAAGTCAAGTCGTACCGTAGCCTCTAGTTCTCACACATATAAGTCAGGTTGACTTCTAATATGATGGATCAGGGAAATCAATGACGATAAATTTTATAACGACCAATATAGAGCGGAGGTTAAAAAAGTTGCTTCAATTAATTAAAACCGCTACCTATTTGATATTATAAATCAGAAAATAAAAGCAGCCGCCCGTATAAGACGGAAGAATTTTTATGGCCGTAATAAAGTAGAGAATTTTTATTTTGAATGGTCAGAGATGCTTTATAACGGCACAAAAATTGTAAATTTAATGAACCCTGTTGCTATAACATATAAAATCTCTATAAATACGTTGGTTGGTCAGCAGTAACGCTGCTTTCATATAAAATATTATACGTCTGTAATTGCATAATATTATACTTACGCAGGACCATCTTATTTATATCTCCTCCGACGGGTGTTGTATACTCCAAACATGGGCGTGCGGTGAAATTTTAAGTAAGGGAAGCAATTTTTAAAATCCGATGAATTCAGCAGCCAATGCATCGCAGAAGTTAGCGCCGGCATATGTTCTATGGGATTTTCTAGTGCTGTGACTTGATCGGAGTCAAAGCCGCATTTATTATATGTTAGGGGAAGCTCTCCTTTCCTCGCTTCGATGGATGCACGCACCTGCATCCAAAGGTCTTGCCACAAAGCCACAAACTACTGTCAAGTTTGAAAACATGAGTAGAAACGTATAAAATTGCTAAGGAAAATCGAGTATGTGCATAATGTGTACACTCTTTGTGTTGCAGTCATTGATTTCAAGAGGGCATTTGACTTAATTAACCATTATATTATTTGGTAAAATCCGTGGGCGGCTCGAGGGGAAAGAAGTATTAATTAGAAGCAAATATACTTAATAACGCTATTAACTTTACTATTCCTTCGTATAACCACAACTGTAAAATTATTGCGCGCCGTTTTCCGAGACTATTTCAGTGAGAGGGAAGACATCACAGCACACCACAGTTTGAAAGTGACACAGTATAAGATTATATAATTTACCAAATTACACGGTTATATGGAAACAGGCACCCATCGCATGTATGGTACAACACGCATTTGTCATGCAAGGGAATCATCCTCGCTTTCGGTTCTCTACAATCTCAGTATTGTCGGCGATATACGCTTTTCTCTATGTAAAATAATTCAATAATGTTTCGTTTAGTCCTCGCTTAATTTTACTTCACTCCAAAGATTTGTATGAATTACAAAGTTCCACTTCACCTATATTAGTGTCACCTGTATATTAGTAGCGAATAAGATCAGATAAAGAGTTTTACTATTTTGTTGTGTATATATTATTAAAGCACTTAGTTTTATTGATATTATTTACAAACTGTTCTGACAGAGCAATCTGTACTGACTTTGACTAATGACTCAGACTTTCCCTGTTGGTTATTTCGAACGCGTCGATGATTTTTTTGTTGCATTTTTAACAACTGACCTGGTCCATATCTTATATCTGTCCTGTTATCTAATATGAATATTGCCAATACATTCCAATAAAAGAATCTACTATCGCGAATCATTTTTTAAGTATATGTATCGACAATTAACAACATTAGTACATTAGAAAAAAATTGCTAGAGAATATTCTCCAAAGCTTTTCAAAAGCTTTTTACTGACATGTCTATAAATCAAACCAATTTGAGTGGCGTATGATCAAAAGATATTTCATTTGCAAGCAGATAATGTTAAGATTAATGGTTTGGTTATGGACAATTGGTGAAAGATTTCAATTCCCTCATTTGGTCACATTTTTTTTCATTAGCTTAAGACGTCTTTGACAATTCAATATTACTACACTCCCCACTGATTCACAATAGGACAGATTATTTTCCTTCGCTTGTCCTTGATATAATTACGTTGTAGTTTCCGTGAAATCTACTCGTCAGCACGAACTTTCCTAGAGTCCCTAAAAGAAATGTATTTTATTAATTTTTATCGTGTGATTTTAGATGTAATAATACAGGGGCCCTAAGAAATATTCAATTCAGAGCCTTCTGATACTAACAATTCTGAGGACAGGATGAGTGAAATGTTCATCGACGTTCACTAATGAGGAATACAAGTTTGTGGTGCCATGGGTACTGTTATAAATTGAATTCCTCCCGCTCAAGATCAGGAATTAAAACCCTGGCTGAGGTTCTTAATTAATTTGCAGTGCTCACCATGCAACTTGAAGACATCGTAGATTTACTATTATCCAATGGCGGCTCGTGCCATATTAAACAGGTAGTGCCAAAACTGGGAAAGACACATAATAAAATGCACCACAGCCGGAAATTTTTAAGATTTTCAAGGTCACGCGTTTTCCTGGCACTTCAGAATTTCAATAAAATATCCATTTGAACAAAAATACAGACTTCCACAAGAATAATTATTTGAGTTTATGATTACCATGGCCACCGGCTTTAAGGGTGCATTATTGTTTTGATTTTCAACACACATTTATTTTTATAGATAATTTTCAAAAAATGGTCATAATGTATTAGTACAAAATAATTAATCAATATAAAGATTATAGAACATTACTTACTCACAGTAGTTGTAGATTACTTCTAACCTCCTGAGATATAATACTATAGAGAACTCCTAAAACTACTTAATGTCTTTATGTCTATTAAAAAAAAGTTATAAAATTAATTTATTGGTTGTGTGGATCACAACCAATAAGTTTTACCGTAGATAGTTTTATTAAATTTAAGGGATCGAGATGTCCACTGCCACTTTGTTTTATAATATTTAAATCAGGTCGTTCTAACTCTTTAACTTTAAGTTTTTCTTCCAGTGAAAAGTTACTAAAAGTTTATAAATCGCCGATCTTATTCATGATTAATTTGTTTAACACCTAAACTTGTTAAACACCTGTTTAACTAAAAACTAAACACTATTTATCACACACAAACACACTAATCCAATATCCAATAAAAGTTAACTACAACGAAACAAATCTGTTGATTCAAAAATAAAAATTTTCTTAGAAAAACACACTACACGTGATGTCTGCATTAACAGTAAAACGCGATGCAACACAAACCGACCAAGTCAAGGAACTGAGGCCTGCCTTGAGCCACAGAATTAACAACATAATTGTGTGCCTGAGCCTGGCACAGCAATATTCTTTCCTATTGTTTGATTAATTGTATGGACTACACTTTATCTCTGTCGCTCACACACGATTCTGGAACATCTATTTCATTTCACTGTGCCAGGCACAACGAACTTGCGTGCGCAGATTGAGCAAGAAACCGGCCGCGGCTAACCGTTTTCCAATGTTTACGTACCTACGTATTTTTTTAGAGCGTGCGTCGCGTCGACGTGGCAGTACGGAGTGCGGTATTGCAGACTTTCTATAAACTCTTGAAGAATGGGGAGAAATGCACTAGACAGAAAATATGTTTAAATGAAAGATACAGATAATATTTATTTATTTTTACGAATAAATAAGGTGGTGCCATGGCTCCGTGGCACTACCTCACCAGCCGCCACTGCTATTATCCTTCATTTAACTCCAGATTGCTAGAAAGTCATTGGAACATTCTAGATGGACGGCCTTTTATTTCCAAAATTACAGAGGTATTTCGAAAAGAGGGAAAGGAAGAACGTCGACCAGAACAAGAAGACGAATTTCACCAGTTACCGCAAGAAGTAGCTGGTGTCAATAGCTAGTCATAGCCAATAGCTGGCTCAACATTTAAGGCCGTGGGCCATACTTTCTGACGGATAGCCGTGGGCTATTCAGATTTTTTTTTCACCGCTTGAGCAATTAAAAGACTGTGAGCCAACAGTAATCAATTATTAATATGGTCGTGGACCTAATTAAAATTGTAACCAGGGACTTCTTATTGTTCTAGACTCCCTCTTCGTCGTCGGAAGACGATAGTCAATCAATTCATTCATCAGTACAGGGATATTACAGTACTAATAGGCAAATTAGTAGCTTTTTGTCCAAGTACAAAATACGCATTTATGCATATTAAAAACTTTAAAACCATAAAAAATAAACTCGGTTCACTGGGTACTTAAAAAAATAGAGTAAAAAGACGTTGATCCCATAGTAATTCAAACTTGAATTATATTGGTTGGAAGAAGCATAACGTAGGAATAGGCCAGGATAAAAAAGCCCCAAGAATTTTCTCGGATACTTCAACTAGTAGCTGGGATTTTTGGATATATGGAAAGACCAAATGTACAACAGAAACATACGCAAGCAGCAAAGAATAATTTGAGGCTGACTGACAGTTTTTTGTGTAGAACCCCGTTGATATTATACACAGTGTAATTATATTCATACGGACTACAAGAGAAACCAATTTGCTTACATATCTATTCTGAAATGATTATTCAGTCCAAATATAGTAATGTTATCATCACCACGTATTATCACTGACCCTATGGGCTGTATAGGGATACATTATCTGAGAGGATGACCGAAAGGTCTTTTTTGCAAGTTTAACATAACCCAATATGACATTTGAGTTGCATGATAGACATTTCTACATGCCTTGATGGTCTTGAAACTTGATTAAGGGTCATCTTGGAATCCACACATGGTGGTATATAATTAAAATTATTTTAAAGTGTTTTTATTATTATTATTATTATTAAAAATTATTACTATTGAATATAATTATTTACACTGGAAACAGATCTACATACCTAAATGAATTTTATTATAAAATACGAGTCGACACTATTGATGATTGAAAGTTTGTTGACATGTGATTGAAAATTTGGGCTTCTATGTCATGCCGCTATACAAAGAGGGCGCCACAAGCGTTTGTAGCGTTGGGACAAGCCATCAGCTGTTAACTCAGAGACCTTTAAACGACTTATGTAGTCGTTTAAATCATGGATGGTTTTTTGTCGTAGGTGATTAACCACGTTTGAATACTTAAACTTAAATTTGTATACGTGTATATGTATGTGTATGTGTGTATATATGTATATATGTATATATGTGTATACCTATATGTATATATATATATATATATATATATATATATATATATATATATATATATATATATATATATATATATATATGTTTAAAATTTTTAGTTAAAGAACTAGACAAGGGTAATTCATATACAATATTACATTCATATAGATCCGCTCTAAATATAATTTGCTAATTTAAATAAAAATGACAAAATAATAATAAAGAGATTTCTCAAGAAATACCATCAATAGATATACAATCTATGCCCTCCTAATACAAAATATGACTTTACGTGGAACCCAGACATGCTTATAAATCACAAACTATTTGGTAAAATAGTGTCCGCTAGGGTCACTGTGTCTGCAAAATTAAACAGGTAACTCTCGTGGCTTTAATATAACCGCCAGTAGAGTTCAGATGTTTAGGCGGTATAGATACAGCCATTTTTTCAGCGCATAGCGTACGCATTGAGTTCAGCGGCTATAAGAGCAGGTGTAAATATTGCTCAAATGGATACCTACATCCAATACATAATAATAATAAGTTCCTTAAAGAACCTAACTCAACATTTGCTAGTGGAATCCTTCATTTAGCCTTAGCCTTAGAAATAATTAACCATCATATATGTTCATTTCGTGCTTAACTATTATTATGTAATATACATTATTATTATATCATTATACATTGCTATTATTATTGTTAGTGGTAACTATTAGGGTATATATTATTGTGTTATATATTATATATTTTTTACTCTCAATACATACGTATTGAGAGTACTTTTTACTTACTCTCAATACATACGTAGTACTTTTTTACTCTCCGTACATACGTATATTATTATACCTATAGGAATGAAGATATAAATAAATAAATAAAAATAAAGGTTACGTCCTTACAGGAAATCGCCCAATTATGCTCTGAACATCTACAACGTAATTATATCAAGGACAAGCGAAGGAAAATTGTAAGATTTATTGACTTACCTTAAGGAAAATTAATCTAAATTTTCCGGGCTTGATGTTGAGCTCCGAAGATATAATTACCCAACCTACCCAAAGATCTCAGATTCCCATTGGTTAGGCGATTTCACGACCACTTCTACGGAATGACAGACATGAGTACCAGAGATAAGGATTGAGTAATACATTTCTTTCAGGAACTCTAAAAAAGTTCATGCTGACGAGTAGATTTCACGGAAACTACAACGTAATTATATCTTCAGACAAGCTCGGAAAATTTAGATTAATTTTCCTTAAGGTAAGTCAATTAATCTTGCAATTATCCTGCAGAAATCCGATTTCCAGATTTTAATATATACACTTTTCTAAGAAATTAACGCACCACCAAAAAGTAACCTGTCCGATTTCAATTTTTTTTGTCATAGCCTCTTCTTTTGTCATAGAACATTCAAGAATGTGAATGTTCTATTTTATTTTCAAAGAAATTATGTCTTATTCTATCTTATATCTTATTAAGGCTCTCATAAAATCATCGAAATCGAACAAGAGTTCTAGACAAAAAATTAACTTCAAAGTATTGGTTATTTTTTGGTGCTACGTTAGTTTCTTGGAGAAGTCTATCTACGTTTTCCTTTTAATTTTAACAAGCAATTTAGCAACCTTCTTAAGTCCTAATTTAGAGTTCAAAACGAAAACGAGTGAGGTGATTCCTGCCATGATGCACGGGTCTTCTCTCAGCCATATCAATCATTCCCCGAATCCAAAACCTGCTGGTTCGCGCACTCTCAATATAATTTTAAAACAAAAGCAGCTGGATTATTGCAACGTCACTCGGTATCAACGCTCGCCCGGCATGTCTGCCGTAATCTGTTAATTGTCAGGTTCTAATACTTTGCTCCATCAAGATCAAATCCGCAAGCATCAAGCTGTATGGATCCAGACACTCGATAACGCACTACGAGAAAAACCCGTTCTATAGCACTAATTACGTTAATACTAATTAAGGTACATCCAGCGCTGAGAATTTCGGTAGCTGTTCGATGTACACGTGATAATAACATTGTTATGTTATGATCTCGGTTGTCGAGAGGCAGTTCGAAAAAATGTGAGACGGTGAACGGATGCAGCGGCAAAAAATCGATAATGGTCTTGAGAAAAAATATGCCGCACTCGAGATAGGTGATATGAAGGTGGAAGAAACTAATTTATGCGGAACAGTAAAAAATAGATAACGATGTGACAAATATAATTAACGTGATGCGTAGTCTACTTGTTGATTGATCTTGCAGGTGGGTCGGTTATGTAGGATTTGTTAAAAAGTGGAAATGATTCCCGTTGCGTGCGTCCCTTTGCAACTGTATTGATTACATAGAGGAACCTAGAAGAGATGTGTAATGTTCCATGGGTACGGGCTTCGGCAGGTGGATAAAGGTTTTCCATGATTTTAATACAAATACTTCTTGAGGAAACCGAGTACACCATCGAATACAGTATATCGAGGTACATTTACATCTTACGATCAAGTATCAAAATTTTTCCTAAAATATTTTTCAATTCCATTGCACATTTTCAGGATCTGAATGTACTTCGATGTACCGCATTCGATGAGGTGTACTCGGTTTCCTTTTGCTGTTCAAGAGGTAGTTGTAGTCCAAAAGAAAACAATATTTTAGAGATTCTGGAGACTTCGTTTTCCTTTTTGGAATGTGATGAAAATGACGTACCATGTGTTTCCACAACAGATTTTCATTCCTCAGCAATTTTTTTTTACTTTTGATGGATATGCCAGTGGCTTTTAATAATCGCTGCTTAAAGTTACATCGCTTACCTCTTTATTTTAATAAATCCAAAACATTAGCAATTACTTCTTTTGTTTGGCTATGAATTATTTCTCCGTTAGCAATGAGTGACAGTTTGGGTGACATTCTATGCAATGCAGTCGTGAAATAAAGACCGAATAACAAATAAAGAAAATTAACATAACCTCATAAAAAATATTTACCTTTATATGGATCAAATTCCTGTTATTTAACGAAAATCACTTAAAAACTATACTAGAACACAATCAGTATACTTCACAATTTGTTTTAAGCACACTAAGGTCACTAGGAAATAAAAATCAACTGCACTGACAAGCAACTTGTGTAAAATATCAACGTTTTTGGGTGTGCTTCAGCACATACTCCACTGGATGTTTAAACCAGTTAACTAGACGGTTAAACTGGATGGTTAAACGCCTACTTTTGCCGAATTGGACCATATTTCGTCCAATTTTGGTTACTGCGTCTGTTTATTATGTACATTTTAGAAAAAGCACTCTACCTGACTTTGATATAGAAAAATCAAGTTAGAGGTCGTAGTTGGTAACTAAATAAAACTTTCTACCAAGAATATTTAGCCTAGAATGCCTTACCGCTCATATAGCAGCCAGCAGTTCACGTTCTATTATACTGTAATTGGGTTCAACACTACTACATGCTAATTGATGATCGATCATGGTATTTGAAAGTTATTGACAAATGGCCTTACGATAACACAGTGCCTATAGCCTATTACATTTGGGCCGTTAAAGTTAGGTTCATAATAGATTATGTTAGCAGAGTTACATTTTTCAAATTCTCAACACCATTAGAATTGATCCTTTAAGCTGTTGCACCTAACGCCGCAGGTTACAATTTCAGCTTCATGAGAGTTGCGATAACTTTAACTATTTTCTTTCATCATTTCCCTTTTAGTAGAGTTCTATCGACAAGTCACACCGTAGAATTTAGAGCCAAAAAGTGAAGTCTATATTTCAGATATGTTATTACATGAATTTCAAAACATAATGTTTATACTGATATTGCTCACAACATTAGAACGATATATTCAGTTAATTATTGTGGTGTATTAAGTTTGATTTTTTGATATTTTAAATTTGGTTTGGCATAGAACATAGTAAGGGCACCCAAGAACATATTAACACCTATTTTCACAACAAGAATACCGCACCAAAATGTCTTACTAAATATCAGATCCTAATCATTTCTCAATCTGATATGACCTTACATTCCACAGACGCAGTCTGCTCCGGCTAGCAAACAGTCTCTTACAATTGTTTCAACTTTAATAATATACATGTAATCTGTTTCGGAATTAGTGGCGGATGTTTACATGCAAATAAATGCGAATCTAAATGAACCCTTACACATATGAGCTAGCCGCTCCTAAGAGGGACAAATATTATAATTAATTTTACCTAATTACATACCTACTCGATATAAGACACAAATAAAGTACAAATAAAGTGATAAAGTTATTTTTTGTCTAGATCTCTATTCCGATTTGATGTTTTTTTTGTATGATAGCCTCTTTGTTCAAGAATGTGAATGTTGTATTATTTTTTCTAAGAAATTTTGTTTTATTCATTTATAACATCCTGTTTATAATTGCGACGTGTTTTGTCCATTAAATTTTGTAACACCCTGTGGAGTTCAAAAGTTACACCAGAAAGTTAGAATTCACATCGTAATCTAGCCTTATCTTGTCTTAATATTCTATTTCTTTTTCAGTTTATTACCTTCATTAGTACCAGAAATACACGCTTTTATAGCATAACATGTTTTTACTTGAAGGTAATATCGAAACAAAAAATTAAATGGAAATGAAGAAGACGCAAAGAAGGAATGTCAATAGTACGTAATTCCGCCTCTACCACGAATAATCTCTTGGCAACGCTGCCGCCGATTCATATTTAAAATAAGGGATTAATTGTTATTTGATTTTGTTCCAATTCTTCCCAAATTTGAACCAATTTTCACACAACGTCTTCTAAGGTGTCTAGTTGACGTGCCTCCTGCAAGTTTATCGCAGAGGTTTTCCATTATATTTAAGTCCGGGCTATTAGCTGGCCATGCCAAGATGTCGACTTCTGCCGACTTCTATGCCGTCCATATAACTCGAGCAACATGAGGTGTGGCATTAACATAAAACCTACCCCTATATATGCGCATATAGAACCACGTGTTTGTCTAAAAATGACTTTCATGTACTGTACAGCTTCCATCAATGATGACAAGTTCCGTGCAACCGATCAAATAAATTCCTGACCACACCTTAACAGATCCGCCTCCAAATAGTGTTGCATTGGAGAAATTGCACTGAGCATACCGTTCACGTCTATATACACGGAGACGTCTATCATTATTATAAAGACGGAATCGGAACTCATCCGTAAATGACACACGTTTTCATTGAGCTACGGTCTAGTTAAGATGCTCTGTGGCAAAATTTAGCTTAGGCTTCCGGCGATTTCTATTTAAAGCTGGTCCTCCAG
Organism: Tetropium fuscum; assembly: GCA_964058915.1. Taxonomy (NCBI): domain Eukaryota; kingdom Metazoa; phylum Arthropoda; class Insecta; order Coleoptera; family Cerambycidae; genus Tetropium; species Tetropium fuscum. The sequence continues at coordinate 180,142 of CAXKVY010000898.1, forward strand.
CAGCAAATTACACGCTCTTTTCATGTTTAGCACATAAAATATTACAGACAATATCATATTTACGCCAGTAGGTATTGATTACCTATTTACCTATTATTTTCTTTGTGCATAACCTCCTTGATCATATTCCCTGTTATCCATATTAGGTCAGTCATATTTTTCCAAAAAAGTGAAACCATATCTATCCACAAGATATATATATATATATATATATATATATATATATATATATATATATATATATATATATATATATATATATATATATATATATATATATATATATATATATATATATATATATATATATATATATATATATATATATATATATATATATATATATATATATATATATATATATATATATATATATATATATATTTAGCCTATTAATAACATATTTACAATGTAATTAATTCAACATTTTTATTGGAATTTGAATTACGGTGACGTTTTGGCAAGAGGCCTCGGGGCAAATTTGCAAAGTGCCAAGCATTTGAGGCCAGGTACAGCCTCCTCCGCTACAGCTTTTCTTGCAGCCGCATGAGAGAAATTTCAGAAGGGAAATTAGTGTTGGAATGAGCCCCTAATCTGCCTTCTTCCATTCCCCGTTGAGTGGCATCTTTTTACAACTGTTGGTCCAAAGAATGTTGCACCATATTCCGTTGGAGGCAAAAGGGCGAGGTTAACAAGGAAAGAGGAGGCGGTTGTTTTCACAAAAACTTTATAACGCAGGCTCTGGAGGGTATCCTCAGTGTAGTCTCCTCCATACAGAGCTACTAGGCACTTTGCTCCGGCATCTACGATGGCTTGGTGGGTTGAAGTAGGTTAGAGGAACACTTCAGTGTTGTGATGAGTTGAGGGTATTTCTGGATGGCGCTCCAGAGTTTGTTCTTCCCATACCAGAAAAAGGCAGAGGTGTTGTCGCATACAGTGAATGCGCGGAGAAAGAACTCGATTCCTGGGGGGGGCTTTCAAATCTCCACGATTGAATGATGTTGATGAATATTGTAATGAGCTGGCGTCAGCTCTTTCACTTTTTTGGGCATGTTGGAGGTTATATGTCTAATTTGTATATGTTTCGAATTATAGCAAAATTTGTCTAAGTAAACAGGTATGAAATAAAGTAAAATAAAGTAAATTGTCAGTGCGTGGAGATAATAAAATGTAAGTACGTTATACTTGGACATTCTTGGATTTTTAAGCATTGTGAGGAAACCATTAGACCTACGGACGTCCTACTTAAATTAAAACTAATTACATTTCCTATATCTCGCTCTACGTCATTAAAATTAGTATTTTCTTTGATTTCGAGGACGAAAGTTGACCAAATCTTAAAATTTCACTTTTGGAATAAAAATTTGGAGGGCTGTATCTTGCTAACATATATACAGAGCTGGTTCTGGTCTCAAATTGTAGCAAATTTAATCTACTTTAAAAATGTAATGGACAGATATAGTGAAAAAACCGAAAAAAGTGCGAAAAAATCGCGTTTTTCGAGTGCTACGAAGTTAGCACAGGTCTTTCCAAACTGCAAACTTGAATATACTGGTATTGGTCATAACAACATATTAAATAATCAGAACCATCGGTTAATTTGCGATTTTAGCGATTTCTACTGTACTATTTAACTGGCCTGTGTGTATTTTCTCAGCAATAGTCAAGTCACAGTACTTGATAAATTGTTACAGTTCTTCATTCACTAATAAAGAATTATTTCTGGCTACATATTTTCTACCTAATTAAGTAGGTGCCTCCTGGAACAAAAATCAAATTCAGCTATCTCCTCACCGAAGCAGATATGTTAATGTTTTATCAATCCGTTCTAATGCCATCTAGTCTAATGCATCGACCAAGCAAAAGAAAGTAGCGATCATTATTATGTAGCACGATCGCTGTGAGTAAGCTACGAGGGGTATTTCATTTGAGAGGATTATGCAATTCGATTGGTGTTTAACACAGACGTTTAATTGGTCGGAGAACGTTCTAATGCCATGTAGTCGCCCTTCGCATCGCCCCAGTTTAACTTTTTCAATGGTAATTGCTGTAAATAATCGTATGGCTAAATTTATAGGCAATAAAATCGACGTATCTACTTTAATCACCACAACCGTTTAAAATCACGAAGTTAAAAATATAAAAATTATGGCAATTATTTCACCTTGATACATTTAGTTGTAAAAATTGTAGTGAAGGAGAAGATACAGTTAGTTATTCATTGAACAGTTGAATCAATCGTCGATGGGAATGAAGTTTATACAATACATTGTAATACTTTTTCGGTTATATGCACTTTATTTCACTTAAAGTGTACTTCAGTGTACCAGTAGAGGCTAAATCATTGTCAGCGTTAATTGGATTTTGACGTATAATCTTCAAGACATAACGAGGCATAGGTGGACTCGTGTAGTTATGTATCATTTCATTGATTTAATCAGTTTAAGGCTAATAGTCTGCTATCATACAATCTAATAACATATTTTTAACAAAAAATAAAAATCTATTCTAAAAACTGCACTAAAAAGTAAAACATAATTACGTTATTCATTCTTACTTAGAATACAAATGATTTTATATACATCGCCCATCCATTATGACATTATCATGTCATAGTATAACAAAATATTGTTCACACTATATACCTTTCGTCATATTATAAAACAATTGGATGGTGAATGTGATGCAGAATAAGAATGTTTTCCATTCAGTTATTATGGATCCATTTTACACGTTCTTCGGCCGTGTCACATCGGCATCCTTGGCGTTCATTTGGATGCCTAAATTGCCAAATATCATCAATAATTCTTGAAATAGAAGTAATACAGTTATTCTTTAATTTAGTATATTATTTTGATGGGTTTTGTGTTAAAATTTATTAGTTATTAGTATTCTATCAAAACATAACAACTTGTTGAATGAAAGCGCCTTTATAGTGATGATTTTAGCTTGCTATAAGAAAAGTTATACTGCCCCGATCTCCCATTGCGGCAATTGTGGGTATCCCTTGAACATTTTTTATGTCTCATATTTCGATGTTACAAACAGTAATTGTGGTGTCGCTTTAGGCGTTCGTATTCAATTGTAAGTGAACACGTTAGTTAACCTTGGCTGGCACCGACTCCAAAAATAACAATAATTATATATTATTTACCTTTTTACCTTTTTATTCAATAAAATAAAAATAAAATGCAACACATTGAGAATGAAAACTATATCTGTATATCTGTATTTGTATCCCTCTTATACAAATCGAAAAAAAGCTATGAAGTGGACAGATTTCGGTCAATTTTTACCCCCAAAAAAATTTTCAGCCCAGCATTTCAAAGGAAATTTTGTCTACTTTTTTTTTATAAAGCAATGCCTATACCTATCTCTGACTCAAAAAAAGTTATAGTATATATTCCTTTTAGTATATATTTATTTATAATATTTTCGGCATAAAAAATGTTGTAAGCCATTTCCATGGGAAATTCAAATCAAAGTTTCATATAAAGTATATCCAAATTCTGCTTTGTTTGCGAGATATATTGAAAAAACTGAAAACGGTTAATTTTCACCCCTATCTCCACCCTCTAATTTAATCGCACTTCGCGGTTTTTTATTCTTAAATGACACATTGACCGATTCCTGCAATAAAAAACGGATGCACGACTAAGTTCCTTATTAAATATCCCTGCTACAACGCGCTTTTGAAAAAACAAGCTTTAAAATCGTATCTCATTTCACACAGAGTCCTACAAAGTCACAAATGAATAATAATATTATGCACATGTGTATGCGCACAACACACATTCTAAACTAAAATCTGCTCAATTACGCATTATATGAATCGTTCCATATCGGTAATACTTACACGCTACACATTACGTCGCGGGTGTTACCATTTTCGCTTGTACAAGGCATATTTTGTATAGAAACCCTAATATATTATACATTATTGGATTCAGCAGAAAATTGTACACATTTTTGTTGAAAATATAGGACTTGACTGGATAATTTATTGTTTTCAGTAAAAAAAAATAGAAGGGTTATAAATTTGTGAAATTAATTTTTTTTTCGTAACAATTTGGATTACTCTAAAGAATTTGTTTTTTTTTGCTCACGAAAATAGGACCAAAATTAACGAAAACATATATATTTTCTTAAATTATTGTATCCGCCATATTGAAACTGCTGTATTTGGCAAGAAACTGATTTACAAAAATGCCAACATAAAATTCTACTTTTTTCATTTAGAAAAGCTATATTTTCATAAAATAAGGCATTTTCAAACTTAGTACGAGATCGAAGAGTGCGAACCGTATTATGATAAACTATAATATTTCTTTTGCTGAAGTTGTTTTCGAGGTTTAAAGAAACAAAATATAGAGATTGGAAAAATTATAGAAATATGCATTATGAGCATATTGAGAAGAAGAAGAAGAAGCATATTCTGAATATGGAGGAAATGGGACATATTTCAGCGGAGTGCAAAGAAAGCTACTGGAAGTTTCTACCAAGTTTTCACAAAGTAGATAACTTAAATAAAAGTATTTAAAAATATTATATCATATCACATAGTCTTATGACCTATTAAATCAAAGCGTTGATTGAAGGACTTTCAATCAACTATTAAAGTTATTAGAATGGAAGTCAATTTAATAGAAAATAATTTCAGTTTAATGTTAATGTTAATTAATTTCATTTAATGTTCTTCAAATCTGATGTTGATCAAATCTATATCATTTCAGAGGACTTTTTCGTTCTGTGAGGTAATTGAAAAATTTGTAAGGCTTTTCTGACACCTTTTCAGGTGCACCTTTGTTTTCCCTCGAAAATAACTAAGATCATCGGGTCACCAAATTAATAGTAAAATTACAATAAAAAATATGTAAATATATGTAAAGTATGACTAACTATTTTAGTGACTGTCCGTTCTTGTAGATATAGAGAATTCATTAATGGATTAAAAAACAGTTTTCAGTCAGATATATTTTACTACTACCTTGATTGATTGATGCTACATGATACTACATGATTTGAATACATTTAATTTCATTAGGAAGCTGATTAAAAAGATAGGGGGCCTGCATAATCCGTTAACAGCTTGCAAATACAATGACAAGTTATTTTGTTTGACCAACGCAACTATCTGAATAAAAATGATATCTTAGTTCTGTTCCATCTGAGAAAGGTAATCGAAAAGAGATGATACAATTTCATTTGCCTCTATGTTGTATATATTTGTATATTATAATTGTGTAACATTGAAATATGAGACAAAATTTCAAAGGATACCCACAATTGCCGCAATGGGAGATCGGGGCAGTATAACTTTTAAATCGTCACTATAAAGGCGCTTTCATTCCACAAGTTATTATGTTTTGATAGAATACTAATAACTAATCAATTTTAACACAAAACCTATCAAAATAATGCACCAAATTAAAGAACAACTGTATTACTTCTATTTCAAAAATTATTGTTAACGCCACTTTACCACAAAACGTTCGATGGTATTAGGCAATTTAGGCATCCAAATGAATGCCAATGATGCCGATGTGACAAGGCCGAGGAACGTGTGAAATTGATCCGTAATATCTGAATGGGAAATATTCTTATTCTGCATCACATTCACCATCCAATTGTTTTATGATATGACGAAAGGTATATATTGTGATACAATATTTTGTTATAATACATGATAATGTCATAATGTGATGGGCGATAATAAAATTATTTGTTTTTCCTTAAATTCCTGGAAATCGGTTACACTTGACAACGCTGTTAAAAATGCGGTAGCACATATTATGAGATCGATATAATGAGGGCTTTTTGCTCGGGTTTTTATGTCTTATATTTCGATGTTACAAAATATACATGTATATATTTGTGTATGAATGTATAAGTAACTAAGCCATCTAAACATGTATAAATATCTTTGTGTATCTCATTCTAAAATGTGTTCTCGGCTATATTAAACATAATTACATATCAATTTATTCCCAGTGTTATGGATAATGATTGTGGATATTCATCCGCTAGTTTTCCTTTTTACGAAGTAAAATATCCTGTAGTTAACCATAACATAAGCAAGTATAGAGGTAGTGCGTGTAGAATAAAACGCCTCAGATATGACCTGAGTGAAAAGACAGACGTAGTCGGATAAATACATCTCGCGAGATGCTGCAGCGGTCTTTTAAATCACCTGCTTCGACGATTTGGGCATACCCGTTTCATTCGTTTTATTGCTTCAGTCAGGTTGAGAATTTCACTGTCAGGTATACTTTCGAACACCGTAAAGTCTGCGGGAAATGATGCTTTCAAATTTAGCTAAAGGAGACAACATTTAAAACTGTTTTAACGGTGAGGTGATATTATGTGATTTAGTGGGGGAATATTATGAAAAAACGTTTTAAAGATTAATCAACAAAAGTATTTTTCGACTGAATAAGGTCAGATATTCTGCCGGGTGAGGGCATATCATCGAAAACATTTGATAGGAAAGGCCGTTAGTAATCATTAAAACATTCCATTATGTCTTATTACTTTCAAAGACAGGATTCATTAAAATCTGTAATGAGGTTTATCAGTGTCGGTGTGACTAGTAGCGCGATCCGTAGGTAAATAAATTAGATCTTATCTGAAGAATTCAAATGAGCAAATAGCTTAAAGCACTTGTTATAAAAGGATGCTTATCAAAAGATCTCTCATTATTGACTGCAAGTATTAACTTTTCTGATTTGGATATGAATTACTGCTAAATCTATAGACTAGTCATGCTAAATCTTTACAATCAATGCATGGAATGTGTCAAAATTGCTAAGATGCTCAGTTCTGTATAAAAACTGTCACGGACAAGGGTGTTATAATTCAGAAAATACCGACGAAATCGATATTGATTAATAAATACTGAAATCTTTAGTGGAATAGGCCTACAGGGGAGACCACCTAAAAAACGCGCCTGGAACTTCACCTCTTAGGTAGTGCGGAAATGAGTGTAAAGTGGGAAATATTGTAATTTTTTATTTACCTAACAAAAAACAATTAAAATAAATAAAACAACTATATTAAAATAATAAGTCGGGAGTCTGTTTTCTACTACCCAGTTTTTAGACATTTCTATGCAATGTTTTTACTTTGTCAACCCTTTAATAGTGACACCTGTTTTTTTGACATTTAACTTTGAATTTGACTCTCTTTGTTTGCATGTGTCACAAAAAATATTACTATGAGACAAGAACTAAAAATTTTTAACAATTGGTGCAGTATCGAGTTTTGTTATCCTTTCCCCGATATTGTTCACATCTTTTCTTGTACCTTCTACAGGTTGTTGAAGCTGTTCTTGTGATGTACCAGCAACATCTTGACGACGTCTTCTCACTGACGGCGGTAGTTTTGTCATCATAGAACGACGCTTTAGAAAGTCATCTATAAGTGCACGTGTTAACAATTTTAGATAATGAATGTCGTCTAGGCATTATTATATTCGGATTGTTGGCTGTATGTATAATTTGAGATTTAATACCTGCTACATTCATAAGAGCACATAGAAGTACGATAGTTCTGCGTCGAGTATTTCTAGCTATATTATAAGTAGCCCCTAATTTGTCTACCACATCCAAAAATTAAACACCCACAAAAATTCCACCATATTCCATGATCCCTAGATCAGAAACCCTCCCAAATAATTACGTATAACCCCCTGACATCCCTCCACTAACCATTGTATTTAGAAAAAAACAATAATAACAACAAGAAGAAAACCAAAAACAGAAAACACAAAAATAACCCGAAAAACCAAAACAATAATTAACATACATAAAAACAGATCAAAACCAAACAATACAAAAGTACCAGATGAAGGAGGCATAATAAGACATTAATAACAATAACAACAATAATAACTGAAAAGACCCAAACCATCCTACTAATCTAGAATTAAGCGCCAATATTCTTGGCTAAACATGTGACCTCGATAGGATGGGGCGTTACCATCACTCTTTACCCCTAGTATCTATGTAGGACCGAGGCCGCCTGCTAAGGGGTAGGCCGCGCGTTTCACGTGACCCTCCCGTCAAATGTGATCAAAGTCAGTTACGCAGCCTCCCCCGGTCCTGGCTGATGGGCCCCACCGGCAGAGCCTTGCTTCTGGCGCTCTTGACTTTCTTCGCTAGTGTGTATTACCCCCGGAGGTACCGTGTAGGGTGTTCGTGGTAGGTTACCATAACGAATAAAATCCGGCAAAAGTATCTATAGCTAGATAGAAGCTATAGCATTTGCTAAATTCACAGGCAGCATCCACTCCAGATTTTCTTGACTTCTTCTCATGGGTTCTTGAATCGATGGCATCGTCAAAATGCATACTGGATGTAAGAATAACATTTTTTCCTTTACGTAGAACATAAGAAACCAGCAAATATTGCGATTTTTTATACGGGTCGATTGGAAAATGTCCTTTTGCTCTTCTTGATTATAATATTTTCGTGATTTAGATGCATTCATTTGGTCCATCCTGTATAACGCTATTACTTTTTTTTTCGTTTTCATAAAAAATATACCTTGCATGGTACCCTAATCAGTTTTTCGAGTTGTCAAACTGATAACGTTTTGAAATTGAAAATCTAACTGTGTAGGCTTAGGGTTTACTTGTCGCCATGGAAATCAAGATTCTCAAACAATGGCAAATGTCAATAGTCTGAAAATTCTGAAAATTTGAAAATTGAAGAAAGTTGCAAATTCAAAAAAATATGAGAACGTGCCAATTTCTATAAATCGTTCTTTAACACCTTTACAAAAATAAAAATTGAAAATCGCCTAGCCTAAAATTGTATGGGCTATTTAACAATCGTTATGAAAAAAATTGGAAAATTTTCTTGTGAATACCGACAATTTCAACGAATTTTGCACAATTATTTCACCACCCTGTACAATACCCTTGGAATGTAGATTTTAAAGATTAAAATATATCAGGTCATAGAGAAAAGATTAGGTTTTCATGCTGCAAACCGTCTACTATTTTTAACGTCTACTATTTTTAAAGTTACAATAGTAAAAAAATGGACAATAATTTTGCATTAGCCAAACTTATTGACGAGCAGGTTATACAATCTTTCTTTTTCCGTAATGTCTGGGTTGAAGAACAACTGCGTTAAACTTCGCCATTCCTGTATAATGTTCTGTACACGTTAATTTTATAACTAAATAAAGGCATATTATTATTATCATATAAGTCATCATATGCATTTCAGTGCATCAGATCTTCTTTATATAAAATTTGCAACAAAAGTCTTCCAAAACACATAAAGTTACATTCCGTTCCCAAAAATCAAATATTCCGCTATCTACCCTTTATATTGCTGATAGATATTGAATATGGATTATAATTTCATTTATACTAAATCACATCTTGCCGTTCCCTTCATATTCAATATAAATATGTTAATTAGGTAAATTGTTAGTAAAAGCTTGACGTGATACGCTGGTGGTCTGACCAAGTACAATCAATTATGGTCATAGCCGGCCATAATTAGAATGAGATAAGTTGAGCAGCATACTGACACGCCATATCATCAGTCAATATTATCCATAAACAGCTGCTGGAAGATCATTTATTTCAATAAACCATAAGAATATATAGAGTAAAGTAATAGGATAGTTGGGTGGCACACATCATTATTGAAACTTCTAAAAATGATATTTGGAAAGAGTTATTAGAGAACTACGATCACTACATCCTATTCGATAATCGAGATCTTGCATAGACGACGAGATACTGCTCTATTACTCTTCTTTTGCTAAAATAATCTTTACCTACCAAGTTTTAAATGTAAATGTTTTAAAATAAGTTGTTTTAAAATTACGAAAAAGCGTTTTCTTCCAATTATATTTTACAAATATTTTGAGAAGATTTCTATTACATCATCCCTTATAAAATGATCCTGCAATTTATTTGGTAATATGTTTTCAATATACTTGTAAAGTATATCTATTATATATTGGTTTATTAGTAGCGATTATAAAATAAACTTGTGATCAAATTGTGTTACCCGCTATTTAGGACTAATAAAACATCGGCTACGTTCTTTATATAAACTCATATTTAAGAAAAAAACGTTTTGAAAATAACATATAGTCTTTCCTCAGTTTCAAAGGATATATTGACAGATGATGTTGATGCTAGTCCTCGTACAGCTCCGAATAAATTACTTAAATATTCGCGTACATTGTTCAAATGACACATCGTATATTACATGCAACTCGACAAGAAGATCAGGTGATCAGACTTCACCACCACACGGAGTCCTGAGGGACCGTCATTATTCTTATTATCTAATGACGGTAAATACCGCTATTAGTTAATAAGAATGGTAATACCGGTGATGAATGTAATCATAAGCTACATTCTTGAACCCTTATGCAATTTGTTTTTGGCGTTTTTATTTTATATCATTGAAGAACTGAATTTTAGAAAATTTAAGTACACTAGCGAGCTGTTAGAAGGTAAACCATTTTATTGACTTCATGTAATTGTGGCTTTGAATTTTAAGTAATGTATGGATAGATGCATGTGGATTTATTAATTTGATTTGTCAAAGAAAATCAATTATGTATCTGCTAAAAAGCCTTGTTTATCTGACTGCAACAAAGAAGCAAGGCTGGTCTTTGCCAACAATTATGTTGACTAGATGAAGATTTCTAATCTAATGTCATTTTCTCCGCAGGAAAAAAGTTCAAGTTATGCCACCATGGGTCACTTTGTGTGTATAGACCCATAAAGGACAACGGACGCTTTATTGATTAATTCGTGGCTGGTCAAATTTGATAAATTATATATGTTGTAGTTCAAATAATTCTGAACAAAAAGTTGGTTTGACAGAACTTCAAATTATGGACAATTTCTTCGGTAAATGGCTCCAAAAACTACATAACTATACCCTGGTGCCGAAATAGTGTGGAGTGATTCATCACCAGCATATGGACGGTTCAGGGAGATGAGGTGCGAAGGAAACGAAATTCCATAGGCATATCATTTTAGAGGAGGCATTTTTGCCTTGGTCATTTTCAGTTCTCCTGCTCTCAATTTCGGTCGCTTACGATTGGAATTATTGGCAACTACTCGCATTCGTCGCTTCCATCGCATAAAAACACTAAACACTCGCGTATAATACAATCTTATAATTAATTTATATCGCGAATCAACCATACATAAGACAAAATGAACCGCCACTGTCGCGCCAAAACATACATGCATGAAACAGCGCATGCGTTAATATATCCAAGGATATCCCGCGTCTTTACCTTTGACCAATGAAATTTAATTTAGAACCGCCTAAAACTCACCAATGAGAGCGGTAGACCCGGTTACTAATGAGTTCTGCCCACCATTTCTATAGAGTGTACACAAATTTGCACACTAAGAAATTCTGTGATCCATTGCAAATAGGCATACCGTTCAATTGTGATGGTGGTGTGATATTATGTATGAATCACTCCACACTATTTCGGCACCAGAGTATACATAGCGACAATAACATCTATGTTCCGTCCACCCGCCATGTTGCGACTAAATTTAAATATGTGCATCATTCTTTAAACGAAGGTTTTAATTAAAATTAGTTTTTGTTAAATATGACAAAAATTAACTTTTTGGTTAAATATGAACTTGAATGAGTTTTACTATATTTATTTAAGTATTAAATGCTGATTATTCATAAACATGTTATATTATCATATGAATAAAATTACCTACGTGTTCAGTGTGGGAAATAACAAGTAAATTGGTTTTAATTTTGCCATTAATTTATTAAAATACCCTCATAATATTATAAAATGTAGTGAAATGTAAACAAGATATTTAATTTTTAGGTACTATTTACAATAAATATCCAGCAACAGATTTACTGCCCAGTTTTTTTTTGTTACGACCTTACTTTTTCTAGAACTAATTTTAGGTCTAAAAGTGAGAAATCTCGTTATGATTTTTGCTTTGAGTCTATGACTTTCTCTTTCATCCTATATGAGTCTGTCAAATATATATATTTATATTTGACATATTATGCTCTATGAAAAGTTCTTTAAAATTTATATTTTGTGATTATACAGTGGGATATTTTTAAAATCATTTCCATATCTAAGAAAAAGTAAAATAAAGTTTCATTGGAAAGGTAGAGGTAAAATTTGATGAATTTGTGATATGTTGTAGCTCTAGTGATTCTGAACAATAAGTTCCTCTGGCAAAACTTCAAATTATGAACAGTATCCCCGGTAGATGGCTTCAAAAACTGGATCTACCTACACCGCAATAACACTTGCGGTGTCCTTTGCGGTACGAGGAACGATATACCAAGCCAGTTAATAGTAGCGGTAGTTTTTCTTTTAATATGTGGGCTTGGATAAGCGGGGCCAATTAGAAGCCTGCTGGCATATGGAAGGAAGGCTAAATGGTGAACATGGTGAACAACAAATGTGGGACTGCTTCTTGGACCACAATATTTAAGTTTTGCCTTGGCCATCCAAAAGTGCCGATCTCAATCCAATTGAAAATATTAGGGGAAGATTGGTTAAGTAAATTCATGTCAGAAATTTTCGACCGCAAAACAGAGATGAACTTTTGTTGGTCGTTGAGAACTCTCTGGAAATGTGGATGCAGATTCCTGTCGAACGTTGGGTCATTATGCTAAGATGGTTGGAAGCAGTAATTGCTAATAATGGGGCACCTATTAAATATTGATGTTAAAGATAGGAATACATACACCCTGTTATGGTTTCGAATATTTTTTTCTAATACCAAATTATAATCTGAACACCGTTGAAAACGTTGTAATATTGACAATACATTTATTAATCTCTGTAATATCAAGAACTGCACTTACGTGAAGCTAATAGTTATTTATGCAACACGTGCAAAAAGTAAATGTTTATTGCACTCGACGTGAAATTGTCTAACGAGAGGGAAAACACATCGAGTGCAATAAACAAAAACCAAAAAATGTTTTATTGAGGTGGCATTAATGCCATGACATTAAGTAACATGTCATGATCTTTACGTCAAAACACTGTAGTAGAATGACACAGTATGCGTGCAATAAAAAAATTATTGCACTAGTGTAATAAAGAGTTTTTGCATTAAATATAGTTCAATCAAGTTTTGTTTTTTGCTTGATGGCAGAAAAAATAACCAAACATATTTACGAGTATAAGAGAACTTTCAACTGTTCGCGAGTGTACATGTACTATGTTTTGGGGAAAAAATTTAAAAATAAATAAAGAAATCAAGGTTATAAGAGCACTTGCTCAGTCTACTTACTCTGTTTTGTCATGTGATTTTTAAATTGGGATATTTATGTTAATCAATTTGTCAAAAAGCCATGAAAACTACCTGTTAGCATTTGCTTTTTATTATATTTAATTCCAGTTTCATTTCTTTACAAGATCAGCTAATTAAGCAATCAGAAGCTGCATTTGATTTTATCTCCAACTTATTTGGTTCATAAAATTTCAAGATTGAAGTTCGGCAATAAAAAAGCTAATTATATACCAGGTTTATTGTTTTTTGAAGTCCGTCCCAAATAAAAAATCTAAACGACCTGTAATTTGTACAAACCATGTTTTATTCGAGAGATTATCTTTGGCAGATGTGGCATAATGTGCCTATTATATATTTTTATATGTCCTAAAACATGAAACTGGATTGTAATACCATTGTTGGAGTTTGGCTCCTCTTGTATAATGTTATATTTATTGCGAAAGTAAAATGTCATCTCCCAACATACACAAATGCACCACAGCCACTCTAACTACGTGTATATTAGTTTTATTTAGTTATTATTAATGGTAAATGCATAGATACTTATATTATTATCTCTGTGTAGTCTCAAATAAATTGCAGCTGTACTCAAATTTTCAATTTGATTAAAGTTGTTGTTTATAGAGCCGATAAACGTTTCTATTCTAAAAACGTGGTAATATCAGATAGGGTCGAAAGTAACATATTACTGTCGACCCCACCTACCTATGAACCAAACTCACCTCGCTCATTGTCTCCAACACCAGTGGATTACAAAACATAACTTCTCCGGAGCCTGGATCGTCTGGCCTTCTAAGAGCTGTCTCACATTCGCAACATCTGGAAACATTCTAAACAAACTAAAGCTGAAACTCTGTTTTCACCAGAAATACCTAGCTTATCCTTCGGCTCGACCAAAACAAGAAACAATAAAAGTAAGAAAGAAAAAAACAACTGCAATTTTGATAAGACATGCCCGAAAAAAATGGTTTAGAAAAAGAATGACATAAGAGAAATGCGGCAAAAAGGACCATAAGGGGCAGAACCTTTAATCAAAAATGGGCCTGGGGAAAAATGGCCTGAGGAAAAATGGATTCAATGCCTAATAGATGAAGGATATTTGTTTCATTTCACTTAATGAAATAATTGTTTTTAATTCGCTGCAGACTGATTAGGTTTAATAGCAAATAATACTAGGTAGTAAATAATAATAATTATATTAATAAATAATAATATATTTTGCTAGAAGTTCATAAACTGTTGGGTTTATTTTGTTTATGAGACTATTTATTTGTTATATAACCTGTTGCTGTTTTCTAAGCAAAAAAATATATTATGTTAAACTGATTTAAGTTATGTATAAGCAAATACATCAAAGTTTGATATCAAAACACTGATTTTAATTTATTCCCTTTAATTTGTCAATACTACGTAAGGATGTTACTTTTGATCCTATATAGTATGTTACTTTCGTCCAATACGTTGGGGGAATACAAGTAATGATTGAGTTGTTTACATTAAACTACGATAATTACCCAAAAGTAATAAGTTATATAAGTGGTATAATATAAGTGTAACAATTGCGAATTGAATATATAAAATAGAGAATACTAGGAAATTGTGGGACACACGGTATATTTTATTTTAAATGCGGTCGATAAAGTCGGGAAACCAGATATAAGACATCCGGTTCATTAAGATTCCCAATCCAAAAATTAAATGGCAGATAAGGTTTATATAAACAGGAGATAGTCGAATTTGCCATTCTGATATGCCATGTGAATATTCGTTGCGTCACCGTTGTCTTTACAGGACGCGACGTCGCCGTCGGGGTGTCCGCCACTTGGAAGTCTAACGTGCCAGTGTTACATAAGTCCAAAATTTTATTTTCATTGCTTAAAGTAATGTCACACTTTACGCTCATGCTTTTTTTTTCTTTAATCACGTTTGTTATCAGACACAAAGAGATTTTGAAACAAAAATGTTACTTTTGGACCCGGTGTCCCCTACTAGATATTAACGGTAAATGCTCCTTCATAAACGCGCTTCTCCATTTTCTGTCAGACATCCTCAGATAGGTCTTCCAGATATCTATTTCAATATTAGTTATAATAACTCTACAGATCTCTGATCTATCGATCAAAGATTATCCAGTAAGCTATAAACATTTCCCCACTCCTCTACCCATATGCCTATCTTCGATGTTAATTATAGATTACGTTGGGATATCGTCATAAATTTAAAGTAAAAAATTAACTGACATATTTACGATGTCGACTGTAAATTATAGGTAAGTATTTTTATAGGTACGTACAATTCATACGTACAATTATCACCTGAGGTGGTTCATACTACAAATAAATAAAGCAGATCATATTTACTTTCAGGTCTGCAGCTGAAAATAGGGTAATAAATAATTAATTGTATTAGTCAGATCACCGCTATGAAATATGTTGCATTTTCATATGTACGATTATAAGTTTAATGAAAAAGGAAAAGTTTATAGTAATGATTTCCTTTAGGCAACGAATCTTTCATACTACTACACATAAAATCACTTTCAGCGTCGTGTTCAATCTTCATAGTTGCTGATCGCTACTGTTTAATGTAAACAGATCGTAACATATCTTGACAAATACGTGGTATCAGATGTGAGATACATTGAATAAAAAGTACCTCATGCTGTGATGAGGCATGTTAAAGCATTATTCTACTGTATACACAATTAATAGAAGGCTATAATCTAGCGTTAATAACTAGGAAGGCATTTATCAAGATGGTGAGATTTATATTATGAAGGTGCCGTCTGGCCCCAAATGGAAAGGTGAAATAACACAATTGGAGAATGGACGACCAACTATTACCAATTTAACTCAGTATATGTATATATATATATATATATATATATATATATATATATATATATATATATATATATATATATATATATATATATATATATATATATATATATATATATATATATATATATATATATATATATATATATATATAGCTTTTAAAAGCTAATAAATATATTCCAGAGTGAAAATTGGATTTTTTTTGAATTTTCGAAATAAAAATTAAAACATAAGATCCACTTAATAAATTTTGACCTATAATTCCTATAAAAGATAAATTATCGTAGAATTTCCTGATTTCCTGTCCTTAGTCTTTACTCGATACAAAAACTACATTAACGATACCAGATAGGGAATGTTCTCAAGATAGGGATGCTCCTAATTCGTAGCATAATTTAGATATTAAAATTGTTTATCAGTATTCAAAAAATCATATCTCGAAATCTAAAAGAGGTTCCTATATACCGTTCATTCCAGTTCTTCGCACCTCTTTCATGAGTGAGCAGAATTTCAGGTTTAAAATGCTTTAAATCTTGTAGAATATATTAAAACAACTACTTTTCCTAACTATATGCTAGAAAATATTGAATTATATAGACAATAGAATTCTGAAGCATTTAAAGAGGGAGTTATGCAGAAATTGCTTGCCTTGCTGCGTCAAAACTAAAACCATTTGTTGGATCTTATGTTTTAATTTTTATTACGAAAATTCAAAAAAAATCCAATTTTCACTCTGGAATATATTTATTAGCTTTTAAAAGCTATATATATATATATATATATATATATATATATATATATATATATATATATATATATATATATATATATATATATATATATATATATAGCTATATATATATATATATATATATATATATATATATATATATATATATATATATATATATATATATATATATATATATATAGCTATATATATATATATATATATATATATATATATATATATATATATATATATATATATATATATATATATATATATATATATATATATATATATTAGCTTTGAAATTCTTTGCTATTCATATTTATATATATATATATATATATATATATATATATATATATATATATATATATATATATATCTGAAGCATTTAAAGAGGGAGTTATGCAGAAATTGCTTGCCTTGCTGCGTCAAAACTAAAACCATTTGTTGGATCTTATGTTTTAATTTTTATTTCGAAAATTCAAAAAAAATCCAATTTTCACTCTGGAATATATTTATTAGCTTTTAAAAGCTATATATATATATATATATATATATATATATATATATATATATATATATATATATATATATATATATATATATATATATATATATATATATATATATATATATATATATATATATATATATATATATATATATATATTTATATATATATATATATAACAATTTTAATATCTAAATTATGCTACGAATTAGGAGCATCCCTATCTTGAGAACATTCCCTATCTGGTATCGTTAATGTAGTTTTTGTATCGAGTAAAGACTAAGGACAGGAAATCAGGAAATTCTACGATAATTTATCTTTTATAGGAATTATAGGTCAAAATTTATTAAGTCATTATATTTTATAGGTCAAAATTTTTCGTAAAAATATGTTTTGTTTGCCATGAGGACTTTGATTCGGTATAATTTGCTAAACAGGTGAAGCATAATACGAAGCATAATAAACATTTCTGGACAACATACAACGTGCCTTTCATAAACAAGTTTATTTGGAGCAGGATTAGCAATTCAGCCAAATTTGGAGTACTAATTTTGCACTTAATGAAGTTATTAATGTAAAAATTACGCCGACTCACTCACTCAACGTGCTCTATTGTGTTCGCGAAATAACGTGGTTACCATATAAGCATGAAACAGAAACAGTTACCCATTGAATAATAATTACTAGCAATTCGAACTTATATCAAATGCTAAACAGCTCTTAAGCTAATATGAGTTAACATGATTAATATTAGCAATCAATCAAGTATTGGCAGTATAATGTGTTTATATATATATATATATATATATATATATATATATATATATATATATATATATATATATATATATATATATATATATATATATATATATATATATATATATATTTATCTTCTAATTTCTTTGTTATATTTATTTATTTTTAGAGGGTTTATCTTGGGATGGTAGCAATAAAACGACTGATTATTTTACTTAACGTTTCGGTCCTTTTTCAAAAGGTCCAAAGTATTTTATTTATGACATATTTGACATCGGCAAAAATGTTTTAATTAACTTTAACGGTTACAAGACTGTTCGATTAGTATCATAGGGTAGAACAGTCAAGAAACCCTACGAACTTAGGCTATTTTATAAGTAGTATGTATTTTATAAGTACTTTGTAAGTAGGTATGTATGCACGTATATAAGTTTATATATAGAGATAATGTTTTTTGTTAACTTATTTCATATTTTTATATTAACAAATTGTAGATTGTAGAAAGATGTTCTGTATCTTTCTTGTTATTATATGCATTAGGATTTTTTTGAATATAAATTGATACCTGTTTCATTGGAATGTTTTTTTTAGAGCTGTAATATTAGCTGAATATTTGTGACCTTTTAAACGTTCTTCAAGAAGTTGCATTGTTTGACAAATGTAGACTTCTTCACATTGTTTACATGGAATTTCGTATATACAGTGTGTAGTTTTTCAAGTGGATTTTTGTCTTTTAATGCTGTGTAAAGGAATTTTAAGTTGGTTGCATTTTTGTGTGCTGTGTGAATATCATATGTTTTTAAAATGTATTTCTTTATTTTTTTTTCATATGTTCTGTTAGCATGTTATGTTTTTATCATAATATTATCTTATGTTATTTTATCTTATCATATGTTTTGGAAATCTATTTCTTTATTTAAAATGTATGTTTTTAAAATGTATGAAATATGAAGATGTCTTGGATGTCTTGACATATTTAAGACAGCCATAAAATGAAGCAATTTTCTTGTAATATAACCGATTTTGTAACTCGAGCGAGCGGTAAAAACCGACTTGGTAAATCATTCATTTCCAGTTACATTTTGTTTTTAGATCTCAATAATATTCTACCAATAACAGTGTATCATTTGATATAAATTTCTTAATTTGATGACATGCTTCTAACATAATGTCATAATATTTTATATTTATCTAATATAGGTACACATCAATATTTGAAAATATTTTGTTTATTTGCTTTAATAATATATTTGATTTGTGAACTTGTGTCTCATTGGGAGTCAATTATAATCGCAAAACCAACTAACTCTTTTGTTATTATAATTGAAATTCATCTATTTTAATACATATTTATTGATTATGATAGCATTTAATTTTAATTTATCTACAATAACTTTATTTCAACATTTCACACTATAAATTTTGATAGTTAATGCAATCGGTTGGTGGTGAGTTAATGCAATCGGGTAATGGTACGGTTGGTATCCTATAGTATTTAACACTTTGTTATCTGTTATGCTAGTATATATGAATCATGCATTAAAATAAAAATAAATTATTAAAAATTAATCCCTGATAGTTACAGACCTTAAAGGTATGAAGGTTTTAACACACGACTCTCATTATCCACGTCATTAGTGGTGTCGGTGTGTTCTTGTAATTTAATGCGATGAATTCAGAGAAGCATCGGCGGCAAGTCGATGCGTACTTCTGATAATCAACAATGGTACGGGAGTGAACGTTCATTTCGTGCAGAAAGAATCTTAACGAAATAACGAAGAAAGAAATTTTAACAGGGGCTAAAATGTTCAGTGAAAGAACTGGAAAGCTGATATTTGACACAGAAGCGATAATTTAATAGAATACTCGTATTACACTACGTTGCTCTTGTTAGAACGAACATATTTTTTACGGTGGACGCTAGGAAAATTGAGGAATAAGATGAGGAAGGCATAAGGTCACTAAACAAGGTTTTTTTAAATTTAGTGCGAGATGAAACCGATACTTAACTTGCGTAACCTTCAGACACAACATTCATCAACTGTGTCCGGAGGTCTTTATTGACGTCACTAGTAAGAAAACAGGTTGTTTTAAAAGTGGTATGGCCAATATTTACTTTCTGAACTCTTGTTTCAGTTACTTCATTAGTTACCGATTGCAGCATATTGTTTCGCTGTAGAGGTTGAAGTGTATGTTCTCTGATATGTAAAGGAAAGTATTTCGCTGAAAGATCGAAAGCTCAAAGATGAATTGCATGGTGAAATTCAAAGGTGTATTACTCCTAATGAAACTTTCGTTAACCGGGCAGATACGCATTTCGTTAATCAGATGGTGACAGATGATAGAATCAATAAAATTATGAAATATTTTTCTATCTCAGGCTTTTGTCTATTTTTTTCATTTGGTGAAGCATTTACTACCGTTTGCAGTTACGCCATAAGTATATCCTGCAGCTCTTCTAATAGTTCAGGAAAAAGGATAATAAAATTTAATTACTGTCGTTATGGGAAATATGCTTAGATTTTATCGACGCAATTTCAGCTACTGATTGCAAGTTGATGGATCGATCCGAGATTGTTATCCCGGTCAGTCCAGTCTAAAGGACAAAGAAAGTCATACTTATAATATAAGGACAATATGATATAAGGTCATCTCACTTAAAAATTTCACATAAAACAGTTTTGCATAGTGTCTATAACAAAAAAGTAATCTCTTCTTGATTCAAATATTGCAGAATTGGTAACAAATCAGATCATTCCCTTTTTCAAACGAAGCTTTAATGAAAACGCGATTTTTCTATTTAGTAAGGCAATTTGTAATGAAACTTGGGACTCTCTCTATATAATATGAGAGATTTGAATGATGCATTAATATATATTTAACATTATATTATACCCAAAATTATATTACTCACATACTTGCGTCTCATTGATCTGTACATTCAAATAGTAAATTAAATGCCAGAATTATTGTCATGGAAATATTAGAAAATGATACGTTGACGTCATAAAATACTCGGTTAATGATCGCCTGTTGGTCGATTTCGAACATTCGAAAAAAAATTGAATTTAAATAATATATTATAAATAATTTTAATATGTACCTACAAACTATGTTTTATTCATTTAAAGGATTAACAATATATAAGAAAATTACACTTCCATTACAATTGCAATAATTATCCAGTAGAGGAAATATTGATTAATAAAAATAACAATAAAATAATAGAAGATTCTAGTAAGAAACTTTAAATCATCGGCATATAGTAGACATTTAACTGTTAATCGACTACCTATGTCATTGATAAATAGGGTAAATAAAAGAGGTCCTAGAATTGAGCCCTGTGGAACACCAGATGTTGCCAGTACCTCGCTAGACCTATAGCCATGATGAACACACACACTGAATTGCTATTGCACTGCTGTATTGCGCAGGTATGACTTAAGAAGAAGGATGAAGGAAGAGGAGAAACCGAAAGAACCTAATTTATTTAACAGTATACCACGATCAACCCTATCGAAGGCTTCGAAGAAATCAGTATATACAATGTCAGAATGGAATCCTTCATCAACGGCTGATGAAATAAATTCTGTAACACAAAGTAGATTTACTACTGTCGATCTGCCGCGAAAAAGCCATGCTGAAAGTCATTTATCATGTATGAAAAAATATTATTTCAGATACTTAGTAACATTTTAAAACATTTTGCGAAATTGTTTATGATTGCATATATTTGCTTTTTCGCCATTTAATGTATTGGGATTATTTTCGATGCCTTCCATATAGATGGAGAAGTACATGAAAATAACATTTTATTAAATAGTATTTTAAGGGTAGTAGAAAATATAGCCTAGCCGCACAGTCTTTAAGCAGAAATGCTGGAATTCTATCAGGGCCACTAGTGAGTTTCGGATTAAGATTCCTCAAGCACTTGAAACTTCATCCTTAGTGAGGTCAGAGACATTTGAATTGTGACAATTTAATTCAATATTTTCAAACTTTTCGACAATTTAATTCAGATTAAGATAAATATTGATCACTTGATCATTGTAAGACCCCTGAAAGAAACTAGTAAAAGCATTGCTGATATCGCCGTGATATATATGAAAATATAGTAGCGCATTTTGAAGTATTACCGATCGTGGTCTTTGAAAAAATGGGAAGATGAACAATTGAACATATAAAAATCCAGATGGCATTAACAAAGAATATAATATTTAAATTCTTATAACATATGATCGAGATAACTCTTCGACTACTATAATTAAAACAACATATCTGTTAATTAAAAAACTCACGGCTATGCTGATTTATGAGTCAAGAAACCTGCTGTTTAGATTTATAATAAAAATAATAAATGAGGAGTGGAAATCTCGCGTAAATCCAAATTAAAATTGCCGCAAGGCGATAAAAGATGGCCACCTCTCTCAAGAATTATGCTCTCATGCCATTAAAAAAATGTTACAAGTTGTCTAGAGTAATTGCTTCCATATTAGACATACCTAACATTCTAGTTTAATTATCACTGCCAAATAAATGAGTGTCCACATGTCGACGTCGAATGGCTGTCTTTGCGATACAGTAGCAGTTAGAGGAGAATGTGGAAGTGATTGAATTGGTTGTAAAGAGAAATAAGACGGTATTACAGATGACAATATATGGGGTATGGTTTGGTTACGTCGCTGGTTAAATGACATGAAGTAGTTGTCCCAGTTTATGTTGTGATGATTAAAATGATTTCACACAAGACACAAAAAAATAATTAAACAAACACACTTTCAATACTACCCTCGTCATTCATATTACCGAAAAAAATTAAGAAATGGACGACTCACAGATGATTTTGGACAGTGATTTTACTAACATAGATTACTAGACGTAACCATTGAACATGAGTTTTATATTATACAAATAGAATTATTGTAATAATTACATAATTCGAAATTCAATTCAAAATATTTACTTTTTAATTAATGTATAATATATAATGTATAATATATAATGTTTAATATACTGGGTTCCCCATAATAGACTACCCATTTTAATATTTGAATTAAAATTTTTTAGTTAACAAAACAAACTTTTATTTTACTAAATTACAGCTAACTCTTTGGGATTTATGATAACTTATAAATATTTGGCTAATTTAATTCTAACTTTTAAAAATCACGTCTTCTAAATGACCTCCACCAACTTCAACACATTTTTTAATACTGGAAAAGTAGTTCATTACACGGTGTAGCAAACCTTCGTCTATTCCTTCAACTTCTTCACGAATTTTGACTTTCAGTTTCTCGATTGTACCTGGACAACTCGTAAACACTTTGTCTATTAAATATCCCCACAGGAAAAAATTGGGTGCCGTTAAGTCGGGGGACCTCGAAGGCCAAGGCAAATCTCCGAATCGAGAAATGAGTCGGCCATTAAACATTTCTCGCAGGACCCTTATTGAGTTTCTGGCGGTATGAGCTGTTGTCCCGTCTTGCCGGAATAGTAAGGCATTGTTTAGTAATTCTCGTCTATTTAATTCTGGAATGAGAAATGTCTCTAGCATATTAACGTAGCGCTCAGATGTTACTGTTACAGCGCGGTTATTTTCATCCTCAAAAAATAAGGGCCAATAATACCAAAAGATCCTACTTCACATCACACAACAATTTTTGGATTATGGAGGTTCTGTGTAAAGATTTCACGAGGATTTTCATTTCACCAGTATCTAATTTTTTTTTATTGACCATGCCGTTCAAATAAAAATTTGCTTCGTCGGTTATTAGGAGACGGTGAATTGCTCCTTGATGTAAATCCAAAAATTCTTGACAAAATGCTAACCTTGCTTCTTTATCTTGATTGCTAAGGTGCTGTGCCATTTATAGGGATGTGGTATTGGTATTTATAGGGATGAAATTTTAAATCCCTATGAAGAATTCGATTTAAGCTTCCCTTCGATAGTCCTAGAATAAGGGTTTGTCGATTAGCAGGCCTTACAGGACTTCTCGTAAACGCAATTCTAACTCGTTCAATATTTTCTGGTGTACGAACTGTTCTTCGACGTCCAGGCTTCTTAAAATTTTTTACAAAACCATTTTCACGCCAATGACGAACCCATAACCTAACAGTTTTACGATTTGGCGCGTGACCCCTATTGTTGATATTAAACTGACGCCGGAATGCACGCCTAACTTCTTCTATCGAATTGCTTCTTATGTAAGTTTCTACACAATACACACGTTGTGGGACTGAGTAATCCATGAAAGTTCAATAATTATTGATGAAAACTAACAAACTTCTCGTAGAAAAATGACGTTCCACGAAATTATTAATTTAAAATTTATTTGTGACAGGAGCCTACTTGATTAATAATTTACTTAAATCCCAAAGACTGCAGAAGATAATCCCACAGAGAACAACCTATTTAGTTATCTCATAGGGAATTTATTAATAATATAAAATGGGTAGTCTATTATGGGGAACCCAGTATAATGTATAATAATAATTTTTCAAATTTTAATTACTAATAATTGATTTAATTAATTTTTAAGTATCTGATAGCTCCTTACGTTGGGGGGCAGATGATAAGCCCGTCGGTCATTGGTAGATGACATTGTTCAATGGCCATCGAAGTACTTTAACGTGTTGTAGAATAATCATAAGTATTTTTTATAGTCTCTCTTAAAGGCGTTTCAGGTTTTCTGAGAGTAAAAATGTAAAGAAAAACCCCCTTAAATGCAGGTCTGAAAGGTGATGAAAAGAGGGAGAAATAAATATAAACTGACTGGTTCTGTGACTAATTTGGATTGAAAAATGTTATTCAATTTGACAGTTTCTAGCAATGCATATGAAATAGTTGAATTTTGTGGAATTAGGAAACAAAAATACTAGATAAACAAATAAACAAACATAAAGGATAAATTAGTCAAGATAAAAGAGCTTAAAACTATGGTTAAAATCTGTGTAAATAGGCCTAAATGGTTTGAGTATATTTTCAAATTTTGTTATATTAATTTATTTTTAATTATAAAAGGTGTGTTGTTCTCCCTAATGCGGGGAATGCTGTTTGTTAGCGGACTATCATTTAGTTTAAATTAATAGAATTGTTGTGATATGTTTCTGGTGTTGACAGCTATTGGTACTATGTTGGGGCAAAGGTTGTGTAGGTCTCTGATTGAGACGTATCTATTAGAGTCCGTGATGAGGCGTAGGTATTTGTTTTCTAATACCTTTAGCTTTCTTATGTTCGTGGCCGATGCGCTACACCACAGCGGCGTCGCGCGTAAGGGCCGGCCTCAATATGCCTGTGTATATCATTTTTTGATTATGCCTATTTAGTCAGTCTGCTATTCCTTCCATCAAAGAATAAATGTATATTGACAAGGAAGACTTTGCGTATGGTTTCGTTAGTTCTGTGCAGGTAAGTTTGTGTCTAAAATTACCCCGAAGTATTTGTAATAATTAAATATAAAACATTTACATGGCTTAATTAAGTTAATGATCGAACAATCCATCGAACTCTCTACCTCCTGTTTATATTAGACATATACTGGGGATAAAGAACCTTAAAGCAAATGAAAATTCCTAATAACAGCTTAACAATCTACCAGTCTCTACAATAACGAATAAGTCTCTATAATTTTAGAGAGTTGCCTTATGTTTATTAGCTACATATTTTTCTATACCGGAAAGGAATGTAGATTTTCTCTTGAACATCGCGTAACACATGTAGTATTTCATCTATGTAATCATATTATGTATTCAATAAAATCAGTGAGCGTGTATTTAGACATGTAAATAAATAAATTCTTCTACTTTATAGCTTTCCCTAGCCATAGATAATTGACTATATGTGTGTTCCATACCTTAACTATCAGGAAAATTTTATTTACATATTTAATTTTATTTACGTTGACATCACTAGAAATACAACTGCATTTATTATGTTCACACTAACATTTTATGTGATTATTTTCACACTAAATCGTCTGGTGCAACATTGGAAAATTTCAATACTGTCCCATTCATTAATTATAGTTTTCATCACTACTCTAGAGTATCGTGATCTGTGTAATCGGACCGCACGGATGCTTCGCTAACTTCAATATAGAGCAAAAAAAACTGCTGCATTAAATTCGAATTAACATTGCTCCAGTTCCATTTCATTTCGAATTCGAGACAGGTAGTGATCATACGAATCGATCAGATGGCTAATAAATGCCTCTAGCTCACGCTATCTGACGCCAATTATAAGACATAATTGAGAAAAGAGATAAGTACAGCCACCGATGCGAATGTAGTGTGAGTTAGAATTATTGAGAAAATGAAACAGGATAAACCAGAAACTAAATGAAAATGATAAAGTTTATACTCGCCAGTTAATTAGTTTGGATTAGTGCTTGGGAAATGTTTTATTTTGGGAGACAACATGGGGTTTGTTTGTTTCTGTCAAACTCTTAATAATATTCTGTATTAACTGCAAAATAAATTCAATCGTCATCAGCTAGTGCACTTGACTTAAATATCAACTCATTCCGGAATCTTGTATGCTTTTGCTAAATATTTACATTCAGTTTAAAAATAGGATACAATACATTTAGGAAAACAAACTGTTTCACAGAACTGACTACTGACGATAACATGAAAACACATCGTTTATTTATCAAACTCATGCCCTAATGACTTAATGACTTATCTTCAAGGATGGAATATGGCGTTTAAACGAAATTTTCAAATATAAAAAAATATATTTCTTACGTCGCTGTAGGTAGTTATTATATAATATATTTCGAGAAGTTACTGTTACAGGGGTGTGCTGTCCATGGCATAAAGTATAGTACCCGTAAAAAATAATTCATATTCGTAAAAAAAGTAAAAGTTCGTATAAGCATCGGATCATTGCCTCGTCCTAAGTAAAAACCGAGGAAGGGTCGTGCATGGTTTTTCTGAGGAGTGTAAGACAGTAGCAACCACACGCTAAATTAACTATTTCATGCTTCGTATTGCCTGCAGAGTTTCACTGTTAACCAGACTCTTGTAATAGTTTATAATGAATAATGTTTCGACCGTGGAAGAATAATTATATTATTTCGATGCCATTGGAGAAGAAGTATTGTGAAAATGTGGATCCTGATATTGAAAACGAACCTGCTTTGAATTTTATACCCAGGTTGAATTCGATGATTCAGATATAGGCGAGGATTCAGAAGTAGGAACTTACAGTACTTGTAAAGAAAGGAAACAAAACAAGAAATAAAATATTTTTAACAAAAAAACAAAACCGACCAATAAAATCTATTATAAAAAATGCACTAAAAAGTAAAAAAATAATTACGTTATTCTACTACTATTACTACTCAGTGTCAGACGCTACTTCCTTATGACTTGCACCGACTTCAAAAATAACAATAATTGTATAATAAATTGATTGTATTCTAAGTAGTGATAGTAGTAGAATAACGTACTTATTTTTTACTAAATAGGTTTTATTGAAGTCGGTTATGTTTTTTTGTTAAAAATATTTTATTTTTTACTTTGTAGTACATTTTTTTTATATATATATATATATATATATATATATATATATATATATATATATATATATATATATATATATATATATATATATATATATATATATATATATATATATATATATATATATATATATATATATATTATATCAATATGTTCAGTGAGAACAATTATAAATAGTACACTAGGTAGTCGTTTTATATTAATGTGAGTTCTCTGTCAAAACTAATGTGCCATAAAAGTATCACTGTGAGAATGGTAGATATTGATAGTAAATTGAAGTATAAACTACCAATAAAATAAATCGTACATAATTCTGAAGAGCCTCGGTAAAGGATTTCTTGATAATTTCTAGTGTTGTGTGTTGTCATCGAACCTCGCCTAAACGGCTGGACTCATTTTTATGATGATTAAGTTGATTCGAGAATGATTTGCAGCTTCACAATTTGATCCGATACATAATATCTTTTTAACTAATTTAAAAATCTATAAATTAGGGTTGCGACCGGCGAATTCGCCATTTCTTCTGGTATATCTGGTTAGTTCCCCATGTCAAATGTCAATAAAACTGAAACTGGACTCTCTTGAAAACACCCCTTTTCCAATAAAAAAAATCTTTTAAAATAGATTTATTAATGACGGAGCTCTGAGGTCACGAACATACAAAAAAAAAACATACAGTCGAATTGACAACCTCCTTTTTTGAAGTAGGTTGAAAAGAGATCTGATACAGGAATATCCAGAGATTTGGACTTGGCTCCAAGCAGAAATTTAATTTACGAAAAATATAAAAACAATGAAGTTGGTGGGAACTACATTGTTTTCATATTTTATAGAAACAATTTTAACCGAACTGACAGAGCTTCATCTTGTTCCGAAAGCGTATTACGACGGAGGCTTAAAAAATTGGGTTTCAAATTTAAAATTGTTAATAAGCGTGCTGCCGTAATAGAAAATCAAGGAATCATAAATTGTGGAATAGAATATTTAAAGAAAATAAAAGAATTTAAAGATAAAGGAAAACAGATTTATTATTTGGACGAAACCTGGTATGACACCCAAGACACTGCGAAAAAAGGTTGGATTGATAAGTACACAGAACCAAAAATGTCCGTAAATACAATAAAACAGTACATTGTGTTAATAATCAAGTTAATTGAAATTCAGCCGATGTACGATTTTATTGAGCCAATGTATAGTTTTACATATATTGATGTTCATTTACATTAAACAATAAATCGTACATTAAATAAACAAAAATTGGTAGTATTTAAAATAAACTTTTTTTGATTTATTCAATAAATCATTTATAAATATAACGATCAGTTATTGATTTGATATACGTATACATTATTTCAATAAATTTATTCATTGATGTAATTAGCGTCAGTTACTCATTTGATGTACTTATACATTGTTCTAATAAAATCATATATTTATTCAATAAACATCATTTATTAGGTCAAGGTATTCGTACATAAATATGATTAGAACTTAATTATTGAGTTAAGGTAATAGTACATGTTTCCGATGAATTTGTTCGTTATTATAATTTAACGTCATTCGTTGATTCAATGTACAAGTATACATTGACATGATGAATCTTAGTTATTGCCTTAATAACATAATATTCATCAAATTTTTTATTTTACCTACGTACAGGATGTTTCAAATATAGACCGATACACTTCAGAAGGTTGCAGAAAACATAAAAAAGGTATTTGACTTTTATAACAAAATATACACAAATAAAAAGCAAATAAATGTAAAATTTGTTTTAATTATTGATAATTATTATTCATAACTCTCATTTTTCAGAAATTCACTTAAAATTAAAACTTTATGATAGCTTTGATAAGGTTTCAATTTATAAAAGAAGCTTTGTATAAAGGTATAAGACATTATCGACTCTGTCGGAAAATCTATATTAAATAAATAAATTGCTTTGAAGCATATATCCACTGCTCTAAGAAGATTGAAGAATTTAAATCATATATTGTCAAAATACAAAAATATCTCTTGTATTTGGAAGCAATATTTTCCAATACACTAAACGAAAGGCTGAAAGCTGGTTTCACATTTATTTCAATGGTTTAGCCGATCCTCTACTTCTTGCATATTCTGGAAAATAAAGGAGTCTATTGAATCCTTTATTGTGAACTTTGTTGTGTTGTTTTTTCCATTAGCATATTTTTTAACAATTTTATTTGTTGGCACAAAGAAACCATGTAGGGCCAGGAATAGCGCTCCATTTCGAGAATCTGAATACTTTCGTTTCGTTTCTTACTTTCGTTAGATTCATCTGGTGTTTTTATACACTCTACCAAAGCTCTCGATGTTTTTTCTCTCAGATTATTTTTGTTGTACAGAAATTTAATCAGATTTTCATAGTAATGGGGCCAACCATTGAGAAGACCATCTCCATTTTTGAAAGCCACGTTGTAATCCATGTCGATCTGTACAAAATATAAAATCTAAAATGCATATCTGAAATACATCATATTAAAATGCATATAGTGTGCCCCCAGATGGACTTAACTATCTATACCTATGACGTAGGTACCTAATCGACCATTTTTTTAATTTCATCGAGTCATTCTTAAAAAAATACTTATCCTGAAAATTCATTGCCCATAGTCAACATGTCGATATGATATTACTGGTGCCTAGAAAATAAAAAAAGTTGTCTTAAGAGTAAAGTACCATTTACATCAGAAAAAATAAAAAATGTTAAAAATAAAATTTGTTTTAAATAATTTTAGTATTATTAAAATAATGATGCAATATTGTATATCTTGCACAAATTAGAACTGGAGAAAAATCTAAAGTAAAAAATATATAAATATTCTTACCTATTTTCACAAATTCGCTGTCCCGACACATGCACTGTTTGCATTAACCTAACTCTTATAAACAGTATACGGTGTAATGCATATAACAAGCATAAACCTGCTGAATGTTATGGTATGGTATGGCGACATATGACCCTCTACCCTATACATAATAGAAAAAATTTGTGAATATAATGAATGCATACATTGATATATTTAATCGATACATCTATCCTAACACTAACAATTTATTAAATCAATATAATGTAAGCTTACATTGATACAATTAATAGATACATTGATGTTATAATTAATAACTTGTTACATTAATATTATGTATATCATACTTCAAATCATCGAACACCTTTATTTAAAACAATGTATTATCTACATATTTTCCAAGTTGTGAATTTAATAAATTGTTACATCAATGCAATGTATGTCAATTTATTGTTTAATGTATGGATTTATCAACATAATGAAAATATTTCATTGAATTATTTTGAGGAAGTTGATGTTTGCTTTAATGAACTTGATGTAAAGTTTATTGAATGAATAATAAAATTATTGTATTAATGAATATTGTACATCAATTAATGTACATTTTTTTATCGTAATGATTAATACCTATGCATTACAATAACAAATGTGTTTATTAATCAATAAGTACTGTGCGTTGTATGAATAAATCACTACATCGTATTAATGAAATATAGGTCAATAAATCGATTACATCAATATCATGAACAAATTTTTTTCAGTGTACGGCAGATGTCAGCTAAAAGATGTACCTTCAAGCAGAAGATCCCGTAAAGTCATTTTGCGTTGTGGAACTACGGACGGTTGCGTTCAAAATGGCATTAAATTGTGTGGTAAAAAGCTGGAACAATATAATGTGGATTACCACAAAAATATGGACTTAAATATTTTTGAGGAGTGGTTTTAAAAAGTTTAATTCCAAACATAAATTCTGATAGTGTCATTGTATTAGATAATGAGCCTACCATTCAAGGCAAGCTCCTATGATACCCAATATGTCCTCTAAAAAACAGGTAATTCATGAATTTTCTTCTTAAAAATGACCTATATTTCGAAGTCATATACCAAAAAGCAATTGTTGGAGGTACTGCATACCAAACAATGGGAAAACCCGTATATGATTAACAATATAGCAAAAAAAGGGCCATACTGTTTTAAGGTTACCACCATATTACTATATTTTTTATCCAACTTCTATGGCCACAATCTTTAATAAGTTCCACGACTAAAAAAGTCTAGGAACTTATTAAAGAAGAATTTTTAAATAATTTAAAAGAAGACTAGTCAAATGCAATTGTAAAAGTAAGTAAATACTCAAAAGAAACTCATAAGAAAAATGAAGAAAGTATTTTTAAATTATGTCAAAAATATTTTTGTGAAATACGAAAACGAAGGGAGTCCGACCCTGGCTGCCATTTGGACTTGTACTAGTACTGGCGGTATATTTTTATACGAATAGTTTTTATACAAAAAAGAATTATTTTCGGCCGATACCGTATATACTAAAACTTATTGTATATTAAACTGCATTATTTAACACCCGGTTTTGTCACTGAACAAGAACTGCAACTAACTAGTTGCAGTATTATATTTTTTAAATAGCAATCTGCCATCATAATCTCTTATGATCCGTGTATGTCTCGACAACGTTTGACAAGGACGTAATGTACGAGTAAACGCGACCACGCAAAAACATGTTATGGATATAAATAATGATATTCAGAGACTCTAGTTAAATATCGTATACCAGGTCATCATGAAGTGGTTGATAAAAATAGAAACATATTAAAAACTTATAAATGCATCAAATAATTATTTGGTAAGGATCATATAGTTCTCTAATAGTATCCATTACAACAGTCATACAGAAATGTGTTATTCATAAACTGCCAAATTTTATTTTTTACAAAGTACCTATTCAATATAGCATAAATTTAGCATTGAGTTTTTTAAATCTTATACGTTATACCAACATCACCTGCGGTATTACCAACGAGAGCTCCCATTTCATTAGCACCGATAACGTTAATCTGAAGTTTATAAATGTTATAGTTAAGTAAGAAGCCCGAGCGAATCAGTAGATAAGGATGATATCTTGAGTGTATTTGATACTTTATTATAATGAGCTTTCTTCTTATAATGTGTGTGAGCTGAGAAATGCTTTGGTATAAATGTTGTAATACCCAGAGGAATTCATGCCTTATTAATTCTGCTACAATTAAAACAGTCTTAATGGTAAAGCGTTGACTTTAATTCCTTCAGCGAGCGAAGATCTTAGCAGGCCAAGCTTTTAGGAGAAGCAACAGGTGCCTTAATACCCCAATAATAATAATTCTTATATTATTTTGTTCTTAATTATTTGCCAAGATAGGTTTCCACGTTATGTGGATCAAAATGATTCAGATCTGTTTGTTTCTTCTTTTAATATTAGATAGTGACGTGAAGCAAATAACAAACTGCCCAGATCATATTTTCTACTACAGCATCGATACGATTCGAATAAATAAATTACGTAAACTCGTAAAGAGTCAACGAATTTCACTGCATTGCATTTTATAGACGCTGTTAATTTGACATGATTTATATCCGCGCAAACCAGTTTCCAAACTCAGTTGGGTGGCTCAGTTAGTCAAGTGTCCATCACCGTTCAATAATTCCAATCAAACGTTCCAAAAAAAAGGTCATTATATTTAATAATTCATTTTGATTGAGAAACAACAGGGTACAGCTGTTGTTTCTCACGTTGTGGTAGCGAAGAAATAATTACTACAACTGATTAAAAAATTAGCTTCTTTTGTAGTTTCTTACCTCATCATTGTCTTCAGCTAGAAATTAGTAGGTAAAAAATATCCGTGGAATGTAATTAATATTGGCACACCTCATCAGATATGCCAGTTTTATGCCTGATCAGAAACAAGGAATAATTACTATTCTCATTACTATGTTTGGCAGATGATTATATCGCACATCATACATTCTGACTGTAATTACTTATTTGAAATTTATTTAGCAGCTCTTTTGATATATCCAAGATACAAATTGGCCATCATTAACTGATAAAACAATAAACATGATGAAAAATGGCAACGCACAACAATCTTTGCAATACTAAATATAATACTAAATATAG
Organism: Tetropium fuscum; assembly: GCA_964058915.1. Classification (NCBI taxonomy): domain Eukaryota; kingdom Metazoa; phylum Arthropoda; class Insecta; order Coleoptera; family Cerambycidae; genus Tetropium; species Tetropium fuscum. Next base: position 213,801 of record CAXKVY010000898.1, read on the forward strand.
TTTTTATAGATTATAATTTACGACTGTCGTATTACATGTGCCTGGAAACAACATAGCATACAAAATAAAGTGGTTAACAATTGAAACTAATGTCCGCCTAAGGAGAGTTTAAGGACGATTTTCGTAACTTAAAGAGGCGCTTTAGTAAAATACAGTATTTTTCTTAAAATTCCTAATTACTATATACGCGAGGTAGATTCCAACTGACGTTAGCAGATATATTTTATGAAACCCGATTTTGTAAACACCGGCCTTTTGTACCTAAACGTACCACAAAGAAACGCTTCTTATATGTGTTGACAATTAACTAGTTGACAATTAATTAGCTGAAAGGGTTAAGATAAGAATGGATTCGCAAATCCCTAGTCAAGAGTGCTGAATATTAATCACAGAAGTTTATTATCTTGCCGTAATAATATTAGTGTTTTATTTTACCTATCTTAAATTAGTTGAATGAGTTTAAACAGTTAAAATACGACACATATATACACACACACACAATGTTGAAAATCTTTATCTATTTGTATGTCTGTCACTTTTGCATTTAAATATATATAGAAAATTTAAAGATTTTTATAGCTATTTTAAAATGAGATGTTAAATCAGAGCATGGAAACGCTTATCTCAAAGTAGAGTTAAAAATAGAGTTCCTTTTTTAAAATGGTTCTAATACTCATTTATTTTAACATTGTAAAATATAATTAATGATCAAGAACTTAATATTGAATTTTATAATGATTACTTTGCAAAGATTATGGAATGTATGAAAATTATTATTATTATTAAATTAATCGGGGAAGAAAAGAGATTGGTTTGCAATTTAACTAATACATCTATTTATTTATTTATGGACGTGATTGCTGGATGGTAGTTCAGCAATTCAGCAATACTGAATAGAAATAAACTTAGTCTACCCTGAGATATCCTATTATAACTTGAATTACAAAAAACATGAGATATTTAAATCCTGGGCGAACAAGATGAGAAATATTTAAAATTTAGCAATGTTGTTATAAATTACAACAAATATTATCAAAATGTTGTTTTGTTTATCACCTTTCTTGTCAATGTTAATCCTTGTAAACGCAAACAAAACTAGCACTCGCGTAACGAACTGTTGCACTATGATGTAGAGGCAACTCCAAAATTGCAATACTTTACACTTGTTGTTGGACCAGCTGAAGACAATTCACACTAA